>SNQJ01S0002959.1:204825-226837 GCA_010110895.2 Picea sitchensis | reverse complement strand
CTCACTAATGTCCCACACTCAGCACCAATAATTTGATATTTACATAACTTCCATGGAAAAAACCAATGAGAAGAACAGGAAAGAGATATTTGATGTGGAACACTTAAAATTTTCTGGTTATGTCGCTTATGTACATGTTTGAGATCAGATAAGAAAGAAGCTAGATAACAAAGGAAAGAAATGTATATTTGTTGGGTACTCTGAAGATACAAAAGGTTACAAGTTGTATAATCCTATCGCAAGAAAATTCATAATCAGTCGCGATGTTCTATTTGTGGAAAATGAAGCATGGGATGGAAGCATATAAAATAAAGTCAAAATGATTGAGCATGATGAAATGGAATAAGAATAAGCAGTTAAAACACCATGTACAAGTCAGTGCGCGGTCCCTTCTACACATGGCACCGTGACACAAATTACAACACATAATACTCCAATAATATCACCATGTGCGCAGTCCAAACCTAGAGCACAAAAGACTCCATAAAGCATTCCAAGTAGTTTTGCATATCCATATCCAACATTAGCAAGTTTGTTACCAAGGAAGACAAGAACTCTGTGCGACATCTATAATGAGGACACAACATATTCATTCTTTGTTTTTACTCTGTTTTCACAAATAGATGATCAATTAAATTTTGAAGAAGCTATCAAGGATGATGTATGGGCACAAGCCATGGATGAAGAAATCAGATGCATAGAGAAACATTAGACATGGAAGTTAGTATATGTACCTAAAGACACAGATGTGATAAGTGTCAAATGGATTTATAAAACCAAGAAATATGCATAAGGTAATGTGAAAAGGCTAGTTGCAATAGTTTTTACACAACAACCTATAATTGATTTCATTGAAACATTTGCACCAGTTATGCACATGGACACGGTCAGAACTGTGATAGCCATTTTTTTGCAAAAAAAATGGTCAGTTTATCAAGTGGATGTAAATTCAACATTTTTTAATGGACATTTAGAAGAAGAAATGTATGTGGAACAACCATAAGGCTATGATATTTCAGGGTAAGAAAACAAAGTATACATATGGAACAAGGAACTGTATGGGTTAAAGAAAGCTCCTAGATGTTGGTACAGTTGCATAGATTCCTACCTCACACAGAATGGATTTTAGAGAAGTGAATCTTACCCAACACTGTGAATCAAAGAAAATCAACAAGGTAATATGTTAATTGTTTTCTTATATGTAGATGATTTGATTTTTATAGGTGATTTTGGCACATAAGAATTGAATTTAGTGATGAAAGATGAATTTGAAATGACTGATTTAGGGATTATGAGATATTTTCTGGGTATTGAAGTTCACCGGTCCAAAATTGATATATTTATCTCACAATCTAAGTATGCACATGAAATTTTGAAAAGATTCAACATGATAAATTCAAAAGCAACCCCAACACCTGTCATAACAGGATTGAAGTTTAGAAAGGAAGGTGAAGCGTCAAAAGTGGATCCCACGCTATTTAAAAGATTGGTAGGAAGTATGAAGTATTTAATAGCAATAAGACCTGATAATATGTATTGAGTGAGCCTGATTTCAAGGTTCATGGAAACTCCAAAAGAATCACATTGGAAGGAAGGAAAAATAATTCTAATATATGTGAATGGAACAAATTATTTTGGGATTATTTATTTTAGTTCAGAAGATTTCAAGCATTGGATACACTGATAGTGATTGTGGAGGTATCATAGATGACAGGAAAATTACCTCTCGGTACACATTTCATTTTGGAATAGGTATTGATCTGAAAATGAGTGAGTATTTACTCTACGCAAGTTTTGAACCGATAATATTTTTACTAATTGTTGCTTGTAAAGGGATTTAAAAAGTGGTGTAGTTCATTCATTACAATGTATTAAAATTAAACCCATAAAATAAATGAACATCAAAGAGCATAAAGCATATGAAAGTAGAACAAGAGAGAGACAATCGATGTTGATAAAGGAGTGTGCCCCTCCTTGGCTACGTCTCCAGACTCGCTTCAATTGGAATATGGATCGCTTTGATTCCTTCTTCAAAATATGTTGGGCCTTGTCACAAGTTATTACATAAGAGATGCCTTCTCCTTCAATGAGGATTCAAGAAGACTACTCACACTAATAACTCTCCATACATCAAGAAGGATAATTCCTTACATGAATAAGCCTCTCAATGCTTAGGAGTAGTAGAAATATGGATCTCTAACTCCACTCATTAATTCTTGATTGCTCTCCCCATTACTCTTTTTTTTTTAACATGGCTCACATAAGGAATTATATAGTTTTTCCTTACTCACTCTTAAGAAAGAGCATTAATTCTTAGATCCACAATTATAGGATCTAATTACAAAAGAGGAAAAACAAGAGCCATGAAAATAGGATTTCAAACTAAACATGGCTCACATAAGGAATTATATAGTTTTTCCTTACTCACTCTTAAGAAAGAGCATTAATTCCTAGATCCACAATAATAGGATCTAATTACAAAAGAGGAAAAACAAGAGCCATGAAAATAGTATTTCAAACTATCTTCAAGCACATAACGGGGAAAAGTCTCAAAACCATCCAAAGACTCTTGAAGCATGCCCTTGATTCTCTCAACCTACCACTGAAAAAATTGGAAAATTGGTGTGAGGTGGTTTCTCACATAAAAACCAATTTCCATAATTACAATTTTAATGAAAAATAAGCGAGGCACACTTTCCCTCACAAGTATTAATCATTTTTCAAAAGTGAATTAAATGCATGAGTTTTTCAAAAGATCATTTAAAGCATGATAAAATGCATGCACATCTCACAAAGAATTAATCAAATAAAATGATAATGCATGAAACTTATCTCACAAAGTATTAATAAAAATGCATGAGATTATAAAACTAATAAACGAATAAATTCACCATTTTCACCACCTTTTAGCCAACTTCAAATCAATTTGGTAAACAAAGTAAATTTCCTTCCATGTGTGAAGATCCTCCCATATCACTCCTCCCAACAAAAAAACCTTTTGGTCTCCAAAAGTATCAACTTTATCTCTATGCAAATGTCTTCAGAAAGCACATTCCTTCAAGACACCTTCACCCACGTACTTCAGAATTAGAATGCAAAGCCAACACATGAAGCTATTGCAAATAAAATGTTTGGAAAAAGGCACACCCCTATCGTCTTCGCCTCTATTCTTCGGAGCTGAAATGTCGAAGCCGACATCTGCATAGATTGCAACGTGTAGTTGATGATTTATATTACAATATTTGGAGTGTCTTACTTGCCAAGAGTTTATAATCATACTCATTGGTCAAATTTACAATGAATGAGAAAATGGCTTAGGTGAATTGTCTCATACATACAATGACTAAAATGAATCCAATCAAGGATTTTAGGCATAAAAAAAAAAACGCCTAAGAGTGGATCCAAATATCCATCATACAATTTGAAAATGTCAATGGAAATATCAAACACCAACGATGCATCTGACATCAAATGTGTTTGCTGCAATTTCTGGAGAAAATATATCACACATACTAGGCAACAGATGCAAATCTATGAGCAACATATCTTCAGGACAGAGAAATGAAATTTTTGTCATCTTTGGAGTAGAAGAAAACATCATCGCTTATAAAATCACTTGCAATTGATTAATGCATATTGCAAGTGCTGAAAACGTTCCAATATGCATGGGAAACCACGATAATCACTGAAAACGTTATCCAAAAATGGTTTTATTGTGCCACTATGATCTGCAAACAAAACGAGCTGATATATGCAAAATTATCGATATGCAACAGTGAACATATGACAAACTTACATGTGCAAAAGAATGATTGTTGCTCGATGTATTATCTATTGTGAATTTTTACCAAGGAGACTCATTCCATCACATAGCCTTGGCCAGAAAACATCCACACTTCCAACAATAATAATAGAGTTTTGACCCCCTTGTTGTTGCATAAAAACAACATGGTCAGTGGAGACTGAAACTGTGTTGAAGTAGTGAAAACGAACCCCACAAAGATGCCTGGGTTTGTCGATCTGATGACAACGAAAAGAGAGCTCATTAGCCTCGCGAAAGAGAGACCTCCTCCTCCATGTATAATCTTGAACACCGATTTACTCTTTGGTAAACACCTTGATCTGTGGTCTTGGTTCCATGGCATGGGTTCTCTGCAACTCGACGATAAGAAAACAGTGGCAAGGCCAAAACTTGACGATTGTATAACCACTGCTACATTGTCATCCAATGGATAGACAACCGCCACTAATCATGGCATGGTCGTTGGCCATGAAATCACTGCCAAATCCCTAGCCAACGCTGAAGAAGCTCGGCCAAAATCACAAAATGGTGGTCGAAGAGGGTAAAGAGCTCCGCCAAAACTGGGATCTTGCCACTTTTATGGCCATCAAAATAGTCACCCGCCAAACAAATGGCAAACCATTGCCATCATATTGATAGACATCGCCCTCTACAAACTTCTCATTGAAGGGAACGACGAAAAGAACAATCTCGTGGTAGGAACAATTGTCGGAACGATCAGTTTTCACAACAGAATGATGGGAACGATGCTTATGAAAAGACACCTGCGCCTGAGAAATTCGCATGGAACCACCAAGTTTCCTTATAGAGAAACACCACAGCAAGTAGGCGACTCGATTATGGATGTGTATTCAAGATTTGGTGGGATTTTCCCATGATCTTTTCCTTGATCTCTGTCTCTCGATGCAACTGAATCCCAACAATTCACACGCGACTCCAAGCAAAAATGTGAGGGATCGATTCACGAGCAGGCCACGTGGAGATCCAGATATTCAAGTCGCATTTCTTTCTTCTGCAGTAATGGACATTCAAATCCCTCCAAGTCCATTCTTGAACTGTTTGTGCAAATCCTTCATGATTTAGATGACATGGAAATTCAAAGCTATCACCCTCGCCAAGTTTGTACACAAATCGAATCAAGTTCAGCATATTCTCTAGAGATCCTCATGCATATCGTCTCCAATGAAATACTTTACGAGGTATTCATAAATATTAACTGACCATTGTATTTCAGGAACATCATCCCAATACTCTAGCACCAACAATCCATAATCACAACACCTGTAAGATATCCAGATCCAACACTTATTCCACGTAGAAATTCAGGACGTCGGTGCAGTTACGGAAGATTTTGAATCCCAAAAATAAATTATATCATCCTAATTAATTCATATTTTGTTACCGATCTCCTTCACAGTTTTTTTTTATCTCTCAACGAGAGGAAATTTGGTCATTGGCATATCCAAAATGAAATTTATTTTGATCCCAAGCAATTATCATGGGCGTGATAGGTTGGCAATTAGTTGAGTGAAATCCTCTTTTTGGAAGGAGTATGATCTGAATTGGCTATCACACCATCCAAACGAAGTCTTAATGTAATAATATGTACAACATAGAAATCGGTCATCTATCAAATGCAGCATCAGAAAGAGACGGTGAAGCAGCTGCAACCAATTCTGGTCCATACCGGTATTGGTATTCTTGCTTGGCAACCTTAGTCACATCTCATCGCCACGACAGATATATGGCTTCAAACGATGGCTCCAGATGGGTTGTTCCTTCCTTAACGCTTGAGGCATGACATCTACCGACAACACATCTAAAGGAAGTCAGAGTCATCTCTCAGAAAGTTACTTTAAATAATCAATGCTTTCGATCTTAGTAATGGAACCGTGTCAAATCATAATAAAATCTACGATCCAAGCGAGTGAAGGCCACAATCTGAACATCATCATTGAACCTCTTGACAAATGCACTTTGACCAAAGTATGGTGCGTATATAACTATAAATTTTGAAATCTGGTGCAACGATTTATAAAAAGAAATCGTTGAGTTCTATGCATAGTGATTGATTGAGCCATGGTAATTCTCGAGTTGCCGCTACATTTTTCTCTGTTGAAAAACATGTTAAGTAACCAAAATATTTCAGTTTTGAAGAAATGATAACCACTGCTCACCCAACCAATCGAAGGTGCTTTCCTTTTGCAACTATGTTTCTTGAGAGATCGGTGCTGGAACATTGATCGCAAGATATTTTGTATCCTCTTTCTTGGTGGGAGTTGGAGTAGGTTTCTTCCTCTAATTACAAAGTAATTGTGTGTGGATATTGCATCATTTCTTCTCCCAATGGCCACTAATGTTGCAATAACTACAAAAATTTCTTCGTTTTCCATTCAACTCTGCATTCCTAAGTGGATGACTTGGAAGGTGTGGTTTCTGATTTGTCTCACTTCGTGTGGAAACATCTGTCTTCTTAACCCAAATGTTAATGTTTTGCATTTGATGCTTAGCTAGATCATGGTTAGAATATGCAATGCAAAAATCATTTTTCTTACATTCAAGAAAATAATTTGAATAACTTGTATATCTTCATGAATTGTCCTTGCTCTCATGAGGACAAGCTAGCTTGATTCCTTTCCTCAAATTTGACGGTGAAGAGATGGTTTTTGCTTCAGCAACCTTTGATAATTCTCCATTCTCTTCCTTTAGATAACACAAACCTACAAATGGTGGTATTGGTAAAACCTTCAATGGTTGAGTGACTCCTTAGCCATAAATGTCAAGTCCACCTTCTTTGTATCCCATCTTCATGATGAGTTTCATGCCCGCGTTAGTTTCATACTCAAAAAATTTGAACATGAAGAAACATCATATACCTTGGTTTGAGTTTGTGCATCCACAGTAGAAGGCTCTTTGTCCTCCATTCATTCACCATATTCCATATTTAGCCAAGAGATCATCCTTGGCTTGCAATTCGATCTGCAATTCTTCAATAATTTCGTTGAGGACTTCTCCATGAAAGTAGAACAAGAGAAAGACAACCGATGTTGATAAAGGATTTTTCCCCTCGTGGGCTATGTCCCGGGCTATGTCTCTAGACCCACTTCAATTGGAATACAAATCGCTTTCATTCCTTCTTCAAAACATGTCGGGACCTTCTCAAAAGTGATTACATAAGACATTCATTCTCCAATTATGATTCAATAAGACTACTCACATTAATAACTCTCCATACATCAAGAAGGATAATTCCTTACATGAATAAGTTGATCAATTCTTAGGAGTAGTAACATTATGGCTCTCTAAATCCACTCATTAATTTTTCATCACTCTCCCCATTACTTTTTTTTTTAATATGGCTCACATAAAGAATTATATAGTTTTCCCTCACTCACTCTTAAAAAAGAGAATTAATTCCTATATCCACAATAATAGGATCTAATTACAAAAGAGGAAAAACAAGATCCATAAAAGTAGGATATCAAACTATCTTTAAATACATACTAGGAAAAGTCTCAAAACCACCCAAAGACTCTTCAACCATGCCCTTTATTCTCTCAACCTACCACTGAGAAAATTGGAGTGAGGTGGTTTCTCACAGAAAAACCAATTTCCATAATTAAAATTTTAATGAAAAATACGTGAGGCACACTTTCCCTCACAAGTATTAATCATTTCACAAAAATTAATTAAATGATGAGTTTTTCAAAAGGTCATTTTAAGCATGATAAAATGCATGGACATCTCACAAAGAATTAATCAAATAAAATGCTAAATGCATGAGACTTATCTCACAAAGCATTAATAAAACTATGTGAGATTATAAAACTCATAAAAGCATAAATTTACCATTTTAACCACTTTGTCGCCAACTTCAAATCGACTTGGTGAACAAAGTAAAGTTCCTTTGACGTCTGGAGATACGCCCGTATCAGGTATGCTATCATGGGCATCAAGGAAGAAACCCTTAGTGACTCTTTCTTCAACAGAAGCAGAGTACGTTGTAACTACAAGCGCATCTTGTCAAGCAATTTGGATGAGAATAATGTTAAAATATTTGTTGCAGGAACAACAGGGACCAACTACAATATTTTGTGAAAAAAATTCATCCATAATGTTATCCAAGAATCATGTGCTTCACATGAAAAACAAGTACATTGATACAAGGTATCATTTTATCAGGGATTTGGTGAATAAAAAAGAAATATGTTTAGAATTTTTTAGGTCAAAAGAAAAAGTTGCACACATATTTACAAAAGTTTTAGCAAGAGATTCATTTGATCATCTCCGAATCAGTCTGGGAGTCTGAGCATAAACAAATGTTTGACAGGATATGTCAATTCAATTTTTGATGTAAATTTTTGTAATCCCACCTACGTATAATAAGGGGGAGTGTTGGAAATAGTAATTACAAGTGGGTGAGATTTATGTCTCCACCGAGCTGCTAGTCAGTCAGTGAGTCATAATTATGTAACTTATACAAGTTCACAAGTTCACAAGTTTAATCAAACTCAATTTTGTCAATCGACAAACATAGGAGTTATTTAATGGAGTTGATCTTTATCTTTCTCAAGTCAAGTTAAGCATATATAAGTCAGTCCAATTTATTTCCGTCTTTAATGTTAAGTCAATTTTACTTCTACATGAAGTCTAAGACTTGTTTATATATGTCTGAGTCTATAGGAAGTCGATATGCAAATGAATAGAGAGAACATAGTCGATAGTAGTAGGAACAACTGAAGGTAGTCAAATAAGTTTGAGAGATCAAGCTCTATGTGTGTCTTATAAGTTGCAGAAATAGTTCAGAATTCATTGGAGTAGAAGCTCGTCTTAGTTGTTGTACTCTGTATTAACGTGCATTGTCAAATTTCTTAATAGATATCAAGTATTTTGTTTGTTGACAAATACAAGTGTATTTCAGATCTTCTATTGTGTTTGTAAGTTTATGTGTTAAATATTAGCACAGTGTGAATAAATCATTTCACTAAGTGTTTTATCACAATGCACATTATATTGAGTAGTTTGACCACTACGTGGTAAGTACTGAGAGTTCAGTCATGAATTTTTGTGGCAGGCAATATTTGTAACTGTGTTGTGAAAAATATATCTGCACGTTGTGGATCCCAGAATTATTTGGGAGGAATTTGAAAACAAAACAATTCATCAAATTTGAAGGTTTTGACAACTCGGTTGCTGAGAATCATAAAAACTTCGATGGTGATCATTTTTTTCATCAAATCACCTAAAGTCAAATTCTACCATCCCTAGATCATGCATTAATGCATGATTGTGAGAATAATGTTATTACATGCATGGGAAATGCCCTTTAAAAGATGTTATATTTTCCTATTGTAGTGGAAATATCTAAATACTGTGTTATAGGATGTGAAATTACCATTAATAAAAATTGTTTATTCCGGGCTCGAGTTACTCTCAATGTATAACAACCTCAAAAAAAATTCTTCTACTACATTTACCTCACAAATTTGACAAGAACCAATCTGCATCACTGAAAAAAAAATGACCTCTCCACTCCGTTGACAGTAATAGAACCACGCGTAGAAGATTTCCACATAGGCGCAAGCTATGGAAACTTGGATCAAAAGACTTAGTAACAACACATTTTATAGCTCTATGTGAGACATTTCAATTGGATACCATTTAAAAATAACAATACAAGAAACAAAAACAATGGATATATCAGGGAAGTCGCTAGAGGCCAATTACAAATGCTTGATATTAATGGTGTTGTTTATAACAATTACATCACAATATCTAAATATTTCCAAATGATCCATGGATACAAGTCCCTCCAATCAAATAACTTCATCTAACAAGAGTCTTCAAAACTGTCATCTCTTTACAGGGCACTAGTGACAATGGATGTATGCACCTAATAAAATTATTCTTCTAATTAAAACTCTAAAGTCATCACAACTTTGCTACGGATACAATCTTGTCTATTTGAAACAATTCATTAATGGAGATATTCACTCCTTTTGGTTTATCTAGCCAAGGATATATCTATTTCTTAATTCTAGACTCTTTGTCAACGAATCCTACAGACTCATTATATGTTCTTGGTTGGTGAATATGTCATTCATGGGTGCTTGATTTGTTGCATTGAGTGTCATTTGCCATATTTTTATAGCCATTAAGATGAAGACAATGTCTAAATGTGGGACATGAAGAGTGATAACAAATCCACTTGTCTATACATTCCCTGTGGAAGCAATGGTTGAAGCTTCACATCATTCTTACACCTTAACCTTTCTTGAATTCCACCAAGCATATAGGACAATCCATTGAAATCGATATCGCCAGAAGTTGTTGGATTGATTTTACATAGATGGTTGATGGTAGTGCCTCTATGGACTTCTCTTTCATGGCAGTATTATCCATTATGGCAGTCATATGATTCTGGCATGACCTCCAACTGTAGTCCCATAGAACGAATGAAGAGATACCCACTAGAGATATGAATGAGTAGAGAAAAGAAATAAGAATCACCATCGTGACTTCACTTATCTCTTCTTGTGGGATTTCATATCACAGGTCCACCACAGCTAGTGTATTGGTCACAAACTCTAAAACCATTCTCCCATTATCAATCTCGGGTCACGACCACGATCATAAAAAGATCAAATCCTGCAAAGTTTGTTTCTCAACGTAATTTGAAATATTTGTCTAATAAAAATTTCAAAGTAGGCTCAATCTTTAACTCCAATTAAAAACCAATCTAAGAAGAAAGTGCTTTCCCACAAAAATACAAAGAAATGGGGACAGGGTTGGTAATTGCATGTTTCGTGTTGAAGAAATCTATGCTCATATATTTTAATAAGATAGGATGGACAAGATTATCCCTATCATTCTCCTGCGAGACCTTGTTTCCCTCATGGGAGAATAAACCAAGAATTTATGTACAAGATTCCAACAAATCTTATCCATATCTCTCTCCAACTGAGAGACTAAACAAAGCAGTCATGTACGATAATTGGGATCCGTGATATCGTGTCTAATTTTGGATTATTCCTTTTAGCAATGTAAGTTGGTCCATTAGAATGGACATCCAATACTAAACCTGGGAAACTGCCTCAAGACATACAATAACTTCTTGAGTTTGTAAGAAAACCTTTATTGTGATCCTGAACAACCCTTCTGGTTGTTCCNATATATATATATATATATATATATATATATATCCTCATCCAAATATCCATGTAGAAACATTGTTTTAACATCTAGATGCTCAAACTCAATATCAATTAAAGTAAGTAGTGCTAACACAACACGAATTTAATCAAGCTTCACCACTCGTGAAAATATTTCATGAAAATCAATACCTTCCTTTTGAAAATACTCTTTTTCTACCAGCCTTGTTTTTTACCTTTCAAATTTTTCATCAACACCCTTTTTTCAGTTTGTAAATCCATTTTCCACCGACAACCTTTCTGTCTTGTGGAAGTTCTACCATCTTCCATGTTTTATTATTCTCTAAGCAATCCATTTCTTCTTTTATAGCTTCTTTCAATTTAACAGTTTCAAATACCTTCATTGCCTTCTGATAACAACTAGGTTCTCCATCATTAGAAACCAAACACATAGATGAGACATAATGAACCTACCTTGTAGGAGGATTCCCGACCCGTGTACATCTCCTTAGAGATGGTTGAGTCATATCTTTTAACACTTTGTAAAATTGTTCGATTGTCAAAACATACGACAGGGGTAACTGTTTCATCCATCTTTAGAGCTGAAGCACTAGCCTTCTCAACTCAGAGAGGGCTCTCTCGTGTCACTTGATATATCTATCGAAATCAATGGCTAGATTTGGTTTGTTTTGGGGGTTTTTATAAAGTTGTTGGCTAAGAAGGGGAGGGACACTCAGGGTTATGGAGTCAAAATTTCTAAAAATGAATGAAAACATTGACTCGCGAATAGAACTCTTCAGAGAATAAAGGATAAGTGAGGCAATGAATCTGAATTGTAAATTGAAATTTGCAGAGTGTAAGAGGAAAGGGGAAAAACAAGTAACTGCATTAGAGCATTAATAAAATGAGTTTTGAATTAGTTAGGAAGAAATACACAAAGTTTAAATTGTTTCAGCCGAGAGCATCAAGGGATGAATTTTGGGCTTTTGACTATCCAATTTAAAGAGACGAAAATGTAAATGGAATTAAATAACACAGGAAATACAAACAATGAAGGAAGACAAAACTCATATCATAGCCATTAGAATCTTTTCATAAACAATTCAAAATTCTTCTGCATATGTATTCAATTCAAACCTGGAAAATTGCAACAGAGTCCAAAACCACCAGCATTGTGCCATTGCACTTGTCCCCGCCACTAATACACTCAGAACCTCTAACACTTATACAATTCGAGTTCCTTCAGTTTGTAACTTATTACAGTAACTGAAATGAAATGGTTTAGCTTCTACAATGATTACAAATGACAGTTTTCAGAAAAAATGTTTCATGATCCCTGCAGATTTCTCCCACGCTCCAGCCCCTTCCTATGCCACGTTCTCTTTGAATTGTCACTTATAATCTTTCAAATTTAATCTCATTTATCCATATTCTCATTAAATATTTGGGAATAATATATTTGAAATTAAAATAATTCCCAAATATTTTTCTATTGTGTAGAATTAAATTTCCATAATTTAATTCATGCCCGTGGTTTTTAATACCTTGTCTTGTTTTCCCAATTCACCATTTCATTGTAAAAGACATTTATTGTTACCATTTCCCTGTAAAAAACATTTACTGTGTAATGTTTTTCCAATTTATTGTTTCATTGTGAAAAAACATTTACTGTGTGTTTATTAAAAATTCCATATTTGTTGTTGAAATGCACTCGTGGAAAAATGTCGCACATTAAACATATGATAAATGGGGCATTTATTACATCGGGCTTTGGCTGGAGTGGTTTAATCAGTTTAATCCAAAGTTCTTTTACACCATTCCACATTATAAATTGAGATCCGTGCCCATGATTTGACGTGATTTCATAAATTAAATATTGGATTAAATATTAATATAAATATAAAAATATTTATATTAATAATAAAAAAAACCCTTTTTTCTATTTTCGAAAGACTTTGGTCATATGAGGCTTAACACATGACTTTGTGGATAGGATAAGTGTGCTTAATAAAAGGAATATTTTTATTTTCAACAGGAATACGAAAATAAGGGTAAAAATGAATGAAGTGATGGAACTAAGGGATTTAGATAAGAATTAAGGCTAGGTATAGGCTTGGGATATTTGCCAACTTTTGACTCGTGGAGTACATGACTATTTTGGATGATCCATTAGGTGATGGGAGCTTGACGGAGCTGGTGAAAAAGTTTGAAAATCAGAGTGCAAAAATAACACAAGGACAAGATGCATTGGGAAAAAATTAATGCAAATTAGCAAATGATCTATGGTCTGTCGAGCCTCATCAACTTTTGATATGGGGGATTGGAAAAAATGGTTTTAGGTAGACCTATTTTCGCCCCGATGTTCCTCCGAGGGTGCCACGCGTTCACGAATGAAACCATAATGGTTTCCCCGGCCCGCCTTTGAATAATTATCTTCCTCGTTGCTTCATTCCCTGATATGTGCCTTAGTCATTGATTCATGCTTCTTCAAGATCGACGGTCCGCCAAGTTATACCTTTTGCGCCTCCGCTATATTTTTCTATATGTCGTTGGATATAGACTAGTCCCCCAAACTATCATTCTTCCACAGTGATATAACATTTCGCTAAATTTCCAAAATTTGGATCCTGATCTGAAAATTGTTATAGTGATAACAATAACCATAGTTTCTTAGATATTTCCTACATCTTCATCTTCTTCTTTTGGAGCTTCATCATGCTCCTCAATTTCTGAAGATCGCTGAGTCTCCAATTGGATTTGTTGAACTTCAATACATGTTCTTGTCTCACTTCAAAATCTACCAGGTCTGATTTTATGAGTGAGGATTCATCAAATACCACATATTTGTAGAAGGATCCGACAATCTATACCCCTTAACTCCATCACCATAACCAAAAAATACATATTTCTTTTATCTAGGATATAATTTAGAACATTGATATCTTTAAATAAGAGCATAAACATCATAACCAAATATTATGATATTTGAATAATCACATAAATGACATGTCCATACCTCTTCTGGAATCTTACAATTTATTGCAGTTAATGGTGACTGATTTATCAGATATCATGTTGTATGAAATTGTTCTTCTCATAATTCTTGTTGCAACTTGGCATTATTGAGCATGCTCCTTCATCTATCTAGAAGAGTCTTATTCATACATTCAACAACACCATTTTGTTGAGGAGTGTACATCGTGGTCTTGTGTCATTCGATCCCAGTTTCCTTGCAATATTTTTCAAATTCCACAGATATGAACTCACCTCCATTATTTGTTCTTAAACACTTGATAGACCTATCATTGTTCTTTTCAACCAAATATCTCGATTGCTTAAAATTATTAAATACATCAACTTTTATTTTAAGTAAATAGATCCACATATTTCTAGAGTAATCATCTATAAATGTAACAAAATATGATGATACTCCAAAATAAATTGTAGGGGATGGTCCCTAAACATCTGAACGAATGTAATCAAGGATACCTTTTATTCTCTCTCTTCATGTTTAAAACTTTTCTCTACATTGTTTTACCAAAACACAATACTTGCAGAAATTCAAATTCATAAACTTTAAACTTGCAAGTGATTTATGATCAACTAGTAACTTAATCCCTTTATCTCTTATATGACCCAAATGTTGATGCCATAAATGAGTAGAGTCACTTTCACCTTCATATGCTACCACTTCTAGATTTATTTTAGTCCTTTCTTCAAGATGATAAAGGTTATTGATTATCTTTGCCTTCATGACTACTAAGATTCCTTTTGACACCTTAAGTACTCCACCTTGAGTTGTACACTTATAACCATCATAATCTAGAACTCACAAAGATATTAAGTTTTCTCTAAGTTCGGTTACATGCCTCACATATGTTAATGTTCTTATAGTACCATCATACATTTAATTTGGATTCTACCAACCCCAACAATTTTACAAGAAAAATCATTTCCCATAAAAACAACACCATCATCAATAGATTGGTAAGTTGAGAACCAATTTATATGAAGACACATGTGGTTGGAAGAATCCGAATCTAACAACCAATGCTAAAGTTGATGTGAAACATCACAAGTAGAAAATACCTCATCAACCATTCCTGAAACTGAACCTGAACTTGTTTCAGTTGAATTAGCTTCCTTTGCTTCCTTTGTGGAGTCCTCTTTGGATGCTTTCTATATTTTCCAAAATTCCTTGTTGATATGCCCATATTCACCAAAGAACCAACAATTGTTCTTTCCCTTCTTTCCTTTTGACTTAGATCTTGATGCACCTCTTTGATCTTTCCCTTTTTCTGTAGATCGACCTTTGAACACCATTGCTTATGCTATTGAGGTTTCTTTACTCGATCTTCTCCTCATTTCTTTAGATGATAGAGCTCCCACAACAATATCATAATCAATGACACTTGTTGTGCTAAAACACATAGATGTGACCAGATGATCCTAAGACTCACGCAATGAATACAATACTATAATTGTCTTGTCCTCATCTTCGTATTTTACTTCCATACTAGATAATTGACAAATCAAAGCATTGAAAACATTTAAACGATCGACAATTTGTGTACCTTCTTTCATCCACAATCTACACAAATTCCTCTTCAACAAGATTTTGGTCGTGAAGGGTTTTTTCATATAAAGACTTTCCATCTTGCTCCATAAACCTATTTCGCTTTCCTCTCCTACGATGTTAAACAAAACTCCATCTTCCAAACACAAATGAATGGTACTTAGATCTCTTGATTCCAGATCATCCCAGTCCTCGTCTGACATACACGATGGTCTCTTTGACTTGCACACTGATGCCTGACATACACGATGGTCTCTTTGACTTGCAAACTGATGCTTTTTTCAATCTTTGTTGCACTAGTAGATCCCGCATATTGAAATTCCGTAATTGAAATTTATTTTTTCCGTTGAATTTTTCCACCTCAAACTTTGAACTCTGCACCTTTTCCATTAGAACAAACTCACAAACCACAGTCTATAAAACTAGGTTTTCAATATGGAGAGACAATGGTATAGTTTCAAGGTTGAACTTCAAAAAAGGTTTAAATCCAAAAATATACTTAATATATTTATAAAACCCATTTACAAAACATTCACCTTTTAAAGATAAACATATCCTCCCATTTATAAAAGGCGATTCTTACATATCTCCACCCAAAAATGGACCCTTTATAAGATATAACATGTGCTTAAGATATATGTCGTCCAAAAAATCAAATTCTGTGCATATTACCTTGTTCTCTAATGTTGAATCTCCTCCCGTAAGGTACATAGAGCGTTACTCCTTGAAATTTATTGCTACTCCCATGAGGTACAAGGAGAATCACTCCTTGAATTTTTGTGGGTGTTACTCCTTGAAATTTAATGCTCCTCCTGTAAGGTACACGGAGTGTCACTCCTTGAAATTTCTGATTTTGCAAGTATGAGGAGCGCTAACTCTATTGTAACTGAGCTCAAGGAGCATTAGGGACATAACTAACGCTCCTTCATCTTCAACAACTTTAACAAAAAAACTCCATCTTGACTAATTCTATGCTCCACAAAAACGCAACTATGATACCACTTATTAGGCAACAAAAGCATAAACCAAAAAAGATTTAAAATTAAAGAAAACAAGACACAACAATCATCACAATGGTTTATGTGGAAACCCTTCTAAGGGAAAAAACCACAAGGAAATGGCGATATTTTTATTATTCAAGGGAGAATTACAACATCCAATCACAGGATTACAACCATCTTCTCATTCTCATCCTCTCACTATCTTCCCATACACTATGTTACACTACATTGCATACTCTTTTCTCACACTTCTATGACTATGATAGATACATAAGATCTGTTATACAGTTAAAAAAACTAGTTACAACTAGATCCATTAGTTACACAAACCGATCAGGGTAGTGTGCATGCATGCACTTTCCATTTTTCGATGATACGGTTTGTATTCTTATTATTCAAGAGAGAATTACAACAACCAAACACAAGATTACGACCATCCTCTCACTCTCTTCCCACACATTGTGCTACACTAAATTACATACTTTTTTTTCGTACCACTATGAGTATGATATATATATAAGATCTGCTATACTGTTAAACAAACTAGTTACAACTAGATCCACTAGTAACACAAATTAATGCATGCACTTTCCATATTTAGCTGATACGGTTTGCATGCCTCAGCATGGGAAAATAGTTGGTAGTTTAAACACTTAGATCATGCATTAATGCATGATTGTAAGACTAATGTTATTACGTGCATGAGCAATGCGCTTTAAAAGTTGTTATCTTTTTTTAGTTGTAGTGGAAATATCTAAATACTGTGTTATAGGATGTGAAATCAGCATCAACAAAAATTGTTTATGCGGGTATGGAGTGACTCTCAATGTATAACATGCATGGGCAATGCGCTTTAAAAGTTGTTATTTTTTCTTGATTTGTAGTTGAAATATCGAAATATTGTGTTATAGGATGTAAAATCACCATCAATAAAAATTGTCTTTGTGGGTTTTGAGTGACTCTCAATGTATAACGACTTAGAAACAAATGCTTCTACTACACTTATCTCATAAATTTACAACTACACTTATCTCATAAATTTACAAGAATTAATATGCACCACTCAGAAAAATATATTGAGCTATCCACTCTGTTGACAGTAATAGAACCCCACGTAAAACATTTCTACACATGTGTAATTTATGCAATTTTGGATCCAAACATTATTGGAAGAATTAATTTCTACTCTACCTACCATAAGAAACCTCCACCATATTCTAGACTCTTCTTCCACCTACAATCCACCAATGCTTCCAGATGTTTCCCGCTCCCATAACTCTCGATTCTCGAGAGCCTTCCAAGACCTTTATAAATATGAGGCAGATGTAATTGTTTTGAACATATAGCAATAAAAATGTGTCTTCTTGTTATGTTTTGTGTTTTTCCTTTGCTTCTGCCCACTTCATCTTGGTATTAGAGTGAGGTGAGCAGTGAGGACCGTGAGAGTTAGAGAGCGAATGAGTGTTGTAAGGTTGAGGGATGTAACAGTCCGGTGAGAGAAGAAGAAAGTGCTTGTATTATGTGTGAAGGCGTTTATTTTCTTTTCGATCTGTTCCCGGAAACCTTTGAAGACACCGATGAGGTCGATGAGTTCTCGGAACCTGGCTCGCAGCTTGAGGAAGCACTTATGCAGTGTTCTACGACAGTTGAAGGGGACGTCTGCACAGAAACGGACGTGACACAACACTCTAGAGCGGCAAATGAGAGAGAGAAGGAAGTTGTGTTGTTGAAGTCTCTGAATGGAAAGCCCTGCAAGCCGAAATTTCAAGAGAACCACCTCGAGAAGCCGCCTCATATCGTTAATGTCAAACTCAGTCCCCGCTGGATCCATCAACTGAGGTAGGAAGATAGGTCATGGTTTCTTGGGCTTCGGTCACATGGTGTACCTGTATCCAGATTTGTCAGGCGTGTATTTTTATTTGTATTCGGGATCTGTTGGAGTTAATACTATTCCTCTTACCGGAATAAAACAGAGGCGGCTATAATTTTAGATCCATTTAACAAATCAAGGTGGATTGATTGGTAATCTTGGATAATTGTGCGTCATGAATAAGTAGGACTGCACATTATATTGGGCGTCTTTGTTTACCCCCATTACCATGATTTTTATTTTGGAAACTAATTTGGTGGCATGGTGGATATAATTATAGCAGTCTCATCCTTTAAAGATCACTTGTAAGACTTGCAGGAGTTGTTTCTTGAATAATAGTACGAAGAACACTCACCTTTTATAGTCATTTCCCTATTTTGTTGAAAAAAATTTGGCTTCATTTTTTTTTAAATGACATCACGCATGTATCAACAACTTATGATTCCAACATTTAATGGGAAAAATTATGATAATTGGGCATTTAGAATGAAATTAACATTTAAATCATATGATATATCAAATATATTAATGATTAGTTATACAGAACAATAAGATGAGTGTAATTTGAGTGTTGATGAAAAGCAAAAGCTTGATGAAAAGAAAAAGTTGGATGAAAATAGGCAAAAGAATAACACGGACTTGCAGATAATTGGACAAACATTGGATGATTCAGTTGTTGGAAGGATTAAAGTAGCTAGTACAACCAAGCAAGCATGAGACATTCTAGAGACAACATATCAAGGAACTAGTAAGGTAAAAATTGCCAAACTCCAAGCACTTAGAAGAGAATTTGAAAACTTGCAAATGAAGATTTTGATTCAATAGATCAGTTTACATATCATGTTACGAATTTGGTAAATCAAATAAGATAAAATGGTGATGATATAGAAGATCAGAAGGTTGTATAAAAGGTTTTAATAATTTTTCCTAGAAAATTTGATGCAATTGTTGTGGTAGTTGACGAATCTAAATATTTGACTACATATTCTATGGATGAGTTGGTTGGCTCCTTGAAAAATTATGAAGACAGGTTGAACAGAAATGAAAATACCTCATTGGAGAATGCATTCAAAACACAAATGAAATTTGGAAGAGGTAGAGGAAGATAAAATCCAGGATTCAGAGGAAGAGTTAGAGGAAGAAATAATTTTCAAAGAGAAGAAAGAAAGAATCAAGACCTAGGAGGAACGAGAAATCAAAATTTTAGCTTAAGGGAAAGAAATAAAAATCAAGCATCACAAAGGTATGAAAAATAAAAGATTCAATCGTATTACTGAAAGAAGTATGGTCACTTTTCAAATGAATGCCAAAAGAAACAAGTAGATATGAGAAAGCATAATGCAAATTTCTCTAAGAGTAGTTCTGAGACATTGTTTATTACATGTGATGTAGCTAAAGAAAATGCAAGTAACATTTGGCTTCTTGATAGTGGGTGTAGTAACCATATGACTGGAAATAAAGAGTTGTTTGAGGATTTGGATACATCAGTTAGATCACAAATTAAATTGGATAATGATAATATTGTAGGAGTCATGGGAAAACGTGCAATTGATGTAATAACAAAGACTGAAAAAAACACTATTCTTAATGATTATTTTGTACCTAGTTTGAAGCATAATCTCATAAGTGTGGGACAACTTACTCAAAAGGGTTATAGACTTGCTTTTGAGAATAATGTATGCATTATACTTGATATTCCTCCTAGTAAAATGGTGATTGCAAAGATTAAAATGACAAACAATAGAATGTTCCAACTTCACATGAAAAGTGAAATGATGGAGAAGATTGGAGCAAGTTTCAAGGCATCAATTCAAGATCAAGCATGGATATGGAACTTGAGGTATGGCTATATAAACTTTAAAGGATTGTGTTTGCTGGAAATAAATGAAATGTCAAGAGGTTTACTACCTATTCAAGAAAAAATAAGTTCATGTGAAAGTTGTATTTTGGGCAAGCAACATAGGAAAATATTTCCAAAAGAAATGTCATATAGAGATTGGGCACCTTTAGAATTTGTGCATACAGATTTATGTGGTCCAATGAAAACGCCATCATTAGGGGGGAGCATATATTTTCTAACATTCATTGATGATTATAATAGAAAAACATGGGTTGATTTCCTCAAACACAAATATGAAACATTTTCAAGTTTAAGGAATTCAAGGAATTGGGTGAGAAACAAAGTGGCATATCCATTAAGATATTGAGATCAAATAAAGGAGGAGAATACAAGTCAAATGATTTTTTGGAGTATTGCAGGTATCATGGAATAAATAAGAAGTTCACTACAAGCTATAGACCTCAACAGAATGGTGTTGCGGAATGGAATAATCATACAATAATGGAGATGGTAAGAAGCATGTTGAAAGGCAAAAATATATCTAATGAATATTGGGTTGAAGCAGTAACTTGTGCAGTTTATATATTGAACAGGAGTGGTAAGAACCATAGTGTTGCTCAATAAACATGGAGTGGTAAGAACCATAGTGTTGCTCATTTTAAATTAGTTGGTTGCATTGCATATGCACGTGTGCCTAAACAAACAAGGAGTAAATTGGATGATAAAAGTGAAAAATTAATTTTCATTGGCTATGATGAACAATCTAAGGCATATAAGTTGTTTAATACTATAAACAATAAAGTCATTTTAAGTAAAGATGTTGTATTCAAAGAGGAAGAATCATGGGATGGAAATATAGATAAGACAATTACAGGTACAACAATACTACATGAATAACAAAGAGAAAAAAGTCAAGGAGAACAATCAAATGAGAAAGGAGGAATACCATCAAGAATTCCACAAGAATAAAAATCAGAAAGGAAAGATGAGCAAGGAGAAACATCAAGTCCACAAGTAAGTTATGAATCAAATGCTACACTTGAATCATTAAGACCAAGATTAAGAGGCAAAAATACTAGAATCTTGCAAGAAATATATGATCAAGGAGATAGGATATATTTTCAATCCAATTTTTCTATATTTACTCGAGATCCTATATATTTTGAGGATGCAATTAAGGAAGACCATTGGATTAATGAAATGAATGAAGAAGTGGAATCTATTAAGACAAATGATACATGGGATCTAGTTGATTTACCTAAGGAGAAATAATGCATAGGTGTGAAATGGGTTTATAAAACTAAATATAAGGCAAATGGAGAAGTTGAAAAATATAAGGCAAGATTAGTAGCTAAAGGATTTTCACAAGAATATGGAGTTGATTACAATGAAACATTTGCACCCATAGCAAGACTTGACAAAATTAGGATGGTACTAGTTATTGCAACTCAACACAATTGGAAAGTTTATCAAATGGATGTCAAGTCAGCCTTCTTGAATGGATATTTAGAAGAAGAAGTCTATGTGAAACAACCACCAGGATACGAAGTAAAAGGAAAATAAGACAAAGTTTACAGTTTGAATAAGGCACTTTATAGATTGAAGCAAGCACCGAGAGCGTGGTATAGCAGGATAGATTCATACATGATAAAAAATGAATTCATAAGAAGCACTAGTGAACCTACAATATACACCAAAGTTAATGAACAAGGTCAGATATTGATTGTTTTCCTATATGTTGATGATTTGATTTATACATGTAATTTCTCTAT
>SNQJ01S0002959.1:153722-164568 GCA_010110895.2 Picea sitchensis | reverse complement strand
GAGGAAAAATGGTAAACAATATAGAAAACTAAAATTTATTCACTATAGTAGAGGTTGTACTAAATTATAGAGAAACATTCATCAGATACATATATGAAATGAAATGAAATATGAAATATAAGGAAACAAACTCATAACACAGTAGTGAGGGAATCGAGAATCTTCGGATTTGCTTTATATTAACTCTTGAGGGAGAAAAATCTCTATTACAATCGACCCAAAAAGGTCCAGCCTTTGTTCCTTCCTTCTATTGTATATTTATACAGATTTACATATGATGGAATCTCAATCATTCCAGGATTTTCAGTTACAACAAGAAGGAGGTCAATCATTTCATTTCTTTATCTCTCTCTCTATTTAGTACCAGAAGCCTGCCCCTTCGCATGCTCAGTGCAAGTGACACATTTCTCCACCAGCCGAGATATCAACCTAGAAGGTTCTGCTTGACAATTGGCCTCACAAACATAACAATCTCTGACTAATTGTGGTAACCATTCTTCCATATATCGGTCTAGGGTGTCAATTTTCCACAATCGTACACTTGGTTTAATAATCCATTTATCTATTTGAATTATGTCTGCCAGAGTTACTTGTGAGATTTCGTCTGTATCTATTTCTTCTTTCTCATTTATATCAAGCGATAATTTCACTATATTCATTTGATTCAGTGTCTCAACATTTCTCTCACTATCAATGCCTAACCGATCTCCATCTATAGGTCTGAAGGCCTCTTCCCAGGATTTCCTTATCCTCTTGTCTTGCAATTTGCCTTCTGATATGCCACGCTCCCATTCTTTCAACAAAATATTACCTTGGGTCTGTTCCGAAATGGAAAACTCAAAACTATTTATCGATTCCTTGTTTGTTGTAGCTATTACAGCCTCTTCAAATGCAACCCGAGTTGCTCCAGCTTCTCTCTCTCTCACAGATAAGTTTTCCAATACTTGATCAACAAGAAGGAAGTTGTCTCGAATCGTCTTTACCTTGGCAAGTAAACTTTGTTGGGCTACAAAAACTCTGCTCCGAATCTCCATAGCCTGGGACTGGAATATCTCGATATTTATAACTTGGCTTTTGGAAAACTCTAATCTAACCTGTAGCTGCTCAATCAAGTCTCTTTGTTGGCCTATCGGTATTTGACTGGTCTGAGCTACAAACTCTGCATGTTCGAGTTTAGCTTTGAGTTCCTCAATTTCCTTTTTGTTGGCCATTCTTGCTTGTTTTATTCCTGTGCTTGCCTAGTCCTTAGCAGCCTCCTTTGTTGTGGCTAGTTTAGCTTCTAAGGTTTTGATGAGACGATTTTTTCGCTTCAGCTGATTTTTCAAATCCCCGACTGAAAATTGGTTTGCCATAGCATATGCCCCTAATGTCCCGGCTATTTGTATCACAAACTCTTCTTTCTTCTTATATTTCCTGTCGGTCAACACCTTAAATTTCTTGGGCGTTGATCCTGCTTCTTGATAGAATTCTCTTTTTACCACAACTTTTCTCTTTTTATCAAAAAAGAACTCATTTGGAGGGAGCTCTTCCATCCTTATAGGTCTCAATTCTTCGTTGAAAATCCACCTTGTGTCTATGTTCCCTTGAGTTGACTGTAAGGGAGTAATGAAGGCGATGGGATCTATGATTTGCTTAGCTAATTGGTCTGGAGTGGCAATTGGAGTCTTCTTTTTCAGTGGATCGGGAGTTTTCATTTCTACTTTCGGGCTCCTAGTTTTCTCTTCCCTGTCCTGGTGTTCTTCTTGTCTGGGTGCTGAATCTTTTGAGCCTTCAACTTCTTTTTGTTGCACCTCTGCTGTTATTGGATTCTCACCCCGCAATACTGGGGGAAGACAACTCTGTCGATGCTCTTGGAATTTTAAAACATCGGCCTTTTCTTCAACCACCAGGGCTTGTATCCGAGCCAAAACCTCGGCATAAGATCTCGTGCCTTGGAAAATGTCATCTGAGAGAGAATTTTCATGCTCAAACCTTTTAAGCCCGCAATTTGCTAAGTGGTTACTTACGACCCTATGTGGATCATGCTTCTTGAATTCTACATGAACCAATTTCAGGTCTTCCAAGGCTACTACCTCAGCTTTACCATGCCCGAAATCTAACAAAGAATAGGAATTTAAATGAATAGGAAAGGGTGGCCATACCTTCTTAGAATATCCTTTCAATTCCTTTCTTACACCACCGATTGCAGTTTGCCTGGCAATCTCACAACAAGCCAGCCTATCGGGTATGAATAGTGTTAAGCCATTCAGAGGAACAGAAGCATCGAAAACCCTGAGATATGAAAAATTTTCTTCCACGTACCAATCGGCTATACTGCTCAGATTTACCACAATACTGTCTGAGATCCTGTGTGTCGGGTGGCCGAAGATAGTGACGTGCAATGGTACCATTACCCAGTTAAATATTTCATATACAAAATATGAAGCTTTGTCTTCCCACAGCTTTGAATGGTAGATGTGGATGGGCTCAACTTCCGATGGAGTCCAACTCCAACTCATTAAGGGAAAAGGTGTCAGAAAACACACGGAGTCCATGATATACGCAGACATAAAGAATGAAGTGATCTTTCTTCTCTCCTTCTACGCTCGATACTCTATAACTCGACTGGTCAAACTATCAGATCATAGCTTAGCCTAGTCGAAGGAGTAGCCTTCAGTGACCGAATGAATTAGAGGCAGATGCTGAAGGAAACAATGTGTGGTGTCCTCTCTCCCATATAATTTGTAGGTCATCATAGCCACATATTTGAACTGTGGTTCCTGAGAAGATATTGAATATAAACCATGACTATCCGCCCTGAACTTCGCAGGGTGTGAAACCCAATCTTTGATTAAACCAGACATAGTCTTATCATATTGCACACATTCCTTTTGTTTAAAATTCTCTAAGAATTCAACACTGTATGTAAGGTCTGACACGGTTGGCAACTTGTACATAGCCTACAATTGTTCGGGTCTGAAATTTCCAATGGTGACCCCCTGCTCATTGATGATGGTTCTGGTTGTTATATCTACATGGTCTAATGCCCATCGAACCATATTGTAGTAAGGTAGAAGACGTGGCCTAGCCGCTACTTTATGCATTTGAGCATGGATGATGATCTTATATTTGGTGATCAGGTCTTCTTTTTCATTTTCACTGGAATCATCTGAAACATCTACCAATTCGAATTATAGAACCTCAGAAATATACGACCAGGTCCTGACAGAGTCGACACTTCAAGGTGAAGTATCAGAAGCATTGTTTGAACCTTGTCTTGAAACCTCAACAATGGCTTTAGATGCTTTTCGCGGGGCCATGGCGGGGGGTTTTACTTTATCTCTCCTGCGATAACAATATGTATACATACAAAAATTAGTTCGCTCTAGAAAGGTTTTCTCTACGTAGAATAAGAATGAAATTTGTGACAACAAATAAAAGATCCATTCCTTCGACCATTTAAAACTAGGTCATCGTTAGGAACATAATGGTCAAATCATTCTTAAATATAAATTTAGCAATAAAAACCAAATCCTTACTTGTCGATTCGCCTCGTTTCCAATTAATGTCTTAGATTTTGACAGTTCGTAATGCAAGTTGGCGCAAGCAAAGTTTAAAATTGCCCCGTAGACTGTGCATATTAATTTTCATATTAGAACACTAGCAATGTTGGCTTAACTTAATTAATCAGTCATTTTTGAATGTTAATTAATCTTTCCGCATTTGCCTCATCAGGAGATTTCACTTTAATCCTTTAAACCTCTAAAACTTGAGGTTGCGATAATTAGCTTTGGTTAATAAAAAACATAACTATGATTAGGAGTTTAATTAATTACGTTGTTATTTATGTCGTGACTTCGCAACTCGGGGCTTCGAAGGTATAGCTTCTGGGAGGCTTGTATTCTGAGTTGTGAAATCGCGAGATCGAGATGATATGATCTAATTAAATTGGAGGATAAAACCAGATTAAGTGTTTAATTAATTATGTTTCTATTTTTATCGCGACTTCGTGGCTCGGCGCTTTGAAGGTATAACTTCTGAGGGAAAACATGCCGAGTTGTGAATTCCCCACAGAGCTTAACCGCAGTTAATATTTTTACCTTTAACATTAACCTGGGTTACTAAAACAATAAACTCGCAGTTTCGGCTATCGAGGTTATGAAGGTAAGACTTTTGGAGCTAGAAAACACCGAGACATGAAATCTTGATGATGCTTAACTATGGTTTAGAGTATCTTTACACTCGGTATTGATCTGGGTAATCCTTTTTTTTTTAAACTATTCCGCCGTTTCGCCCCTCGGGACTTGTAAACTATGTGATCTATAACTTCTGACATGCGACATCCTGAGGTAAAAAGGAGAGACTCGTTTAAACGATTAAAAGAAAATAAATCGTTCCTTAAGAGTATGATATCCATCACTTCTTACGTGATGAGACTCCCAAGAATTTGGGGAAAATAAAGGAGAATACCAAAACCATCTTTCGATTTCAAGCGTTAGGATATAAAATTTAGAAAAGGATAAAAAAAACAAAGGCGGCTCAAACAATACCCACCATTTTTCTATACATTGTGGCATTCACCTCCTTCGAACCATCATCAAAATAAAGTTTCACATTCTATTGCTTGGGAACAATAGAAGATTTACAATGATCCATTTTAAATCTCTAACATACTTCTCTGACATACTTACTCACTCTTACAAACAAAAGTTTGGCCTGCATTTCTCCAAACTTCAAGAGCTAGGCAATAATGTAACTCACCAAGATCTTTCATTTCAAAAACTTGTGACAACTGGTCCTTGATTTCATCAATTAATTTCTCTGCAGCTCATGTAATTATCAAAGCATCAACGTATAAGGAAATCAATACTATATACCCATGTTCATCAAATTTGGTATACAGATTTGGATCACTCTTTCTCCTCATAAAATCTTGTTGAAGAAAGAAAGAGTATGTCTTCTCATACCATGACCTAGGTGCATGTTTTAGTCCATACAATCAATGCTTTATTTAACTTACATACTAAGTGTTCCTGCCCTTGTTCCACAAACCCTTCGGGTTGAGTATTGTAAAACTCTTGCTTTAACTCACCATTCAAAAATGAAGATTTAACATCTAATTGGTGTAACTTCCGATGATACTTTGTAGCTAAAGAAATTAACAATCTGATAGTATTCAATTTAGCTACTGGTGCAAATGTTTCATCATAATCAATACCTTATGTTTGTGAATACCCCTTTTCCACTAGTCTAGCTTTATATTTGTCTATAGTAACATATGATTTAAACTTGGGTCTATATATCCATTTGCATCCAATAGGCTATTTATGTTTAGGTAATTCAGTCAATTCCCAAGTATCATTTTTCATTATAAATTCATATTCTTCCTCCATTTCATTTCGCC
Organism: Picea sitchensis; assembly: GCA_010110895.2. Classification (NCBI taxonomy): domain Eukaryota; kingdom Viridiplantae; phylum Streptophyta; class Pinopsida; order Pinales; family Pinaceae; genus Picea; species Picea sitchensis. The sequence goes on along the minus strand of SNQJ01S0002959.1, from coordinate 159,185 downwards.
ATTCACCATGTTCATTTTCTTCATTAAAAAACATGGGTTCTATGACATTTGAAATTCTAGTCATTAGGACATAGTCTCTATACCTCTCAGGGAGCCGAACCTGTTGTGAAGATCTTTTCAATTGATTATATTCCTCCTCACTTTGTAAAGATATGCCTTCACCTCTAGGTGAAATGTGTCTGCTGAAGTTTCCATATCACTGAGTCGTTCTTGCTTCTATTGTTCCTGCTGCTGGTGATGCGGTTGTGGTGGTGGTTGTTGTGATGGTTGATGTTGCTCTTCTTTAACTCCTTCACGAAGAATTTTATGCCATTCCTCATGAATATTGTTGTCATGATTTCCTGCTTCCTGATCATGGAAAAGTACATATCTACTCACAAATACTTTGTGAGTAGAAGGATCAAACAGTTTGTATGCTTTGAATTCAGAATAGTACCCAATGAAAATACATTTAATGGCTTTAGCATCCAATTTCTTCCTAGTGTCCTTTGGAATATGAGAAAAATCCTTACACCCAAATACTTTCAAATTATGAACTGCAGGTTTGGAACCATACAAGGCTTTGAAAGGAGTAACATTATCAAGACACCTTGTTGGACTTCTATTCTTTAAATAAACTACAGTATTTATGGCTTCAGCCCAAAATGCATTCGAGAGATTTTTACCTTTCATCATACTGCGTCAACACTCTACGAGAGTTCTGTTTTTCCTTTCAGCGACTTCGTTCCGCTGTGGAGTGTGAGGTACTGTAAACTGTTGTATGACTCCATGATCTTTGCAATCTTTGATGAAGTCCCCTAATTTATACTCTCCCCCTTGATCTGAACGAAGGATTTTGATGGATTTTCCTGTCTGATTTTCCACCATGGTTCTTAATTCCTTAAATTACTTGAAAACATCATTTTTTCTTATAAGTAAGTAAACCCATGTGTATCTCGTGCAATCGTCAATAAAAAAAAGAAAGTAAAATGCACCTCCTAAAGACCTAGTCTGCATAGGCCCACAAACATCAGTATGCACAATATCTAACACATCTCTCTTTTTTTTATTAGGATTAGAGGGGAATTCATCTTTGTGCATCATTCCTAATGCACATCCATCACAAGCAACATTCTCATTCTTTAACATGGGAAGTCCTTCAACCATATTCATTTTTTGCAATAACAATAAATCAGGATGATTGATGTGGCAATACCTTTGATGACAAAGACTCTCTGTTGGCATAGTTGCAGAAGTCGGTGCGTGATGTGCTTTTATGGTAACATCAATTTTGTATAGGCCTCCTTCTCTGAATTCCATTGCAACAGTTTTGAATTGGTCCAACATATCCTTCACTATGAAATTATTCTTGAAGAATTCAACCTTCAAGTTCTGATCTATAATGGTGGACACATAGATCATTTTTTTCTTTATCCCTGGTACATAAGCAACATTGTGAATGTGACGAATAGTACCATTTGAAAATGTCACAGGAATGTCTACGTATCCCTTGATCTAATGAGCGTGGTCATCTCCAAGATATATGATGGCTCCATTCTATGTTTCTTTAAAAATTAGTGTACCACAACTTATTACATGTCATATGTACTGATGCTCCAGAATCCACAAACCAGGCATCAAAATCATCCGTTTTAGCAGATAAAGAAGCATTAGACACAAACAACCTAAGATCCTGTGAATCAAAATTCGGGGGTTCATCAATATCATCACTAGCAATAAACAATTTGAGATCATGATTTGAATATTTTTCTACATAATGCCCTGAATTTGTTCTAGGTTTATTCCTAGCCTCATCACTCTTCTTCTTATGAGAGTCTCTAACAATATGTCTAGGTCGACCACAATAGAAACAACTCTTTGACTCATTACTGTTAGAGGACATACCTTGATTCGGCCTTGGGGATTGTACCGGGGATTGTCTTCTCTGCGATGAACAATCTCATCTGCCTCTTTCTCCTGATCTCCCTCTCGAGGATCTCTTATTTGACCACAGTGTCAAATCTAAATTATGAGGCTTCAAATTCCCGCGCCTCTCTTCCTATTGCAAAAACATACCTATCAGTTCTTCAAAAGTAGGAGGTTTCTCCCTTGGTGCGAGACATGTTATGAACAACTGATAATCTTTTAGCACACCATTTAAGGTAATAGTGACAAGATCAATGTTGGAAATTGTTTCCCCTATATTTCCTAGCTTGTCTTTCACCTCTTTAATACAACCCAAAAATGAACTAATAGATTCATTTTCGTCCATTCTAATGCCTAGCAATTTGGTTTTCAAAAACAAAATACAATTTGTGTTGCTAGTTTCATACAAGGCTTTAAGTGTTGTCCATGTTTCAACATAAGTGTTATCTTCTCTAATATGTGGAATTATGTTATCTTTAACATACATACACAACAATACCTTGGCCTTGTTTTCACGCTTCTCCAAATCTTGGATCTGTGTTGTTGTCACACCTACAACCGCATCTAGTTTCGCTTCAGCTCCCTTCGCAATGGTCCAAACATCGTACCCTTCCATAAGGGTCTGCATCTTCAATTTACTTTTAATAAAATTTGAGCCATCTAACTTGTTGGCTTCATTGAGGTAGTTCTCCGCCAAAGGATTCACCATCTCTGCTAATGGATCCTTGTATCACCAAACACACTTCAATCCTGAAGGCGGTGAATCACCAAGAATACACAAATAACCTCAGTGCACTCTTCCTCTCTAGGTGCATGTGCTAGATTTCTCAATGCCCAAAATTTTTCTTTTATAAAACAAATGTCTACAAAAAAAAACTTACAAATGATATCCACTTTAATAAACTTTAATATCCACTTTATGAAGTCCATTAAAGTTTATTCCTCACAAAATATTCACTTAATAAAAAGTTTATACTTCACATCCACTTTAAATCATAGGCCATCCATTAATAACTCCTTCATGATTTCTAAAGTGAAAAAATTTAACTCACCAATTTAAATCGTGGCACCAATATAACCTCACGCTTTAACCTCGTGCTCAAAGCTCATGTAGCAAAAATGAAAACTTATGCTTCATGAAAACCCACGATCTCTTCCACGCAATTTCGATATGAGTACGCTGCTAGCAAAAATTTGCACATTCACTCCAACCTCATGCTGACCGCACCACACGAGCCTTACACAACAAAAAGTCACGATTTGGGGTGGCTCTCTCTCAAGAACCCACAGATTTCCACACCTCACTCTACTATTAGAGTGCGGTGAGTCTGCACCTCACGATTCACTTGGAGTGTGGGTATCTTAAAATATTTACGCACTGTAATACACAACTGGAGTGTAGAAATTCCAGGTTTTCAAACATGTGTAAAGTGTGAGTAGTATGTCGTCGCACCCTTCTAGAGGAGGGACCTACGGCGATGTAGAAATCAACACACCTCACTTCTGCGGCTACTCTGAGAATTTGTATCTCCTCCAACCATCTCTAACCACCTCTGATACCAACTTAGAATTATGAGAAACAAACACAGGTGAGGCTACGCTCACAATCTATATTATTGAATGAGAATTGATTACATCATTATATAGGAAACGACTCTACTTTGTCGGTTACAACAAACCACATAAAACTAGAATCTACATTAAGTGAAGTAGAGTTCAACTACGCAACTTACTCTTGCACCATTATTTCGAAGTCATGTCTATGTAACTATATATCTAAATGTGTGTTTAGCGATTCCGAGAATTCAAGATTTGAATTTGTTTAAATAGGGTTTTGACGCATAGGGGATAGTGGAGGGTAAACCCAATATAAGAAAGTTATACGGTCATCGTTCTTCACTTTTCTATAGCCAACAACCATAGAAACCACTGAAACAAACCAGGAGTATGTAGTCTATCGACGATTGCCTTCTAAGAAACGTTGAGTTCGCATACATTTGTACCACATTTATTGATGATATGTGTATGTCAAAGTGGAAAGATTGAGACTTGTGATATTTATTTCGGGATTGTAATTATATTTCTTAGTAATGAGATTTAGATTTTGTTGGTAATACAGATTTATTTTTGTCATATTTATCTTAATATGAAAGCTACTTTCCATTGACTGTTTTCATTTCATGGATTATCATTAAGTCAGAATCAAGTAGTAATCGTATAAGATGCACACTATTCTTTTTTATAATAGTGTTTTTTTGGTAAAATTTGACTGCTAAATACTTGAAACTACAACTTAGAATCGAAATCTTTCTCATGATAAGAGATCTATGTGAAGTACAACTTGATTTACACTATTCTTCTTAACTATCTTTAAATCATTTTAATTAAAGGATTAATAACTTTAATTAAAAGTCTTAACTTTCTTTAAATCACTTTAATTAAAGGGGTTAATAAATTTAATTAAAGGTGTTGGTTTGTTTTTTTACATTTATTTTTAAAATAATAATAAAATTTAAAAATATGAATAGTATCAAATATTTTAATTATTATTTATTATAAATTTTATCAAAAATTGTTACTTACTTTAAAGATGATTAGAAAATTTAATTTTTCTTAAACCATTGAGATAAAACACAAATTTTATTATACATTTTAAAATGTAGATAAAAATAAAAATGTAAATAAATTTTTTAAAACAATTTAAATATGGAAAAATGTGAAATTTGTTTAAAATACTCATTTAATTGTGGGGTATGTACATACACGGTGTTTATTTGGTAAAAAAAAAAACTATAGTGAAATCAATTATTATTTGGTTTTAAATGAGATAAAATATGTGAAATTGAAATTCATTATTCTTTGGGCTAGGAAAGAGTTTGGACAATTACACAATAATGTTGGGAATGAGACAAAAGATAAAAAATAACTTTGCATCAAATTGATGATCTAGATGAAATTAAAAAATGTGAAAGATGATTGAACTTAATTTGGTTATAAATTCAGAAAGACCAATCACAGAATTGGGTTAAGTAGGCCCTCAAAGATGTGAAATTTGGTAAATATTTAATTACATTATGTTTCCTTTAATAAGATGAAATATATGAAAGTGAAAATTTTATTTCTATGTGGATGTGATAAAAAATATAAACATATCATATGTATAATATTTTCATGTAATAATAATAATAATCTATTTTTAAGGTCACAACCAAACTACACATCAAATTAGTGTATGAGACCCCTCATTTCACTCTTAATATAATAGAAATATATTTATTTTATTTTTTAATACCCATAACATTTCTCTTTGATATATAAATATTTTTATTTTTATTATATTTATATTAAATAACATATAATACTACATTATTATTTATTATAAAAATCATATATTCATAAGAAATAATATTGTAAATTTTACTTGTAAAAGTTGATTTATCACTCTTAAATAATTATCTATTTCTTAATATTACTCAATTTATTAAAAAAAAATCATTATTGTAACAGCCTAAAAGTTCTAATCATCATATTTAAACATAAGCAAATCAATTCCTAACT
>SNQJ01S0002959.1:103093-118450 GCA_010110895.2 Picea sitchensis | reverse complement strand
CAAAAGAATTGAAATATAGTGACATGCTTAGAGTGAGTTTGATACTAAGGACTCAATGAATCTCTCCTAAGACATCTAGTTAGCCCCATTTTTTATATCACTTCTTGTGTTAATAACTTTCTCTACTCAAGAGCACTGTCTCTTTCTACTATGCCCTAGTCTCCTGACTAACAAAACTGCCTCACACACTTCTTGCACCTTCCTACAATTCATGTACAAGCTTCAAGAATCGGGGCAATATTAACTGGCATACAAGCTAATATTTTTTTAGCTCCATAATCCCTTTTGTTATTGCCATTAATATTTCAAGAGGATTTCATGATGATTCTTGATCTACGCAAGAAGGCGATCTACTAGAGAAGGTGACCAAAAAATCCACAACCCGACTTTTGATCAAAACTCCTCAGGGGCGCAAATCGAAACAGGAGCACACCATTGGTTTGGGTGACCAACCAATGGAGATCCAATGCCGGGAAGATCTGAGAGGAGATAAGAGGATGTGTCTATCTCGGTGTGAGTCATGGGGATCAACAGGAGAATATCAGTGCATCCATAGAGGAGGGTGCACTTACTTCATCCCAGCAAAGGAAAAACCAGCAAGGGCTCAAACCCTAGGTTGGTGCGCCCTCCTTTCAGCGTCAGAAATTTTCTGGAAAACGATTTTCTCCCTGAGAGATTGGCTCCCCAACGTAGTAAGATCACTCTCAGAGTTTGAAGTAGGGAGAACAGAGCAACAAGTAAGCAACCATGAAGAAAGGTGCACTGGCTAACCCTAAGAACCCCCAAAAATGAAAAATGCAACAAATGTGAAATGTAAACTCAGAAAAAAAAAGTCAAATGAGACACATAGCTTCAGGAAAAAGATGAGAATGCTTTATTTGATTCTCGGTTCAACTTATATATTGAGGGAACCATTTATTTACATATGCTTAATTAAAAAACATAAAAAGGTAAAAATGGGTCGCGCCCTGGTGGTTGATTTGTGCACCCCAGGTGGGCATTCCCCTAGGTGGCCTCCTTGGCCCAATTCCTCCCTGTTTAGATTTGGAAGCGTCCCAACTTCTATGAGAAGGTGAGGAAACTTGTTGTGTAATACTTCAGCTATGATCCAGTTTGCTTGAGATGGAGTTTGGCCTTGGCAAGCTACCAGATATGAAGTGTATGTCCAGTTCCTTGTAGAGCTAGTCTCGATGTCCAGTAAAGTGTCTTTGGCCAATGGGAGTTGGAAATCTAGGATGTTTTCCACTGGATGAGTAATGGTGACTGGTTCTTCCAAGAGAGGAGGCTCAAACAACTTTAAGTGATTTACATTAATAACATTGTGGATTCCCAGTTGTGGTGGCAGATCCAACATATAAGCATTTTCTCCAATCTTGTCGAGGATGATATACAGACCATATCTTATTGGCAAAAGCTTGTGATGATGGCATTTGAAGTGCTTCTTATCCAAGTGTAACCAGAATTGATCCCCCCATTGAAAGGACATGAAGGTCCTTTGTTTTTCATGGCATTGCTTCGCATGCCGTTGAACTTCTTTAAGTGTTGTTGTTACTGCAGTGTGGCATTATGAAATTTGTTGGAGAAACCGTTGTACTGAGAGTTGTTCTTGTTGTTGATGGAAGGTACCTTGAGGAGCCCAAGTGAGTGGGATCTCGGTTGGAGATGCTAGTTGGAAGCCCAAGCAGACTTCAAAAGGTTAAAACCCTGTAGAAGAATGTGTTGCCTTGTTGTAGATATGTTTTAGAATGTGCAATTAATTGTCCCATTGTTTGTTGTGCCCAAAGTGAGTTCGGAGGGAATGGACCAAGATCATGTTGACAAACATTGTTTGGCCATCCATTTGAGGATGGAATGCAGTAGAAAACTTGAGGTGGCACCCCAATAGTGCCCATATTGTCTTCCAAAAAGTGCTTAGGAAGAGAGAATCTATGTCTGAGAGGATAGTGCTTGGAAGGCCAAAATGAGGACACACATGTCGGAATTAGAGTTTCCTTGTTTGCGTTGATGTAGTAGTCTTTGTGCATGGGATAAAAAGTTCCATTTTGTTGAAGCGGCATACCACTACCCAAATTGCATCATGTTGATTTTGGTTTGTTGTAATTCCATTAAGGAATTCCATTGAGATTGACTCCCAAGGTCCAGAAGGAAGAGGAAGTGGTTGATACAACGCATGCTTCCGGTTGGATGGATTGGATTGTGAGCATAATGCCCAAGCTCTGATAATTTTTCCAACTTGATGATGCATGCAAGGCCAATGGAAATGGCGTTGCAGATGTTGGATGGTATTTCTGGGACCGAGGTGGCCCCCATAGGTTGAAGCATGTGCCTCCCTGATGAGCAAGTGGCGGTCCTGTTAGTGTGGAACACATAACAAATTCAACTTAGAGAGCCACCCATCCCAAATAGTGTAGTCTAGGAAGGGGGTCTGATTGATCATTGTGGGAGTTTGCAATGCCCCCCAAATCTCTTGAAAGTCGGGGTCAGTAGCATATTGATCTTTCCATTTGTAATAGGTAGCACAATGCACTTCTATAATTGGAAGAACTAGTGGGAGGCTGGCTTAACAAATCAACCATCTTATTAGAAGTGAATTTCTTATATCTGATGACTAAGTGAAATTGTTTAATATAGGAGGCCCATTTAAGGTGCCTTTGTTCCTAAATCTTCAATTGAGAATTGATGAAAATCAAAGGGTGGTGGTCTGTATGCAGAATTGTTTCTTTACACAGCAAATAATGCCTCCATTGCTTGAGTGCTTGAACTAGACTGTAAAATTCCTTTTCATAGGTGCTATAATTTTTCTTTGCCTTGGACAGGGTTTCCGAGTGGTAATCAATGGGGTGTCCTCCCTGTTTAAGTAAGAAACCAATAGCATATTGTGAGGCATCAGAGTCAATCTCAAAGGGATGGGAGAGGTCCAGTAGGTGTAAGACAGGGGATGAGCATAGGGCGTCTTTGAGCTGAGAAAAGTGACTATTGTTTTCTTTAGTCCAAATAAATGTAGAAGAAGTATTTGAGAGATCATGGAAAGGATGAACAAACTGTGAAAAATAGGGAATGAACTTACGATAGAAATTTATGCCACCCATAAATATTTTGATCTCTCTAGATGAAGAAGGTAGTGGCAATTGATTCAATGCTTGGATGTGGACTGGATATGGTTGAAGACCCTCTAAGATGACCACAAAGCCGAGATAGGGAACTGAAGTCTGACCAAAATATGACTTCTTCGCTTTGACTTGTAACTTGTGTTCTTAGAGAATTTGGAGAACTTGTCGGACATGTTGCATGTGAGTGTCCCATGTCCAGCTGAAGATGAGAATGTCATCTAAGTATATGACCAAAAATTGACCCAAATGTTCCTTGAAGATTTTATTGATGAGCCTCATGAAAGTGGTTGGGGAATTCGTAAGGCCTAAGGGCATAACTTTCCACTCAAAAGACAAAATTTGTTATTGAATGTTGTTTTCCAAACATCATATGGGTTCATTCGAACCTGATGGTAGACGAATATCAAATCCAATTTAGTAAAACACTTAGATCCTTGGAGGGTGTCGAGTATATCCTCAATATAGGGTAGGGAGTAATGGTTTTTTACTGTGGCTTTTTTCAAGGCTCGATAATCAGTGACAAGGCGTATTTATGAAGTATCTCTTTTTGGGATGACAAATGCGGTAGAAGCACAGGGGGAAGATGATGGTTGGATGTGGCCAGAGTTGATGAGGTCGATCAATTGTCTTTCCATTTCCTCTATTTATTTTGGGGCCAACCGGTAAGTAGGGGCGTTAGGTAATGCAGATCCGAGGATGAGATGAATGTAATGGTCAATGTGGTGGGAGGGGGGGAGTCCCTCCAGAGGTTGAAATACATCTGCAAACTCTTGGAGGAGGGAAGTCATTGTTTCAAGAATAGGGTGAGTGGTATTATTTGGTGTTATTGGATGCACCAAACAGAGAGAGACACATTGGTTTAAATGTACATGCGGGATTTGTTCTTTGGTAGTAGGGGGTTTGGGTGTTGTTCCGGTTAAGCTATAAGTGTGCCCTTATTTGGTAAGTTTGTACTGGAGGGATTTGGAAATATAGATAGAATTTATTTGGGTTTGCTATGGGATACCTAACAACAAATCCGAACAATCCAAGGGGGAGACATCACACAGGACAGTATCTTTGAAAAGTGACCAGAAAGTGCTAATAAATTAGGAAGCGAGGGCCATCCTTTTGTACCCATCTGAGTTGATAGGTTTGTGGATGAGGAGTAGTAACCGGCTTAAAGTGGTTGACAAGGTCTTGAGACACCAAATTCTTCTGGTTGCGATTGTCCATAATCAGTAAAGCCAGGGAGTTTTTAATTTGGCAGTTATGAGTGAAGAGGGGTTGGGTGGAGGAGTTTGAATCTTCATGGGTCATTAGGATCAATGAGGGATCCATTTCTATGGGATTGTCCAAAGGAAATTCTTCAATATCTTCCACTTGGGGGGGCGCAATGAGCTCAGTCATTAGGGTTTTGTTGGCCTTTATATTTTGGAGGGTTCAACAATCCGATGAATTTTGTGAAGTAGTCTTGTGGAATGAGCACCAGGGTGTCCTTGTATTTGTATTGGGTGTGGGATTTTGAGCCCGAGGAGGTGGAAAGAGGGTTGTAGTATTGGAGCTGGATGTTTAAGAGGCAGAGTGGTTGGTCGAGGGGCGGGATTGAGGAGTACGACCCCTAGGAGAAACTTTCCTTTCTATGGCCAAGGATCTCTGAAATGTTTTGTCTAAAGTTGGATTTTCAAACAACTCTACTTCTTGATGGAACTAAATCAATAAAACAACAACAAACTTTAATACGAGTACCTCTTCTGGATCTGGAATATGAAGTAAGAGGCGTAGCTTGCAAAAGAAGTCTATGTAGCCTTGCACTCCTTGTGAATGGAGTTGTCGGAGTTGATGCTATTTGATCCACAAGGATTTCACATACTCGGGTGGGTAGAAGAGATTTATAAATGCCTCCGAAAGTCGAGCCCAAGTTCTGATGGGTTTGGAATTAGAGGATTCTGGAGCATCCCCAATCTCTATCACAAATGTGGTATTTTCTTTCTCTGTATCCCACCAATTTTGTGCAAGTCCTTATAATTACAAGGTTGCAATCTAGATAATTCTCTCCTCAGTAAGGCTTGGACATGTATTGAACTAGGTGGAGAGGCTACGTATCTAGGAATCCACAACTTCCCCATTGGGTTGACCAACAAATTTGGGTAGTTGGATTCGAGTGTCCAACCAGAAGTGGTCTGGATTGTTTTGTTGTTGCATTGTGAGAAACTTAATGAGGACAGAGGAAATATCTTGGACGTGATTTGAAGTGTTGGAATATGATTATAATTCCAAGGGATCTTTCAATGGAGGCATTTTGAGGCCAACTGAATATCAAGGCGCACCTAGTTTGCAACACTGGAAAAAAAATGGGTCGGGATTTGTTTTGTGAACAGAGGATGCAAAACCTTGAAGCAACGCAGATGAACTGGTATAGAGTGAGAGATCTGTATTCTTTTAGATATGTGGAAATCCTCCTTTTTTTAGTGGATATATGTGCACCCTTGGGGATATGAGATCTGTTGAGCTTCTTGAATACATGTAAACCTTGGAATGGGCAAAATCTGAACTATTTCATGAAAAACCCCAAAAACATTTTGGCTCAACCTTCAAGATCGAAAGATTTTCCATGGATATTGAGGCTCTGATACCAATTGATCAACCCAATAAGGCGATCTACTGGAGAAGGTGACCGAAAAAACCACAGTCTGACTTTTGACCAAAACTCCTCAAGGGCACAAATCAGAACAGGGGCGCACCATTGGTTTGGGTGACCAAGCAATCGAGATCCAATGTCGAGATGATCTGAGAGGAGCCAAGAGGATGTGTCTATCTCAGTGTGAGTCTTAGTGATCAACAGAAGAAGCTTAGTGCAGTCATATAGGAGGGCGCACTTACTTCCTCCTAGAAAAGGAAAAACCAGCAAGGGCACAAACCCCGGGTTGGTGAGCCCTCCTTTCTGCCTCATAAATTTGCAAGAAAACGATTTCCTCCCTGCGATATTGGCTCGCCAACGGAGTAATATCACTCTTAGAAGTGGAAGAAGGGAAAATAGAGAAACTAGTAAGAAACCATGAAGAAAGGCGCACTAGCTAATCCTGAGAACCCCCAAAAATGAAAATGTTGCAAATGTGCAATGTAAACTCAGAAAACAAATGTCAAATGAGACACAGAGCTTCAAGAAAAAGATGATAATTATTTATTTGAGTCTAGGTTCACCTTATATATCGAGGGAACCATTTATTTACATACGATTAATTAAATAACATCAAAAGGTAAAATTGGATCACGCCTAGGTGGTTGACTTGTGCACCCCAGGTGGACATTCCCCTAGGTGGCCTCCTTGGCCCAATTCTTTTCTTGATTTTGGTGTGCATCTTCTTGATTTTTATGTGCATCTTCTTGATTTTCGGTTGGCATAAAAAAGGGGATCGACACAAACTCAATAATATTTTGGACCTGATGTGCACTGTCAAAACATGGTTCGGCACACACCCCTTACACAATTCCTTATGTTCACACAAAACTTTGGAATGAGTACACACAACTTCTATTGTGTGTGCGTGCAAAATTCAACCCAAAAATTTGGGTGCCAACAAGCTCCACCACTAATATTTGTCTTGTTTTTGAGCCAACTACTAAATATTGCCAAGGAAAACATGTTTGAGTAAGAGAAAATCATCGGTATTCAAAATAAGTTGTGATCATGGCTGGGTCTTAGAAAGAGAAAATCATCTATGTAGGTTTTAGTTGCAACTCGATCGAGGTCCTTGAATAAATCGAGTAACCTACATGGCGAAAGATGGAGTTGAAGTGCATGTGGTCAAATGGTCGACCCAAAAACTTTTCTCATGTCTGTCGAGTTGGATAATGGATTTGTTTAAATCCTATCATCAAACAACGATCACTGAATATAATTGAGGTTCCATCATGAGAGAGTATCATTCTCTACTTGTCTTTTTGTTCTAGGAGGACCAGGTCAAACGTGTAGGCTTGACCTGCCTATTTCTGAAGGGTTGAGGATCTATGGAGAGATGTGAGAGTAGAGTTATAGGAGACGTTATTATATGGATGGGTGTGATCTAGGTGGATATTTTTGGCCACACACCTTTTCCAACTGGCTCAAAATACTTTTTTGGCAATTTTGGTAATTTACTATTTTTAGCAGTTTTCGGGTCCTGAACTTTCAGAGTCGTTTTGAGGCCCTAAACGACGTTTTTTGGGAAAACGTGGCGCAACATGAATCAAAGTTCGATTCTTCTCACACAAGGGTTGTAGTCATTGGATATATCTTTCTAATGATGTATCGAGCACCCAAAACGGAGATCGTATGCAAACGTTACGCCCTTGGGAAGTTGATGTATCAACTACCCCCATCGAGGTCCACAAACATTTTGGATTTTCATCTTCCGTGGTTAGGGTTTTGGATTTTACTTATATTAAAAATTCCCTTAGAGCCTCATTGTAATAATCATCTTCTTGCGAATGCGAGTAGCCATCACATCTCTTCTAAGAGATAATCTACCACCATTCTAGCGAGTCTTTCACTCTGTATTTTTGTAGTCTCTATACATTTATTTCATTAATAGAAAACGTGTATTACTATATCTCTGTGTTTATGGTTTCATATCTGATGAATTTATGTTATATTGTTGGATATCCGATATATCTATGTATATTTCTTTATTATATCTCCACTTTCATTTCATGCAGAAAATAATTCGGATTAGTGGTATTAGAGCAAGCTACTCTTGATAGTTTTTCAGTGCATGTGCCTGATGAGGTCTGAGTATAGAAATTTAGGTCTGGAGCTTGTATATCTTGAGGACAATCTCTCTCGCACACCCAAGAAACCCTCAATGGCGGAATAAGAGAAAAATGACATAGCAGGCCATTATATCAATCCATTGCTTGAGCAAGCTCTCATGCGACAGAGCGACAAACTAATGGAGAAATTTTCCCATATCCTTCAATTCCTGTCGATAGCATTAGGCGCATCTTCATCAAGATGCCACTTTGGAGGCACCTCGCCTTTTAAGGTACAGGTCAATTTTGATATTCCTATATTTGAAGGTCAGATAGATGTGGATGACCTAGATAAATGGTTAAATCTATTAGAAGGTTATTTGTCTATTCACAATTTTTCCAACAAAGAAAAGATCATCTTCGTTCTCCTTAAGGATCTCCCCTATGTCAAACATTGCTGGGAAACTTATTGGGAGAACAATTCCACAGAGGAGTCTGGAATATATGTAGTCGAGCCCACTTAAGATTTTTTTGTGGATGCGGTAAAGGAATAGTATTACCCTATTGGAAACTATGAAGACCGGTACAAGAGATGGACCACACTGCAACAAGAGAGGGGCCAAGAAGTTCCAGAGTTCACCAATACTTTCCATACCTTGCGCACCAATATGGGTATCAAAGACTTCGAACAACATTTGGTTCTGAAATACCGTGGGGCTCTACACATATACATCCAAGCTGAAATGGATTTTCTATACATCTCATCACTCGGTTCTGCTTATCGATATGTTGTTAAAATCAAGCAGAAATTTAAGCACCAGAACAAACGAGAGTTCGGGTCTACAAATATGCAAAAAAAAAAGTATGATAAAGATGGCCCTAACAAACAGTCTTCCGAAAACTAGTCCAAGCCATAGGAAAAGAAGGGTCATGGAAATATGAAGAAGGACATTGGAAAATGGTGTGATTTCCACAAAAGCCCCTGGCACAACACCAATGAATGTCGCTCAGAACAGTCATTGGTGGCCTAGATCAAAGACAAGGAGCCGAACCATGATTCAGAATCTGATTATGAAAATACTGGTAAAAGACAGATCATTGACGTAGACTCCACTGCTATTGTCGCGATTGCAACAATTCAACTAGAAGAACCAACATATCCTAAAGAGGGGGAGTGCCTTTTTCATTCACAGATGTGGGTGAAGGGGACCCCACTACATTTTATTTTTGATAGCAGATGCCAAAAGAACCTCATCTCAACAGAGGTCGTCAAATAGTGGGGATTGTCAACAACACCACACCCACAACCATACAACATTGGGTGGCTACACCAAGGACAAGATCTCCTTGTCAGCCAACAATGTCGATTGTCATATGGAATCCATCCCTTTAGGGATGAGGTATTAGGTGATGTTTCCCCACTCGATCTTTGTGATGTTCTCTTAGGCCAACCATATATGTCGAAGTGCCATTCTATTTATGAGTCTCGACCCCGTAGTGTCATTGTCACTTTGGGGGGTCATCTATACAGAACACCAGAGGTAATTCTGACTATTGTCCCACCTAAAACGTTTTGCAAGGTAGTATCTCATACTATAAAATTTAGCTTTTTCACAATCTGTTCAAAAGGTGAACATAAGGATACTGCAACCACTATAGCCACGACCCAAGAACCTTCTATCCAACAGAAGTAGGTCGAAAAGATTGCAGCAAAACGCAAAGATTCCTTCTGCACACAGTCATCTCATGTAGCCAGACTGATTAAAAAGTTCCAACCCTTCCAGCCACAGCTTTGTGATAACCTTCAACAAAACAAGCAGTGAGACATCTCCAGCAAGGCAAGCAGCTCACCAAGATTCATATTCAACAATCGCTTTCCCCTCTCCCCTGGGAACTCAACGCAATGGAGACCATTGCTTCGTAAGGAGGAAATATTGATCCAGGTGGATATTGGTGGCCACCCACATTTTCTAACTGGCTCAAAACTGTTTTCTGACAACTTTGGTAATTTACTATTTATAGCAGTTTTTTGGGTCTTGAACTTCCGAAGTCGTTTTGAGGCCCTAAACGACATTTTTTTTAAAACGAGGAGAAACATGAAACAACGTTTGATGTTTCTCACACAAAAGTTGTAGTCCTCTGATATATCTTTCTAACGATGTACCGAGCACCCCAAACGGATATCGTATGCAAACGTTACGCTCCTGGGAAGTTGACGTATCAACTACCCCCATCGGGGCCCACAAAGCTTTTGGCTTTTCATCTTCCGGGATGAGGGTTTTGGATTTTCCTTATGTTAAAAAGGCCCTTAGAGCCTCATTGTAATAATCATCTTCTTGTGAATGCGAACATCCATCACATCTCTTCTCAGAGATAAGTTGTCACCATTCTAGCGAGTCTTTCAGTCTGTATTTTTGCAGTCTATGTACATTTATTTCATAAATAGAAATCGTTTATTACTGTATATCTGTGTTTATGGTTGCATCTCTGATGCATTTATGTTATATTTTTTCATATCTAATATATCTTTGTATATTTCTTTAGTATATCTCCACTCTCATTTCATGGCGAAAACAATCTGGATCTGGGTGTGCCTCATGCCTATTGCTTCCAGACGAGTTCCCATGACAGTGGATGAGAGTAGGGATGTTCGAAATCCATTGAGTAGGGTCCCTTCCTGTTTTCACCCTCTTCGTCACCTTGGTGAGCAAATAAGGGGTGCTTACATACCCAGTTGGGTCTTGCTGAGCATGACAGTTGTAGAGGAAAGAGTTAGAGAAAGAACAACAAAACTATAAGCAAGAATTAAACTAATACAAACTAAAATCATAAGCATATGGGTATAGAGATAAAAAACACAAGAAGACCAATATCACCAATGTTTTTAGGCTGATCAATTGATGAAATCAAAGCACAATGAAGAAAGGGGACTATGAGTCCCTTCTTCCTCCAAAGGAAGGCTCTTGGGCCCTCACAAACTTTCTCTCCTTACAATAAGAAAAATGAAAATAATAGTGAAATAACTCCCAAGCACATCCACTCAATGGAGAGGTGGATAGCTCAATGAAATGGTGCCAATGTGTTATTGTCAAGGAGTGAGTCCTTAAAACAATCTAGGCAGCATAAAATTACATGAAATTCCTTGAGAAAATGATGTTTCTTCATGGCTTTTTATAGCATTGCATTGGGTGATTATGTAACTCCTTTGAAGTGTGAAAAGGGGCTCTTTAGGGATTCATTAGGTATTTGACCAGCCTACCATGCGGATTTAGCTCAGATTTGAGGGTCAAATTGGCTTGGGAGTTGATCCATAAGTGGTTGGGAGGCCGACCAATTCAATAAATGCGTCGTTTAGCAGGTGCGCGGGTTTTTGTGCCAACAACCACGCATCGTGTGCGTATGCGCGCATGGTACATTCATGTTCCATGCATGTGCGCGTGGACCAAACTTCTGTAAGGTGCCCTTCAATTTTAGGTTACTTTGTATAGTTTTTGACCTTTTTGGAATGCTGTGAAATTATTTCAGTGCCATGAATGACTTCATTATTGTTTGACGATGTTGAGCTCTTGTCGCCATGTGAGGACGAAATTTATGTGATAACAAATGCCCCCTGATGGATGAGGTTAGGAGCATACGTATAGCCGAAATCCACCAATGTTTCTTCTACTGAGAATGTTGTTGTAAGAGAGAGAAATAGTGGGACCATTCAGAGCGATCTGTTGGAGAAAAAAGGAATCAGTAGGACCCGACCTTCTGAGAGTTGTGCAAAAGATAGAAAATTGTGTACAAACGAGGCAGGCATGCCCCATGCTCGTTTTATGTAACTCTAAAAAAAGATGACTGAAGTGTTGGTGTAGAAAACTACAGCGCCCGCGGGGGCGATGATGATAAAGGCATAAGACAATTCTGCAAAGGAACATACTCTGAACAATAGGCAATGATCGCGGTAATAAGTATCGGCGATGATGTGGGCATTGACGGCCCTACCCAGTTCAGAGGTCTTCGGCAAATGGTAGAAATAACTGCAATAATCGCAAAGTAAGACCCACCATAACATGAGAAAGTGTTGGCGTCGAATGTTATGTGGGACAACGACAGCAGGGAGCAATGGTGTTTCACCATGTGCCATCCGAGATCTCTCATTTAATGGGGAATGAGAATCAAGATACTGTCGCCGTTATGGAAAATGGTGTTGATGTCGACAAAAGGAGGACGCGACTCCCAGAAGAAAAGGGCTTCGTGGAATCTACTGAGGTGAGGAAGTGGCAGAGGTACATGGACGAAGTCAAGAAGTGGGAAGACTCAAGACTGCCCTTGGTTGGAGGATGGATGAGATGAAAAGTGGCCACAACCATGCAAAAAGGTCGAGTGTCAGGGGGACGACAAGACCGATGATAAGTTGTGCCAGAGGCAGGACAAGGTGAACAAATTCAGAGGGTAGAGGTAAATGACCTATGGAGTACTCTGAAGATATGGACGATGTCGGCAAGGGTAGATGAGAAGTAATGCTCCAACCAAGGGTGACATGGGTTGCGCGTGGCCAAAATGAAGCAAGTCGCCAATGGTGACGACAAAAGAAAATGTAAAGACTGGAAATACAGGTGTTTGTACAAATAAATAATGAATAATGTTTGGGAAAAAATGTACAAATACAGAAACGAGTGCCCCAGTGTAAAATGAGTACCCCAGGGAGGGAAGAAGTTTCTTGGAAAACTGATGAACGGTGGGGGCCCCATTGGTGAGTTTCTGTATGAGGTAGGTGAAATGAAGAGAGGTTCGCAGATGGGAAAACTGATGGTGGGTGAAATGGAGGGTTCATGATACTGCGGTGGTGCAGGTAAAAAAATAGAACCGTGAAGAGATAACCTGGGAGTCCATATGGAAAGCTAGCAAAATGAGGAGAAGAAGTATGTGGCTGATGCTCGACATGATAAAAGACTATCGGGACTCCCATCCCTAAAGGGTAATGAAGAACAACATGAGNTACTGAGGTGAGGAAGTGGCAGAGGTACATGGACGAAGTCAAGAAGTGGGAAGACTCAAGACTGCCCTTGGTTGGAGGATGGATGAGATGAAAAGTGGCCACAACCATGCAAAAAGGTCGAGTGTCAGGGGGACGACAAGACCGATGATAAGTTGTGCCAGAGGCAGGACAAGGTGAACAAATTCAGAGGGTAGAGGTAAATGACCTATGGAGTACTCTGAAGATATGGACGATGTCGGCAAGGGTAGATGAGAAGTAATGCTCCAACCAAGGGTGACATGGGTTGCGCGTGGCCAAAATGAAGCAAGTCGCCAATGGTGACGACAAAAGAAAATGTAAAGACTGGAAATACAGGTGTTTGTACAAATAAATAATGAATAATGTTTGGGAAAAAATGTACAAATACAGAAACGAGTGCCCCAGTGTAAAATGAGTACCCCAGGGAGGGAAGAAGTTTCTTGGAAAACTGATGAACGGTGGGGGCCCCATTGGTGAGTTTCTGTATGAGGTAGGTGAAATGAAGAGAGGTTCGCAGATGGGAAAACTGATGGTGGGTGAAATGGAGGGTTCATGATACTGCGGTGGTGCAGGTAAAAAAATAGAACCGTGAAGAGATAACCTGGGAGTCCATATGGAAAGCTAGCAAAATGAGGAGAAGAAGTATGTGGCTGATGCTCGACATGATAAAAGACTATCGGGACTCCCATCCCTAAAGGGTAATGAAGAACAACATGAGTGTCAAAAGTGCCAAAAGGTGTTATGAATGGGACAACTCATGTGGGTGAGAATGCTACCGGGTGATAGTACCGCAGGTGCAAATAGAGGCGAGGGTACTGCAGAGCCGAAAATGAGGAAACTAAAGGTCAATATCAGCGGGTGTGACTGGAAATGTAAATGAAATACAGAGGGAGAGACTACATGCCAGTATTGAATATATACCCGAAGGGATGATGTCGATGACCGATGAGCAAGTACCTACGCACATAACAGCCAAATCCCCAAAGTGAACAATATCTGAAGAGAATCAAAGATATGAGCATGTATTGGAAAAATGTGACAATGTGTGTCTGTACCTGACCATGATATGGAAAAAAGGTGCCCCGGGGGCTCGGGATGAAAAGTGACCCATGGACAGCTATGATGTAGGTGGCGGGATGCTAATCCCGTGGCTGAAGACGGTTTGAAAAATGGACACCTTGGGCTCCCGGAATAGTGAGTGGAAGTTTGGAAAAAGGCCTATATATAGTTGTAGGGCCCACATTGCCACCTCATTTGTACCTACTGCAATAGTGACTGGACGAGCAGTTTTCATAGGAGATTTGGAGATTGGGGGAGGACGAGGCATCCGATCAACGTTCTGCGAGTATCAAGTTAGTGGTCTGATCATCCTGCATAGAAAGTCGGTGCAAACGTGGATAGTGCCCTATTTTTTGTCGACGGGTACAGGGTTGGAAACCCTTGAAGTGTAAGTGATGGGGTAAATAAACCCGGCCGTACGTAATTTGTCAATTTTGGATTTGATAGCCGCGACCTTCGATGGGTGTAGCGGTCGTTGTTTCTGTCGAATTGGGGTGATGTCAGGCTAGGTGTCGATGCGATGCTCAACAATAGATGGGTCAAGGCCAGGCATTTCTGTGTATGACCAGGCAAAAATATCCCTATATTCCTCGAAGAGGGATTTATATGCGGCGATTTCCTAAGGAGTGCAACCAACTCCAATGATGATTTCTTCGATGATGTCGTTTTTAATAGAAATGTCGATTTTGATGGTGGGGGAAATGTTGGCCATATTACCTTCTTCAAAAGCGTCAGGGGCAGGAATGGGATTGTTGAACCAATCGATAGGTCCGGATGGGATAAAATATTTGGTTTCGACCACGTAAATGGGGTTTTGGTTAGGAGGCATGAGGGCTTCCTGTGGAAGGAAGAGTGCATGATGATGTAGTGCGCCCCAAGGAGAGTCTGGGTGTTGTAGCTCTTCCAGTATTTCCTCGTCGCATTGGAAACGACGGGTATATAAGGGATCGTGATGAGTGATCTCGGTGACAGTGTGGTTGTCCCCTAATGGAGAAGCAGGGGGAGAAATGCTAGGAGATGGTGATGGTTCACTCGACATAAACCATATATTGAAGTACTGAGGGGTACTCATGGTGGTTGGGTGGATAGTGTCCACAGGGGAATGAGCAGGAGAGTTGGGGGGGTTACGGGGTAAATCCTCAGAGACATCATTTAAGAACCATGGAGGCGTTGGGAGTGCTTCGGGGTCAGGAGAAATGACATGAAGATCCTCGAGTGAGGAAGTCATGTTAATTATTGCCTCTGCGGGTCGGTGATGCAGGGCCAATTGACGTTGCCTGTATGCAAGGATCATAGGACACTGGTATGTAAAATGAGCCAATGAATCGCAGAGAGAGCAAGGGCATCTCATACGTTCATTGACAGAAGTGGTGACATAACGAATGTCAGTGATATTTGAAGAGGACATTGCAGGGTGTGGGTTGTTCTGGAAGTTCTAGTGTACAACCACTAATGTCTGCCGAAAACGTGGCAGTG
>SNQJ01S0002959.1:82064-97043 GCA_010110895.2 Picea sitchensis | reverse complement strand
AAATTCTTAGTTAGCAATCACCATTTACTCATCACTCATTACTATCATTTATAACCAGTTAAATGTGAATATATATCAGAATCATATACCAGCAACATATATCGTCAATAATTCATCACCACAAGGAACACAAAGAACACAAGATGTATCTAAAATTTTCTTTTTATTACAGACTACAATCCTTGGGTTATCAACAACAACTGAATAGAGATACAACTCCACAAGAGCATCAACTCTAGAATGAAAGACTCAAATTACACAACTCAACACCAACTGAGAAGAGGAATAAATCCTCAACAGATACCAATATTTCAACACATACGCAACCTTTCAGTGGTTTAGCACGCATATGTACACACCCTACCAGTAGTACAACTCACGTATGTACGCAACCTATCTGTACTACCACCTACGTATTCCTTCTGAACAATTAGTGTTTTCTCTGCATGAAAAAATAAGATCATATGCAACCTCCTGTCACATTCACTTCTGTCTTTCACTGTCCAATCTGTACCATAACTAATATCAATACATCCATACTCTCGAACAACTTACTCATGCTCCTGAACCATACAATATGAATGCTACTCAAATATAAGTAACCAATATACTATGGCAACCATATCAGTATGGAATCATAAGAGTTCTTCTCACTCTATCAATCAATCAGCATAACCATATTACCACACCCATACCAAGAGTGTCTTACGCATTCACCATACAACAAGTAAGAGTATCCATCAAGACAACTATGTAACCATACTCGAAATTTTATGGTAGATCTAAGCCCATAGAATGCATATCTGGAACTTGCCTCGGACTTTAAGAACATGGAATCCACTTAAACTCAAGTATTCATTACTTCATCCAACTGTATTCACTTTTCCCTCCTTCAGCCTAAGTGTGTATGTGCTCTGGATTACTGCAACCTGCGTATGTATGCACTCTGGCCGACTGTTGTTCACGTGCTTGTTGGGATCATATTTTTATTGTTTTGTTGCGATGATTGAATCCTTTTTGCACTGGTATTATTTATGTTATTGACCATTTGGAAGGAGTTTTCAAAGGATTTTGTATCAATTCATCATGGATTTATAACGAGTATGTGCAATCAATGTTTTGCAATGTTTTTGAGTTAAATTTAGTTCGATTTGATGTTTATGAGGATCTAATGTGTGATCTATGTGTAACAGGGAAAATTCGCAGTCCCATCGTCCATCAGGTAGCTCGTCCGACACTTCATCCAACACCCCATCCGATACGCGATCCGACACTCCATCTAGCACGTGATCTAGCACTTGGAGCACAGGCAATTTGGCGTTTGGCGCATTGGCGACCGTTGATGGGTGAATCGATGAACTAGGTTTTGTGCCCCCTCGTGGCCTCCAGCTACAGAGCTCATGAAATCTCATATTAGGCATTTATGCTAATCATTGATTGGATCACCTAGTTTCTAGAAGCCAAAGCTGTTAGAGCGCATTTAATGGAAGTTTCCAATTTTAGAGGAAGTTGACCCTTCGAGTGGTCGATCTCTCAAACTGTAATTCGCTATAAATAGAACCAGTAGTGGCCAAACCACAATAATTTTTTTTAAGAAGACATTTCATTGTGTAATTGAGGCATATGTGCAAATTTATGTTCAAACTGTGTTTTTTAAATTAATGACAGAATCGTGTTGATTTGAGCCTGCATTTCGCTGTTGAAGAGTAGCCATGACCTCCTGGGGGGCCTACCAGTGGTCTGAGTGATTTTTCATATAGATAGATCATGTGTTTCATTTTCTTAGTTATATTTCACTTTGTTTATCTATTATATGTATTTTGTAGTTTTAAATATTGTACATGTTGTGTGTAATTTAATTGTTTAAATCATCTTTTGCAGATTGCTTATAGGAGTTGGTTATGTTTCATGTTGTGTATTTTATTTCTTAACAATTGGCTTGCAAGCTACTAATTTAGATGATGTGCTAGAGTTTGAAATTATCTTCTGCAAGTTAGAAAAGAGTAGTATTTAGAACAAAGGATTACTTTAGACAGAGTCTCTTTTGCAAGCTTCGACGGATAAATAATTGTGAGTATTAATAGTTGTAGTTAAGCTAGATTCAACTCTCAATTCAAGTTATGTCTCCATCAATTTAATTGGTTTATTAATCTTGTTTTAGTATGCTGGGATAGAAGTAGATTTTGAGATTATGTTTATACAAGTATTCTAGTTTTAAATTTGAGTTTCAAAGATAGGATTAGCCCAACTTAATTATGAAATCTCAGTTTTAGATTTGAGTTGCAATTTTAATTAGAAGATTGATTTTGAGTTAATATTTCTAGTCATAAGTTTGTAGTTTTGTAAACTTTCCCAAGTTAGCATAAGAGTGTGCGTGAATTAGTATAAGATTATTTTTTAATCATGGATGATTTATGCATGAAATTTATAGATCACATGGATTTTCAAGATATTTAATGTTTCTTGTATAATGGCAAAGCTTTCATTAGATTGCTTAATTCATACTTTCCATTTTTCTGTATAATTTAGTATTGAATTAATCCTTCTTGAGTTATCATTAATATTGAAATTCCATCGTGATGTTGTTAGGAACCAAAGGCACACTCATCATCTTTGAATTATGTTTTCTTGTTATTGCAAATTAAGAATATTTTTGATTAATTATAATATGAATACAATCATGATGTTTTTTTATTAAGTAGGTTAATATTTCTCTCTTGCAAAATAGAAATGATTATGAGTTTTGTTTTAAGAATAGAGTTTACTTGTTGAATAATTTTTGTAGATTAGTTGTTCGTTTGTTTATTTTCTTAAAGATAAAATATCAAAAGTAATTTACTTGTTGTTTCTCATTAGGTTGAATAGATTAACTTGTTCAAAGTTGGTTATGATTTTCTTCCTTAGGAATAATCCATCGATTCATTGTTTGATGTTGCTTAGGGTAGATAGTTCAAGTTCATTAATAGGGTTTGCTAATTGATAAAAAATGAAAGAGTCATTTCTTAAAGTAGATTAATTCTTAGATAGATCATCTCCTTAGTTAGACCATACTTCCATTAATATTTTCTCCTTGGAATATACAGTGCTACAACTCTAAGTTTACTTACCCCGAGTTGAAAATTTAATTGAGGGATTTAGTGCATATAGAACACCCATTAGTACTCCTTCAAAAACTACGGCTTCCGAACTTTCGAAACTTTCTCCATCAAGATATCAGACTTACATAAACTTTGATGTGTCCATGAGATCCTCCAGTCACTCTCTCTCTCATAATAGATCTTCAATATATGCTCAAGAGATGTTTTTCACAAGAGACCCTTTCCTCTTATTTATACTCTCCAAGTAGCTTCCTTAGAAGAATATTCTAGGCCACTTTGTCCACATAGCCACTTTGTCCACATAGTCACTTATGTCAAACTTTGCCCAATTTTCCACTTGTCCATGTATCCAATAGCCACTTGACCACTTAACCCATTTTCCTCATTTTAGGTTTAGCCTTCTTATAACCACATTCCATAATTAGAAAGTTCTCAATTTACTTTATTATTTCAATAATCCTCCTTGACTTTGTCACTTCACTTTATTATTTAAATAATCTTCTTTGAATTTGTCACTTTGAATTCTTGGACCTTTTTGGGCTTCACGAAAACATATGAGGGTCCTCCAACTTTGTAAGGTCATAACTCTCAAACTGTGAGGAGTTATGTGACGATCCACATACCACCAAAAATGGCATGAGAAGCACTATCCATCTAGGATAGTTTCACTGACAAATTCACTGATATTTATCTTAGTATTTGTTTAAGGATAAATTCGTTAGTGCGGACACAGACCAATCTCCCTAGATCCACCTGGATCTAGAACAAAACAGGATAGAATAGGACGCTTTCCTTAAGTTTTAAATATTGAATTTACTAAGAGGCAAGAATAAGTAACATACCTTATAATCGCTTCCTACAGTCTTTGTTGCTCCTTCTTCGCTCCAGCGCTCTTGTGTAGTCAAGATCAAAACAACACAAACCAACCAAAGTGATAGCGATAGCATAAACTCAATGTAAACCTATGTATGTGATCAAGGAATCATACAATAAAACACAACAAGCTTTATAGGAAAGAATCATATTTACTGTATCATATTAAATGTGAAGAGAGATTACAACCATGGCCTTGACCGTGGGTCCCTTCCAACTGTCCTCCGTTCCCCACACTTCTTGCTCCAAATTACTGAAGCCATAGATCTGATAGCTACTCACAATCCTATCTTGACAAAGAAAATCTCAAAACCATTTCAACCAAACTAATGAATTCCAAGCCAAAGAGCCACAACCAAGAACCATGAACCATGAACCCCTTCTCCATGAGAAGTCCTCTCCTTTTATAATTTGAAAAAGATAAGGTGAGGAGGTTAGGGTTGATCCCCACTAAAATCATGGCGGTAAGATCCAAACCATTAGGATGCCACCTCACAATAGAAGATTCTCCTTCTAGAAAATTCAAGAAGCCGTGCGTTTTTCCGCGTCTTTGGAATGTTCGCACCCTAGCTATACTATAGCAACTGCTAATTGTTAGCACCGGCTATAGTGCACAGCACAAGCGAGAATTAGTCATTCGCACCACATATATATAACTGCGAACTTCCCTTTTATAAGGTTTTTACAAAGGGAAGAGCCATTTCTTTTCTCGGGGAAAAGTTCTTCTCCCTTCTCTCTTTAGGAACTTAAGCCACTGACCCCTCCGAAGGCAAGAGATAGGTTTACATCATTAGCGATCATAGGGATATGTGAAAATAATGTATGTGAGAGCCCCAAAGTATGAAGTTAGAGCCGAGTGATAAAAGTGAAATACTTTGTCAGAATGTGATGTGAGGGAACAAGGAGCGATTAGGTGGAAACACATAACAAACAAAATCACCGTTACAATGTATCATCACTGAGGTAGGAATTCCCATACTCGAGGAATACAAATGGCTCAAAGCATAAAATGTGGAGCATGAGAAGATCCATGTCAAGTAATATAGGTCATGACCACCAAACATACTGCTTGTGGATCCGTACCAATATGACTCAAATCTGAACATAGCCACCAAAATGCATTGTGGATCTGTAGTAATTTAAGACTCAAATTTGAAACATAGCCACCCGGACAGCCTGATAATGGATCTATGCAACCTGCGAATATACTCAGAATTACAGCCACGGATCACGGTAGCAAATATCCGAGTCTTCAAGGCATACGATCACCCGATGAATACGAATCTAACCATGTGAATACATGTGTTGAAGTCCGAACATGGTAGAAACCACTTGATTACCCGGTCATTGGTGTATCTGGATTAACAAAGTCGCGAGAGAGGAAATCACCATTAATGTGTGACTCCCAAGGTACACTAGTCTGATCAGCGAATGTGAATAAATGAAATTTGAAATTAGAACGCATTGGTGGAGATCTCAGTCGGTCAATAATGAAAACCCACTATGTCCCGAAGCGAGGAAACCCGCCATTGGGGCATGCAAGTTCCAAGGTACCAAATGGTTTCCTGTAAGTCTAATTCACGGATAATGAGTTGAAATTGACGAGACTTCGTCCACGAAAGGGAGGGCCTTAATGTATCCCACATCAATGACCACGAAAAAAGTAACAGATTTTGATGTAAGATCAGAGTAACAAGTGATTCAGTGACTTCGGGGATGGCCCGTAGCAATATAAGGCTTATGGGTACATATTCGTACGACACAATAGAAGGCTTTTAGGTTGGACATCTTTTTTGAACATATTGGCGATGTGACAACTGTCTTGGAAAAAGAGCTCAACAACAAGGATCTGGTTACCAATTTGTAATCTTATAGGGTATGATCAAGAGACAGTAGATTTTTCAACCCTAGACTCAAGGCGAGTGAAAAGGTGTCATGTTCAAAGTGACTCTCTTCCACCAGAATACGAGTTTAGATACATTTCTTTCCCAATTTTCCCCACCATTTACGGCAAAGTACCTCTCTCTTTGTTTTACGCCAAGCTTGAGGAGGGATCACATATGCTTGTTGATATAAGCTCATCAACCCGGATGAGTCCCTCAGAATATGTTTAGCGAACCCTAGGAAGGGGTGGTTCGGTCCCATCCCGAATGCATCCAATGTTTTTTAACGAGTCCAGGGATAGAAATCTCGGGGGTTTTCATGTTTTGAAAGTCTGAAAAACTTTAAAGAGAACGCATGTCCCATATGGGCCTTTCAATATTTTGTTTTATGAGTCCAAAGAAAACTCAAAGGTTTTTCAAAATTATAGAGTTTGCAAAACACTTTAATGAGGACTCTCTCAGTTCCTTTTAAGTACAATAGTCCAACGAGACCAAAAAGGGTTAAACTATCATTTCGAAGGACTGGCGCACTTCAAATACTAGCGGCGTGATGAAAATATGAATCATTTCGGCAATCTTTTCATGTTTAGAGGAGAGTCTAGAAAGAGATTAAAAAGGAACTCGGGGGTTTCCTTTTTGTATAACCTTGTTGAGCCCAAAAGTGATAAAAGTATGCTCGGTTACATTCTCATTGATTCTCGAGCACGAGAAAGAACAAGGCAGAATCTACGGTAACTTATTGTAATGTATTTACGAGCATGAGAAGAACAAGAAAACTAAGCTGGGATTGTTTTTTCATTTTTACGCAATCTCTAAAAACAAAACAAAACTATGCTTAGGATAGATTTTTATTTTACACAAGCTTAAAAAATAAACAAAACTATGCTTGACCTGGTTTCATTTTTACGCATGTTTGAACCAGAGGAAACTATGTTCGAGGTAAGTGGTTTCATTTTTACACAAGCTTGAACCATAGAAAACATGCTTGGACTTCCCAACACATAAAACATGGATGGTTGGTACTTATCACCCAACTTAAGAAGCTAGTGAAAGCAACTTCCGCATGAAGTCCGGTGAAATTGCAAATGCCCCCAAGCTTCGTTTCATCCAAGTACCAAGGAGAATGAAATGAAGCTTCAAATACAGACGAAGGACTTGACTCAAATAGAGAGGGAAAAACTATTTCATTTTTAGGCGACATAGAAACAAGAACTATGCTCGTAACCTGTTTCATTTTAGCAAGGTTGCCTTTCGAGGAAGAATCACAAAAAAACTATCCTCGTTAATCCAGGTTCAAACCACAGACCTTTATTTCATTTTTAAATGAGGTTGCCATAGAGACGCCATAAAACTATCCTCGTAAAACTCTTCTTGATCATGGATTCGAGGAGGACAATGCTCCAAGGCTAACACCATGACAAGGGACAAAACTTGGTCATGGCTTCCAAAGAGAGTTTCAACTGGAAGGAAGAAACACTACTGGAAGGACACCATGTCGGGGTCACGACAGGAGTAAAGTCGGGCTCTACAATAACCCTATCGAAGAGATCATCATGTCAACTACGGATCTAAGTCATCAGAAGTCAAAACCATGGGAGACAATGCCACATAATTGACTTTGTGGCGAGAGGTGATACTATCACACTGCAAAATTTGTTGGGAGGCAGTGGCGGGGTCAATGAATGAAAGTGATCAATAGTCACAACTCGTCAATCGTGAGGGAAGGAATTATCCTGCGAAGAGTAGACACAATAGCTTTCATGGCATGGGCAATCTTAGCCAAGGAGTAAAGAAAAATCAAGGGGTCTTGGACTACCATGACATCAATGAAGGCAGTTTTCCCTCCCAAAGTTATAGGCCGGAAGGGTCCTAAAAGGTTATTTAGTTCTTACATTTAAAAGCTAACGGTCTGCGTAGCTGGCGCAAGTGGAGGACAACCAATGCTTGCCAAGAAATAGAGAACAAAATACTATGACGAACCTTCATCATCAGCGTTTTATTAGCGATCCGGAGCCACAAACACTTGTATTGTAATCTGGAAATGAATGTAAAAGGGAAGACGAGGTTCAGTTAATACATCCCAATCAAAGCGGATGGCCTCATTACTTGGAGGGGTTCCACGGAAGAAGGAGGAATACCCTGATACGGGAGAATCTGTATCAACGAGAAAAACATGGAAGCGTGCCGGGTTTACTCTCTAGCGGAAGTGTAGGATCGTCGATGGCAGAGCCGGATCGACCACTTGAGTTTCATTCTCAAAGGAGAGAATGGGGTCAACGGTAGAAAGCAGATTGACCGCTTGGGTTTCACTCTCTAACGGAGAGTGGGGTTGACGAGGATGGTATCGGCTCAACCACTTTGTCAAAACTGAAAGTGCAACTAAAGGCGGCCAGTTATTGATCAACCCGGATTGACCCGATTGAAGGGACCCGGATTGATCATTCCATCAAATAAAGGTGGGTTGAGAGAAAGCTTGCGATAGCGGTGAAGTTGAGAAGTACGTGAAGCTTGATCCGTATCTTCCGATAATTTCGAGACTTCTTCCATATAAGGACAAAGGTGACTAAGATGAGAAGCTTCCTTTACATAACATACATGGGAAATCGACTCTACTTTTCTTCTTCTCAATAGTATCATGGTTGGTTGATGGGGGCTTGTCAGCATTTTGTTCAGAGGCTAATGAGAGTGGGATGGTGAGGGTGAATAGACCATGCTTCTATAACCTTGGATGAACCCGGGGCGTGCCAAGAAGATGGCTACCCTTACAAAGCACACCGGGTACCATGGCTTACGGGTCATTTGGGTGATATTGACATCATCAACACTCCAGTACGATTAACGATGCTTGGTTGTTTTGCACCAGCATGTTTGGCCGGTGGTTGGATGTTTAGATCCCTTGCTTATTATTCTTCTTCTTATTCTTTTCGTTTCTTCTTCTTCTTATTCACGAGTTACTAGGTTGAGAACTTTCCTTGTGAAGAGAGGCGAGGCGACCTTACAAATGAAGAAGGTGAAGAAGATCTTACTTGGTGTGACGGTGAAGGATCAACATGAGGTTGATGTTCTTGGGGGAAATGCTTACGGTGAAGCACTACGCATTTGGTATCACTGGAGTGGGGAACAACCAACCCGGTAATCCAATAGTGAGACCCTGGAGCTCAAAGTAGCGATGTGAGGAGGGACAATGTTTCCATAGAAGGAAAAACAAAAGGTTCCCGAGGGCGGGGGGTTCCTTCATTATTGGTCATTTTACCACAGGCCCGGCGCCATAAAAACAAAAATCCAATCTAGAGTCCACTAAAGTAAACAAAAGCGGCCACACTAAAAATTTAGAAACAACAAACAAACAAAACCTTCACAATGGAGCACACTGGTTGGTGATGAAATCAAACATCACGAGAACAAAGTCGAGAGAAGGGGCTGAGATAGGCGGGTGGAAAAGTTAAGTTATTTGTGACACGCTTAGCAGGACTTACTTACCCTGGTGAAAACTCGCACACATAATCGTGGGTATACCCTCCAAAGGAGCCTGAAATTAGCAGAGTTTAGTAGCGATGATTCAATTTACCGTGAAGGCTTTCCCCTCCGCAGTCACCTCGTGTAAAGAACCTAGAGATAGGCCACTAAGGTCACCACAAACAACGATACAGCCTGGGGGCCGGTCGATGCGGTCCCCACGATCTGCGCGCAAAATGGAGATATCATGAGGAAATCAACTCAAAGGCTTCCATAATTGTGGGTATGCAGCAGGGTGACCCCCATATCACGATGCAATCTCTCTACGCGATGTCAACAAAGCGGGGTGATAACTGCCAAAACCAATGCGACCTAGTGCTTGACCCGCGCCAATGTTAGAAGGGCTTCCAGGACAATATGTTGCAAATGGAATTTAACACTCCTAACTCAAGATATTATGTTTGTTTGCAGCTTTGGAAGGTTATCTTTTCCACCTATTCCAAGCTACAACTAATCTAATGTAGGTTGCTACGAGAAAAGATAAAATGTCTAATCAATTTTTATAAAGTAGCTTTATTTTATGAGTACATTTGTTACCTCAAAGGAGATGCGTGGACAATATGGTGTTTTGACCCGACTGAAAATTATGCAAAGATATGAAGATGCAATCTTTTGATTTCAGTAAAATCTATGCTACGAGAAGGGAAAACATTTATCATTCCCATGCCCGCGATGTCCCAAAATATATTAAACTCATCAATATTAATCATGTAATTTAGCACTTCAAATGCAAGGATGCCCCAATCCAATATAAATAAAGAGGCTAAAATCCTTTTGTTTCAAAAGAAATTTCCGCGAAAGCAATAATAGACTTTCTTAAAACAAAGAAACCCAAACTAAAAGTTTTCTTTTAAAGCGAACTATTAGGAAGAAATCTGATCTTTCCTAAACAATTCTAAAGAAACACATGCTTTGTAATTTAGAAAGACCTACTCAAAACAAGAGATAATCCTTCAAAACCAAACAAAGTAAAGAAATGGCTAAAAGCAACTCAAAATATGTCCAAGTGGTAATAGCGGATCAATATAGGCTCCAAAGTTCGATCCATCTATTCAAAGCAAAGCTGGGCATCAAAAAATGACGAGATCCAATCCCAAAAACTTTTCACAAACAAGTTCGCGTACTAGCTTGTTGATTATATCTGATCGCGAGAATGAAAGGATTCCATAGCAGGCTAGACAGGTTGACTGCGAGTTGTTAGCTGGACTACGGTAGGGTCGCGAACCAAATGATTCATAGGAGTGGCTAAAGGGCGGTCGCGAGGATAATGTCTATAAACACAAAATTTGAAAAAGGTTTTTACATTTCAAATCCAAAGGAAGTCTTGATGGATCTCCCATAGACTCGAGACCAGAAAACAAGCAATCCAAACAGGGAAACTAGAATAACTAGAGAGCAATACGTTCCCCAGTGGAGTCACCAATTTTGTTTAGGATAAATTAGATTAGATGCGGACCTGAAACCAATCTCCCTAGATCCCACACGGATCTAGAACAAAATGGAAGCAGAATGGGGCTCTTTCCTTAAGTTTTAAATAGTGAATTTACTAAGAGGCAAGAATAAGTAACATACCTTATAATGCGCTTCCCTACAGGTCTTTGTTGCTCCTTCTTCGCTCAAGTAGCTCTTGTGTAGTCAGATCAAAACAACACAAAACCAACCAAAGTGATAGCGATAGCATAAACTCAATGTAAACCTATGTATGTGATCAAGGAATCATACAATAAAACACAACAAGCTTTATAGTACAATAAAACACAACAAGCTTTATAGGAAAGAATCATATTACTGTATCATATTAAATGTGAAAGAGAGATTACAACCATGGCCTTGATGTCGTAAGGTCCCTTCCAACTGTCCTTCGTTCCCCACACACTTCTTTCTCCAAGAATTCTGAAGCCATAGATCTGATAGCTACTCACAATCTATCTTGACAAAGAAAATCTCAAAGCCATTTCAACCAAGCTAATAATTCCAAGCCAAAGAACCACAACCAAGAACCATGAACCATGAACCATGAACCATGAACCATGAACCATGAACCCCTTCTCCATGAGAGATCCTCTCCTTTTATAAGTTGAAGAAGATAAGGTGAGGAGGTTAGGATGATCCCACTAAATCATGAAAGCGAGTAAGATCCAAACCATTCGGATGCCACCTCACCCAAGAAGCTTCTCCTTCTAGAAAATTCGAGAAACCGTACGTTTTTCCCACGTGCTGGAATGTTCGCACCCTAGCTATATAGCAACCTGCTAACTATTCGCACCCTGGCTATAGTGCAGCCTGCGAGAATTAGTCATTCTCGCACCCTGCCTATATAGCAACCTGCGAACTTCCCTTTTTATAAGGTTTTTACAAAGGAAAAAGCCATTTCTTTTCTCAGGAAAAGTTCTTCTCCCTTATCTCTTTAGGAACTCAGGCCACTGTGACCTCTCTGAA
Organism: Picea sitchensis; assembly: GCA_010110895.2. NCBI lineage: Eukaryota > Viridiplantae > Streptophyta > Pinopsida > Pinales > Pinaceae > Picea > Picea sitchensis. The sequence goes on along the minus strand of SNQJ01S0002959.1, from coordinate 85,234 downwards.
GGCAAGAGATAGGTTTACATCATTAACGATCATAGGGATGACGAAAATAATGTGTAACAGTATTCCACAATTAATCATGGGTTCTCTAACCATACTTCTAGGATAAATCAACTACAAAGCATCTTCCCGTGAGGGATTTCACCATAAGGGGACCACTTTGGAGTTCATCCATTTGTACTCCTTATCCACCATGATAAGACACTAATGAGTCATCTTTACATCAATCCAACTATGCATCATATATCAATGAAACAACATCAATCCATATTTATCTATGCATCATATATCAATGAAAACTCATTGATCCATCTTCATCTATGCATGACATCATATGCCTATGAATCCACTTGACAGCAATCCATTTACATCAAGGACAATACATGATTCATCAATATACCATGACAAGACATTGTTCCTTTGACATCAGTCCTTTGACATCAGTCCTTTGACATCAATCCTTTGGCTTCAATGACAACATGATCCAATAGATCAACCATGATCCCTTTGGTGGACACAATAAATCCTAAAAATTTCTCGATGTTACGCAAAGACTACACTTGTTCGGATTGAGCATAATTTAGTAGTAGCGACATATCTAAAAAATAAGTCATAGGTGGGTGAGATGATCATATCTCTTATGAGAGTGTGACGCTATATCATCAAGATATGTGTCGACTATATGCTTGAGTTCATGGAAGGTGAATGACATGGACTGTTGAAAAGTAGCTACAACATTTTTTAGGCCAAGAGGATTTTTTTTGTATGCAAACGTACCCCAAGGATATATGAAAGAATTCTTATCTTGATCCTTAGGTTTGATCTGAATATGATTGTACTCGAAAAATCCATCCATAAAAAAAAAGACTTCATAGCACGCACATTCTTTGATAATATGATCAATGAATGGAGTGGTAAAATAATCTTTTGGATAAAATTTATTTAGATCACGAAATTACATGCACACATGAATCATACCTTGTTTTTTGTTTATAGGAAAATGGTTTGAGACCCATTCTATCAATTGAAATAGATAAATGAAATCATCCTTAATCAATTTCTCTACCTCATCCTTGATAGTCGTTGCCTTGCGAGGGATGATTGGGTGAAGCTTCTATAGAATATGCTTAGCATTGGGGTAAGTGATAATCTCATGTTCGAATATACGAGGGTCAATGCCTGGAATTTCCTATTAAGATTAGGAAAAAACATCGCGAAACTCTTTAAATAATTCAATGTACACCTGAATCTCCTCTGGGGAACAATCTTCTTTGATGAAGACATTTTCAACAATGCCAGGGGTTTTAGAGATATCAATTGGAATCGTTTCAGCTATACTCACCATGTTTCCTTCGACATAGAATTTGTGTGTGGCCAAAGGGTTAACAAAACAAGTGGCATCTCCATTTATGGTCGTAGTGAACTCTCCCGGTTCTACTCTCCTAAGCTCAGGTAAAAAGTAAGATCTATGGTGAAGATCGTCCCAATGTCTACCTCGCATGGTCATTTCCTCTAAACTTTCCTCATCTGAGGGAAAGACCAAGTATAAAGGATCGTGAGTAGTAAGAGAGTCTTGAGCCCAAATAGGCTCGAGAACAAGATCTAGCTCCTGATGCGGAGCCAGATCAGGGTTGAATAAGGTTTGTTGAACAATGTTGTATGCAACCTCAGATGCGGATAGGGGAATATGCATGCCAAGATTCCCTACCCCTTCCATTGAAGACGTTGAGTAAGGTAAATCCCAGAGATCATTAAAATAAGTCGTTAAAAAAGAAGCTAATTGAAAGATCACATCCTTAGGTTGATTAGGGACAACTGAAATAAACTTGACATCATTAGAAGGTGGTGGAAAATTAAATAGGAAATTTAATTTTTCTTAAACCATTTTATTAAGATAAAACTCAAATTTTATTATACATTCAATAAAATATAGATAAAAAAATGTAAATAAAATTTTTAAAACAATTTAAACATAGAAAAATGTGAAAATTGATTAAAAGCTTGGATTTAATTGTGGGGTATGTACATAAACCATGTTTATTTGATAGAAAAAAAAAGATATAGTGAAATCAATTATTATTTGGCTCTAAATGAGATCAAAGATGTGAAAGTGGAATTCATTATTCTTTGGGATAGGAATGAGTTTGGGAAATTACGCAATAATGCTATGAATGAAATTGATGTAGATGAGATAAAAAAATGCGAAAAATGCGAAAAATTATAGATTAAGGAAGACTAACCACAAAATTAGGTTAAGGAGGCCCTCAAAGATGTGAAATTTGGTAAGTACTTAATTACATTATGTTGGTTTTAATAAGATAAAATATATGAAAGTGAAATTCATTTTAATTCTATGTCAAAATTAATTTGATAAGTATACAATGATGTTATGGATGTGATAAAAATTGAAAGTGAAACCCTTTCTTAATTAGATATGGATTGAAATTGGGTAATTACACAATGTTTATTTTTTATGAAATAAAATTGTGAGAGGGAAATACATTTTTATTTGGCAAGGATGGTATGTGCATAATGATGTTAGGGATGAGATAAAAATTGAAAGTGAAATCCATTTTTTTTTAACAAAGATTGGATAAGTGCATAATGATATTAGGGATGGGATAGAAACTGCAAGTGAGATTTAGTATCCATTTTTATTTGTATTCTCATTTTTATTTTTATTTTTATTTTTATTTTTATTTTTATGTTGGTGTGGATAAGATGAAGAGAACTCTATTCTCATTTGGTTGATCGATGATTACATAATTTTGATTCAGATGAGTTTTCTTCTTTATCATTCTTATATTTTTTAACTTAATTTTTTAATATAAACTAGTTAAAGATCTATCCAACTTTTGATTTGTGAAGTATCAAGAGAGATCAAATCCTTGAAGTGTAATTTTTTCAATCTTTCAAAATGAATTTAGAGTAGTCATAGTTTGGCTCTATTGTTTAAACACAAAACTCACAACCTGTGGATTTGCAGATTTTAAAAATACAATCTTTTATTATTAATAAGATAGTTATTTTTATATTCCAACCATATATTTATATAAACATATCATATCCATAATATTTTCATTTATATATAATAGGAATATATTTGTTTGGTTTTTTAAACACAACATTTTTCCTTCATATATAAATAATTTTATTTTTTTTATATTTATATT
>SNQJ01S0002959.1:43966-72794 GCA_010110895.2 Picea sitchensis | reverse complement strand
TCCTTCAAAATCTACTGTAGGTATGTGCCTCCTCTTCAGTAATGATGCATCAATGAAATTGTGGGAAGCTCCTCCATCAATCAGAACCGACACTCTCTGTCCTTGTAAGACCCCTCTCATCCTGAAGGTGTTGAACTTGGGTACCCTGCTGATAGATGCCAACGTAGCCTTCTCTACAGCCACACAGTCTAGTTCTGGAACCTCCTCTTCTGCTGCCTCTAACGTTTTGGCATCCATGTTTTGTATCTAACCATACTCATCTTCTTCTTTGTCATCTAAAGTGACCTCAATGTAATGTACCTGTCCTCGTCCCATGCACTTGTGTGAGGGATTCCATGGCTCCTTGAATGTGAAGCAGAGTTGCTCCCTTCTTAGTTCCCTCCTGGTGTTGTCATCTATTCTGCCACGGCCCTTGTCATAACCCTTAGGGTCACATCCTCCCTAGTTTATTGGAGGCCTTTGATCTCTTCCACCACTATTAAGAGGTGGTCTGGGTATGAATTTTGGTTTAGCAGCTGGACCTAGATCCCTCGTCTTCCAAATGGCTTCCTGTAGGCTAGTAGGCTTGAAGGCCTTAACCCAACCCTTCAAGGGTTCCATAAATCCTTCTGTAAAGAGCATCATGAGCCTTGTTGGGGACATATCTTGCACCATCACTGCCAACCTCTGGAACTCATCAATGTATGCCTCAGTCGTACCTATTTGCTTGAGTTGGGTGAGCTCCCAAAAATGTAACTCATGATCTTCTAGATCAAATCTATCAATGAGCCTCTGAGTGAATTCTGTATGGGATACAATTTGGTTGTGTTCAAGTGTGGTGAGCCCATGGTACCACCAGTCGTGGGCCTTGCCATCCAAGTACATAGTGGAAAACTTGATGGCCTCCATCTCTCTCATGGGGTTAAGCTGCAAGTAAGTATCCAACTTCTGCACCCATGCTTGTGCTATCATCTTAGTCGTACCATCAAAGTATGGAATATCAAAATTCCCTGCCCTTCGCTCAAACTCAAAGCTACCCCTATGGTTCGTCCTACGCTGGTTTCTGAACCTAAGTTAACAATACTGGTCTAGGGACATCTGTCTTTGAACTTTCATATCCAAGCTGTAGTATTCCCTGGTACTCCTGGCTAATTGTGCCACAAAATATTCAACCTATTCATGCTGCCCTTGCTCATCTATAAATGTGGGAATGTATGGTCTGGGGTTAGCTCTGATACCTAAGTGTTGGCCTAGAAGTTCATCTGTGAACACTGGCATGCATGGCCTATGATTGGTCCTGCTACCCATATGCCCATGGAACGTGCCACCTCCAAGACTTCCTTCGGATCCTAGTGCTTTCTCTAGGTTATATCTGACTTCCTCATGGGTTCCACCGGACCCTCCAACCTCCTTATTCCCATATGTATCAAGATCTTTTCCTCGATGGGTAACTTGCATCAGAAGGTCAGTTATCCTAGTTTGGTTCTCGTTCATTTTCTATAGATTCTCATCAACTTTCTTCAAGGTTTCAGAGATTTCGTCCTGCCCCCTTCTGTTGGTTTCCTGATACTCATCCAACTGTCAGACCAATGTGCTTTCTGTGCGGTTCATGTTTTGTTGGAACTTATAAAATTCAGTTACTAAGAGAGCTAAGCCCTGAGGCTCATGGTCATCTCCTTACCCTTCCATTTCTGCCTCTGTTTCACTGTTGTTTTTCTCCCTCCGACCCATAACAATTCCCCTGTACTTCTGCATGCACCGATCTCTCCACAGGTTTGGAGGATCAAGGCTCTGATACCACTGTAATGATCCCAAGCCAAATTATTTCTTGGAATCACTAACTACTACTAATTTATTGAGTTATTAAGTGCATACAAGATTCATCAACACATGGAGATCACAATATATTCAATATGTAGAAGCACAAGCAAAGATCTGACCTTTTTATTATGAGAAATGTAAGATCAATACAATAGATGGTTGATCTGTCATAAACCTCAAATGGTCATACAAGCAATAGATATGAGCTGCTACAAAATGCTCCCGACAATACAGAATAAGCCTCCAAAGGCTGGATATACAATGAAGACTGAATCAAGCAGATCTGAGCCATACTAATGCTCAACCTCCAAGCTGAAAAGTGCCACGTCCTGCTAGAATGTTGAAGCCCTCAATAATTCTTCCCTGCTACCAAAAGTGTCCAATCATCCCGAGAAATATTCCAAATGATAGATCGGGCAACTGTAAGGACAACCCAGATGTCCAAATTCCCAAATCCACTCTCAAACCCCGTAGATCTGAATTTCCCACTGAATGGAGTGCCCCACTAGATGACTGAAACCCTAGCTGGTTCGACCCTGATGAAGGAGGCCTCCAAATGCTCTGAAACTCTCCAAGAATATAGATCGGGCCATGAGAATCCCATGGGAGAAGTTTCAGACTCAGATCTCAAGCAGATCTCCCTAGATCTGAGTTTTACTGAATTACAGGACGTCCCCTATGGCTCCAAGATGTCCCAATCTACAGACAAATGTAGAATGATGATAACCCTCCATAAAATCCCTCAAACTGATGGTCCTGCCCCTGCAAACAAAACCCAACTGTCGGAATGGCCCCATGCCCTCAGGATAAGCTGGATCAAACCTCCCTCTAGATGATGGTGCGCCCTTGCTGGAAACACAAGAACAGTACGACTTGTTACCTTCTGAAGCACTAGATGGAGATGGGCTGAGACTAGAATGGTGTGGAGGAGTCTTTCATCCCTGAGACCAAGTTGCGGAACAAGGTGAGTGGATATTTCACCACTGAGTTTCTCACAAGGGTTTGTATAGCAAAACCCCCAAACTGAATGCTCAAGAGCAATAGCAAATGCTAATCCAAAACCATAATGAGTAATAGGTGCACCCCAGCCTCTTACTTATACTTTTCCTTCTAATTCTTTGTTGAGTTAGGTTAACTCCCAGGGTTAATCTTCTATTCTTCTGTTGAGTTATATTTTACTCCTTTATCCTTTTCCTTTCTTAATTCAAATTAAAAATATAACTTTTAACTTCTTGACTTTCCCCCCTTCAGTGTGAGATTATGACCTAGTGGGGGTGCCCAGGCCACTGAGTCTCCTCATCACCTTTCTAAGAGGTGGGGGACATTACAGGGAAACTGGAGTCGACTACACCAACAGTAGGTGAGAACCCTTCGATACAACACGGTAGACACATGACCACATAACCATTAACTTGAAAAGAAGGGTGACAGTTCACACCAGGTAGGAGAGATTATGAACAAAGGAGCAGAGGCTTCTTACTGGCCAGTAATAACACCAAGAACACGCAGGGCATAAACTTCATGGTTTTCCCCAAAAAACTGAATAGTGTTGATATAAATGCAGAGTTTAGGTAATATCAACCAACCCTAATAAAACCTCTTGGCATAATAGCCACCATAACCAACTATACAGAGATCAATAACATAAAATGAGCCCAAAACCAGGTGGAAATGATATGCAGTGACCCAAGGTGGTTCGAAAATTACACAGCAACCCCATAACAACAAATATGACTGGGTATGGTTGCAAGGCCTCTGAGGAGACGTCCAAGAAATACGGATGGAATGAAACCCTCCAAAAAAACCTATAAAGACAACAAATATCCTTCATGGCTTCCACCACACAGAATAATCAATGGACTTGTGACTTCAACCATCCAATTTTTTCATTTACAATGAATAACACACAAACAACCATTCCATAGAAATATCACGAGTTTAGATAGTTGCCAGCCTCAAGAAGAGAAAAAATAAATACATCACTGAGACAATATCTATTTCATAACCAGAGCGAGTTCATGGATGGCGAAAAGGACATACCTGTAACCAAAAATCTTTAAAAATGTGAGCTTGGTTGAGCAGTTCCTTCCTTGTTTGAATATCGGAGCTTAACCACAACGAAACAATTGAACAATAGCCAAGCTAGGGTGATGGCCAATGGGAGAGGTATGGAGTGACATACAGTAAATTCACATCGCTTCCATCCTCTACTCTTTCAATTACTTAGTATATGCCAACCAACCATCAATTAATCCATGCATCGAAAATAACATCCATTACTTTCCAAGTGCACCACCCGATCCATACTAGACATTAATCCAAAACCAAACTATAATGTATATCAAATGTGCCTTCATATAACTCAATAACATTGTATAGCCACTAACATCCACTAACATTGCTAGTTAGGACTAACATCAACCCTTTTAAATTTCAAGTGCATATAGTGTAGCATAGTATAGCATAGTTTAGCTTCTTCTCCTTAGATTTTTTCATAGGTCTCTTTTCTATTTCTCTTATTTATTGTTATAAATAACATGTGTCTTTTGCAAGTACAACATGTGATGATTCATGACTTAAATAAAAATGCCATAATCGTTCATATAATCCATTCATTCATAAAATTTAGAGCTTAGAGTAATGAAACCCACACATAGCATGTATTATCCATCTTCCATTATGTTGCAAATAAAACCAATATTTCATCATCAATCATGTAGAACCCTGTAAGCGGTGTCGAACAACAACATAGACATCAAACAAGAACCAGATCTGATCCTCCAATCTACAAGGGGGTCCCACCTACTAGTATTATATATATCATTAGCTTATAAATAATAGGCTTTAGCAATAATTTGCGAGCGAAATCCTCGTTGCAACTTTTATCATCAACAAACTAGCGAATCCATAGGGAAATTTGTTTTCAATAGATTTAGAACTCAGAACACATGGTTTCATATACCAAGAACAACATATAAAAAAGATATAACCAGGAAGATTATTCAACAGGGAGAAGTGAGCGGATTTAATGGAAACCTGACCGGGAATTTGGGAATAACTCATGAAAAATGTTAAGGATGAGGGGGTTTATCCCTGTATGCATGATCATTCAACTAGAATTTGTTCTTTACTTCAAGGAGAAAAATTATGGATTTTCTCTTTTAAATTTACAAATGGATGAAGAAATGGAAAGCAGAAGTGGGAGATAACCAATTTCTTTATAAGACCTCAATGAAAGCAAATAACAAATTCAAGTGCTTTCAGGGGGAACATCATAATGGCTGTGTAAGATTGATTGTTATTGACTAACAATATCTTGTAGGAGTGTCACTATGGAAAAACTGATCCAACATCTCATTCTTGTCCAAAATCAACTAAAAGATGAAAAAGCAATAAAAATAATGACAGAATTAAAATTGCAAAAGTTAAAACAACAGAAATAAAGTGACATAAATGTAAAAGAAGTTGGAAATTGTTAAAAACATAAAGCATAAATTAAACTATTGTGAAGCAGTAATGAAAAACAGTGAAAAAATGAAAGCAGAGCTAGACTACTAATATACAAAAAATCCAAACAACAATAGAACTTTTCAAGTTGGTTCCACGTAATGTTTCAAGTGAGAACCGTTAGTGTTGTAGGAAAACAATCACTCCTTTGAATATTTTAGACTGTAAGAATTAGTACCCAAGACAAAAGCGATCTTGAAAGGACCCAACCATAATTTTTGAAACTTTCGGGTAATTGATAGTCCTTTAGAGTATATGATTAGATCATCAAGGTAAACATGAATATCTTATTGATCAAATCATTGAAATTTATTTGCATAGATCATTTAAAAGTGGTACTTGTAATAGATAAGACAGAGGGAATATGTTTGTAAGTCAAGGTAACCCAATGAGTAATAAGGGTGGTTTTGTATGCATCTTCCCTTTTTACCTTGATTTGATTGTAACCCAAAAACATGTCGAGCAAGGGCCTCATCTGTGACCTTACAACTTGTTGCATAATCATTTCCATATTAGGGGGAGGGAATGGATTTTTCAGCAAATCCTGATTGAATGTGAGGAAATTAATTCAGAAGCTAATATGATCAATGACCTTTAGAAAATGAACTAATTTGGAAACCCATTCAGGGTACTTGACCGGAAAGGTGATTCCAACCTTCAAGAAATTTTCCAACTCCCTTTGAATAGTTTCTTCCAATGCAGGGTTGACAGGTCTTTGTTTCTTCCTACCTAGTTTTAAGCCTTCCTTGATGGGGGACAACATGTAGTATAATACCAGCATCAAAACCACGAACATCCTCATAACACCAAGGGAAAATATCTTGAAATTCACCAAGCGGCTTGGTAAACCTCATTTCCTTTCCATCTGAACATTGGGCACCTATTTTAACATTCCTTGGAGACTCGGGTGCCCCAATGTTCAAGAAGATGGTTTCACCCACCTTCCTTTTCGACTCCTCTTCTTTCTATTTCTCTTTATTGACTACATCACTCGATGAAAATGAATTCTCTAGAGGAGTCAATTCTTTAGTAATCTTGTTATCTTCTATGGATATAATTTCCTTAGGATGAAAAGGTTCATTTTGAATAAAAGCACAAATGCTCTCATTGGTAGGGAAGACCTGCCAAGATTCTATATTGTCGGGGATATGTGAACGATATAGAGATTGAAAAGTACAATCAAGTCTATGTGGCAGAAGTTGTCGATTAGGAGAGGCTGTAAAAATAGCTAACCGATCAACCATTGAGTTTAATTACATCTTAACATGAGTGATGTTGAAAGATAATAGTTTCGAGATAAGTGCCCAAATAGTATCGTTTCATAAACTTGTTGCTAGGAGAGTATATCTTACATACAAGGTTCACAACAAACTCAAAATATCCAAAAGATGAAAGGTGGCCACAACCAATATTATAGGCGTTTTCAATGCCTAATAATAAAGCTTTGAATTCAGTGACATTGTTTTTGCAAGCAAAATACAACCTGTAAGAAAAATTAAGAATCTTCCTAACAGGAGAGTATAAGATTATGCCATCTCTATTACCTTCACTAGAGCAAAAACCATCGAAGTGCATGTGCTACATACCATCATCTAAATCAATCTATTACAAGGAGACATTATCTTCCTCAACAAAGATGACATACACCCCTAGGTCCTCTTCAATATAGTTCACATTAGGTTGTGGAACACTTTCTATGTAAGGTGAAATCCTTCCCTCTCTAAGGACTATAATGTTTTTTCCATTCCAAGGAGCAGATAAGTGTGTCTCATCGAGTGAGAGGTATCCACCCGTCAAATCTTTCCAATCTCTGTCCAATATGATTGAGTAATTTCTTATTGGCATGTCGATTACCTGAATGCCAAGGGTTGTCCTTATTTCAGGGTGTGCGCACAAAACTAAGGTCACATCTTTAATCTCTCCTATGGTTGTTTTTTGTAGACTATTATAGGAGAGAATTCTTCTAGCATTTTCATTTGTACAAGAAAAGTCTATCTCTTCCATGATAATCTTCGACATCACACGTGTGCCTGAACCGCCATCAATAAGGCAACAATGGGCAATCTTATCCATAATCTTTACATAAATATAAAAATGGGGATTTTTTACAGGGTATCTAAAGTTATGTACACCTACTTTATTTACAAATGAATCCTCTTCATTTACCTCTTCAGAGAGGTTGTTTACAACAAAATATTTTCCTTCCATGAATTGTTTCAGATGCCTCTATTTTTTAAGGACGTAAACCATATCCAAAAGGGTGGCATCTTCTTTGATGTTGACCAATCGATTCAAAATATTGTATTTGGAAGAGGGGAGAGGGGAGATAATTCCTTGACTGTCATGAAATTTAGGAACATGAACAGTAGAAACCGGTGAGGATGTAATCGGGCTAGAAGAAATCCGGGGAAGATCACATGTTCCTTTGGGAGCATAGGATTTGTTCCTAGTATTGATGATCATGACATCTTATGGGTTTACAAAATCTAGGACGATGATGGTAGTTTATGTTCTTTAAACAAAGATATTATCTATGGCACTCTTCCTTACCTCATGCGTGGCTTCCTCGTGATGTTCCTCGCAAAAGTTACACTAACTTTGAGGCAAAATAGCTTTAGGCTGAAAATTATTTGCAATTGGATTTCTAAAGGGTGATGTAGAAGAGGATGAAGCTCCAGGGGTTAGATTGGATACAATTCCCTTTCGCTCATACGCTATCATATGATTATTCATATCTTGTACTAACTGTAAGAGGGTGGACATGTTTGTATGTTTAATCAATTCTCCCTGGGGAAGACCTATTCTTTCGAGATGTTCTTCGTACTCTAAACAAGTATGGAGAGAAGAAGTGAGGTTATCAATGGATTTTTCCTCAAGTCTATGATGATAGGTGGAAGGCAATGCATTGTAGTAATGCATGAAAGTGGCTTGTTTCTAAGGTCAAATGAGTTCAGGGATTTGATTTTATATCTTAGTGAAACGCAAGTTGAAGGACTTGATGGTTTCACCATCCTTATAGGCGATGTTATTGTACTCTTGTAACTGCTCAGCTGGGATTTTAGATTTACCATAGGTGGAACTGAACCAATAAACTAAATCCTCCCAGGTAGACAAAATCTTAGGAGGAAGGTCAAAGAAATCGGCTACAGCCTTTCCTTCCAAGGAATTGACGAATAAGCACATGCAAATATCGTTGTCATTTTCTCCTATGTTGTGACAAGCATTAGAAAATGCCACCAAGTGTTCGTTTGTAGTGACATTTTTATTTCCCAAAAACCTACGGAGATGCTCTTTGAATTTAGGAAGTGGACGAGTAGCAAGTGCTAGGTAAAGAGGAGAGGACACCTTCCACAATGTGGTTGTGGCATGTTCTTCAAACTGAAAAAGACCATACTTTTTAATGACTTTGGTGGTATTTGTGGTAGATTGGATAGGGATATGGTGGCTATATAAGCTACCAATCACTGACAAAGCTGAAGACTAAAATGAGGAATCACTTCTAGTGCCACCAGATCCACCACTAGATCCCATCTTGTGGATGATAGGTGAGGAAAAGAAAGATGAACTGGATGAATCAAACAAATTTCTCCTTAGAGCACTTTGTTAGGTTTGTAACACAACGTTCCTTCTTCCTATTTTAGCAATAGGATTAATTTCAGGTGATAAGCCTATTCTTCTTCTAGAAACACGAGAGTCTAAGGACATGAAAGTAAGGCCAAAATTGAAGGAACAAGAAAGTTACTATTGATTTCTACGTTGTCTACATCTAGCTTCCCAAGGTTATTGGGTATTAATATCTCGTTCAATTGTTGCCCGTGAATGACTAAACTCAGCACAAGTATTGGCAATGTCTAAAATGGCGTTGAACAAATTCAAAGCAATGTTGGTCTGGTCTTGAAGATCGAGCTCAATATTGGGTTGCCTTGCAATAGGTATAGTCATTAAGAAATAAAACAATCAAATAACCAATATCAGAAAAAATAGATGTATCGACGTTAATCAAGCATAAAATTAACCAAAGAGATATTGAAGATCTCTCCAGTAGGGTCTCCAAATAAATGATGAGGAAAAGATATGAAATTATCTTAATAAAAAAAATTCAGATCCTTCTTGGCTAAAGCAATATAGACGGGAATATCACCCTATGTTTATAGCCATCAAAATTGATATCCTAATTCACGAGTATGGTTTACGAGTGCTTACGACATTTCTTTTATAAACAAAATATTGCTGAAAAAATCATTATTTATGTAATTTTATGAATATATCAGATGCTGAAATATAGATCGAGACAGAAGTAAAGACACCAAGTCAATAATCAAAATAGATGAGACATAAATAAATCCTTTATTTCATTCCAATTCAGAAAAGAATCGTTCTTTTTAAAAAAATTCATGAGGATGTTTTGGACCAAAGTCAAACTTAGATGTCCCCAATGAAACATACAAAAGGACTTCTGACAGAAAATCAAAAAAATGAACTTGAAAATCTGGATCAACTTTCCATAGATTGCTGCCCATTAGACTTTGCATAATAGCCTTTGTCAATCATGAAAACTAATTCAAAAATAGACAAGTCTACACAAACTATCAAAGATAGATCAACACCTCTAAAAACAAGTGTTTGAATGATGTAATTCAGCCTTGAATCTTATTGTCTACAATAGGACCCTTCTATAAATAATTAGGCTTCTAATGAATTAAGGAATGAATAAAAACTGAATTATGTCAACAAAAACTCAAAGAGCAAACCTTAGTATGCTTCTCCTTCTATTCTTCTTTGTTCCTCCCTTTCCTTTTTCCTTTAAGAAAATTAGAATTGGTTGAATTAGTTTAACTAATTCATTAGTTAAGTTAACTAAAACTCAACCAACATTTTAGTTAGGGGGGAAAGTAATAAATAATAATAAGGGATTTTAAATAAATAATAACTAGTAGGTGGGACCCCCCGTGACTCCCTTTATCTTTTAACAATCATAACACAACTAGTTAATTAAACAAAAAAATCCCTCCTTGTGAATCCCATCATCACATTCATATTCGACAATTTATCTCAATGATATTTGAAATTATTTCCAAAATATATTACCCATATATCCAAAAAATAACATGTTGTCCAAAAATTTCAGAAGTCAACTGTTCTCAACAATTAATAAAAAAAAAACTTAAAATCCATATTTTCCACTCTAAGATGAAATATTTCCCTTGTTGTTGTTGTCACCTTTTGATATCTCTAGATTTGCCTTAGGCTGTGTTGAGACTTTAGGCCTAATTTCACTAATCACATGAGAGCAATCATCCCTCAAATGTATGCGGGAGGACACAGATTTATTAGAGTCATTGGAGGGTGAGGAAGGGGCAACAGTGGATTTTCCTTTTTCAGGGGCATCGTGAGCCTCACTTTTCAACCTTTTACTCGCATGGGAAGACTAAACTGGTGAGTGAACAGGGGAAACTTGGACAATTTGATTGATAGGAAGGGGAGAAGGTAAAGACAAGTTAGGCTAGCCACGAGGTTGGGAGACTACTGGGTGGACAATCTCTTGCCATCTATCATTCCCGAGAATTTTAGGCTATAGTGAGACATGAGGATGCACGGGGACACCAGGGGCCTGTGGGGCTTGGAAGGGAGGCCTTATAGGTCTAGGTTGGACTACTCCTTTCCCAATCCAATTAAAAAACCCAACTTGAAATAGCTGGCCTAACTCTTGAGAGTCAGCATCAAAGTGTATGGAGAATCTTGGCCTTCTAGGGCCCCTGTTCCAAATACCTCTTCCTCAATTACCTCTTCCATGGATACCTCGACTGAAAAAGATCATTCTTGTATGAATAATTTATTACCAAATAGTTTCTTTAACAACCATACATGAAAACTCCTTTTAAAATATGAAATAAATTTTGGCTCGGCAACATATCAGACTCATGAAATCCAATCCATAAAAAATGTTTAACCATTGTCAATGAGCAAGGGGTGAACAAGGTTATGGGATATGCGAGGGGTTGTATTGAGTGAAAAATGTTAAAATGAGGGGGAAAATACCATGGTTATTGTCACAGACAACAAACAATTAATTGTAATGTAAACCAAAGAACATATCACTGTATTCAATCCCTGTGATCTTAAACTGTCATAATACAAAGTTCCTCTTAATTGTAATTAAATTTTAGGAATAAGGCATGGGTAATGAATATGGGAAGGCAAGGGGATTTTAATTAGTGAAAAGTGAAATAATGGTAGGGGAAAAGAGCGGATACTGTTCATAAAATCAATTAAGCAATCCATAAAAAAAATCGTATTTAATGCAAACGATCCAACACTAACCAAATAATTACTGTGAGAAATTAAACAATTACTGTGTATAATTTAACCATTGTTGTGTGTTAAACTTGCTCACTATTCACATTTAAATCCTTAACACTTTTAATTAACACAGTGCCATCTTACTCAAAAACAATATGCCTTCCAAACAACCTGTATAAGAATTATGTTTCCTCTCACTTCTTCCATTTAATATTAAAAACAATTCCAATGAACACAAATTCATTTTTTTCAACTATGTTCAACATCAAAACCATCAACCACTGTCCATAAATTGCTTCCTCAAATCAAACACAGACACAAGTTCTTTTAAAATCTTGCCTGATTCCATTCCTCTAATCAATGTAACAATTAAATTGCAATGAAACCATACTGTTATAAAACCCATGCCCATCTCTCATGGTGCAATCAAACGATATGATGCACGATATCCATAAACATACATAGAAGACAACCAAGTCACAACTATCAATTCTTTAAATTGCAATGATCTCGATCAAGCAATTTAAACACACAGTAACATCAACCATCATTTCAAGTTACACCATGTTGTAGGAAACACACAGACCAACGCATAATGCAAGAAGCATTGTTGTGACTTAATCAAACCATAACATAATGATGAGTTAACAATCTAACTGTTACAACACAAGGGGTAGTGACTGTGTGTCCATTTCTATTTCTCAAATCAACCAATTAAACCATGTTGAGCTATCGATTCAACTGTCATAATAAATAATGTAGCTACTATATACCAATAATAAAAACCACTGTCAATGTTATTAACAGATATGAGCCAATAATCAACCACTATTGATGCTAATCCACCCACTCATAATGGTCAATACTATACCTGACAGTATATAACTAGCTCAATTCATCACAATTGGGCCCGAAATAGTCAAGGGTTCACTTGGTGAAACCAACACAGGGAATCTGGAGTCTACTACACCAACGACACATGAGAACCCTTCGAGACAACATGGTGGAAACACAACCACATAAAAATTAGCTTGCAAAGAAGGGTGACAGTTCACACTAGGTAGGAGACATTATTAACATAGGAGCAATGGCTTCTTACTGGCTGGTAATAACACCGAGAACACGCAGGGCATAACCCTCATGGTTTTCCCCAAAAAACCGAGTAGTGATGATATAAATGAAGATGTTAGGTAATAGCAACCAAACCTAAGAAAACCTCTTGGCATAATAGTCACCATAACCAACTGTTTAGAGACCAATCACATAAAATGAGCCCACGACCAGGTGGAAATGATATGCAGTGACCCAAGGTGGTTCAAAAATTACACAACAACCCCATAACAAAAATTACGACCAGGTATGGTTACAAGTACTGTGAGGAGACGGAAAACAAATCTATATGGAATGAAACCCTCCAAAAAAACCTATAAATACAACAAAGAGCCTTCATGGCTTCCACCACACAGAATAATCAATGGACTCGTGACTTCAACCATCCAATTTTTCCATTTACAATGAATAACACACAAAAAACCATTCCAGATAAATATCATGAGTTTACATAGTTTCCAACCTCAAGAAAAGAATATACCAATACATCACCAAGCCAATATCTATTTCATAACCAAAGTGAGTTCATGGATGGCGAAAAAGACATACCTGTAACAAAACATCCTTAAAAATGTGAGCTTGGTTGAGCAGTTCCTTCCTCGCTTGAATATCAGAGCTTAACCACAGCGAAACAATTGAACAATAACCAAACTAGGGTGACGACCAGTGGGAGAGGTATGGAGTGACATGCAGTAAATGCACATCGCTTCCATCCTCTACGCATTCAATTACTTAGTACACGCCAGCCAACCATCAATTAATCCATGCATCGAAACTAACATCCATTACTTGCCAAGTGTACCACCTAAACCATACTATCCATTAATCCAAAACCAAACTATAATGTATATCAAATGTGCCTTCATATAACTCAATAGCATTGTATAGCCACTAACATCCACTAACATTGCTAGTTAGGACTAGCATCAACCCTTTTAAATTTCAAGTGCATATAGTGTAGCATAGTATAGCATAGTTTAGCTTCTTCTCCTTAGATTTTTTCATAGGTCTCTTTTCTATTGCTCTTTTTCTTGTTATAACTAACATGTGTCTTGTGAAGGTACAACATGTGACAATTCATGCATTAAATAGAAATTACATAACCATGCATATAATCCTTTCATTCATAAAATTTAGAGCTTAGAGTAATGAAACCCACACATAGCATGCATTATCCATCTACCATTACGTCGCAAATAAAGCCAATATTTCATCATCAATCATGTAGAACCCTGTAAGAAGTGTTGAACATCAACATAAACATCAAACAAGAACCAGATCTGATCCTACAAAATACAAGGGGATCCCACCTACTAGTATTATATATATCGTTAGCTTATAAATAATAGGCTTTAGCAATACTTTGTGGGAGAAATCCTCATTGTGATTTTTATCGTCAACACTACTATTGTGGTACAAGAAGCATGGTATTTTCCTAGGGGCCCTTTGGGTTCTGATTTGTCTTTGGTTTCCCAACCTTATTTGGTTGATATAGCAGTCATGTCATTGCAATATTCGACCGACACCACTCCTATTGTTTGGGGTGATGCATCTTTGGACCTTTTTGTATCGCATCCTATTCAACCAATGGTTGAAGAAGTGTTCATGCCGATGCAATCTTCGATCGATCCCACTCTTCTCTTGGAGAGTGACAAGCCTAAGGAAGTGAAATTTCCGATTCAATCTTCAGTCAATCTCACTCTTCTTTTGGAGGGTGATGTATCCTTCGACCACGTCCTTAGAATTTATAGAATTGCACCTTTTGAGCAAGAGAGAGTTTTATTCTCCCCGAATACTCTCCCTTCAAGTACTGGTGAATTTCCCTTTGATTGTGATGGTCTTGTGGGGTATCCAATGCCTCCTCCTATGTCCTTTCAGGTAAGGGAAATTATCCGATATATCATGGAGAAGGTAACATCTTCTATCACTTACCCTCCTTGACTTGGAAAGATTTGGTTTTTCCCAATCTTGTGTCAGGTCTTCGTAAGTTGTTGACTTTTCATAGAAATCCTACACGAGAGCCTTGGCCTCCCCCATTATATGCTTCTTAGAACAAAATTCGTGAATCTTGGTTAATCTCTTTTTCGACTATTTTAAAAAGTGAAAATATTGTTGAGTGAATTTGTCCCTTTCACTCTCGTTAATTGGACTTGAAAGGTCGCGAGTCTTGGTTAAGCTCTTTTCCAACTCTTTTTCAAAAAGATAAAAGATTGCCTAGTGAAATTGTCTCTTTAACACTCGTAAATTGGATTTGAATGGATGTTTATTTGGTACAAGTTTATCCCTTTCTCACACCAAGTAGACTAATATTATGAAAAAGGACATTTTTTGGCGTTAAGTTGTGATTGCATCTCATGCCCTTGCTTGCAGTATTGAGACTATAGATGGTTCTCGCTTTGCATTATAAATCATTTTCCTCAGCATTTTTGCATCCTCAACCAAGAAGAGTCTCGTTTATATCCTTTGCAATTTGACACCCTATACCTAGGAGGGAACATTCCCCCGAGTTTCCATCTCCCACATGCACTTCCTTGCATTGAGCATAGGTATGTTCCACTGTTGGAACTAGTTTTTCTTACTTGCAACACTCATTTCCTCCTCTGTATCATAACATTCATTTGAATATGAAAAAACAAAAAAATACGGGCGGGAAGGGAGTATTATCTCATATTCGCAGCAGTCGTGTCTCCTTTGAACATAGCACAAAGTTATTGAGTCCACTTGTCATCATAATTTTGGGTTTAGCATGGCCTTAGGAAATTGAGGTCGTTACAGAGAGTTTTTTCCACCGACTGTTTACTCTTCCAGTCCCTATGGAGAACTTGATTGATGTCTTCTGCATCTCATGGTTTCATCATTTAGTCTATCTTGTCGACTTCTTCCATATGTCTCATGCTCTTGTTCAAAGGATGTCTATCAACCTGTGTTGGCCATTCCTCAGAACTCTTGACTTTGTATGTCAGCCATACCCTTAGTTTGTCTCAGAATCACATGATGTTGTAGTCCTATTATGCACCCTGTTCCTACTCTTATCATTGGTAGGTTGCCTTGAACCCAATAGTTGACATTTCATCATTGGTCGTTGACTGGGTGGTTTCCCTTGTGTTCGACGATAAGACAACTATTCACACATTGGAATTCATGCGGGTCTTGGATTCCATTAGCCTTATTGGTGATTTCCTCGCATTTGTCAATAGTTTTCCTCATTGGATACTATTCATAGGGTCATTTTCGTGTATTGCTTGCACTTGGCACACATGAAAGACACACATGGTTGTTGGTTCGTGAACATGTTCTTCGTCCAATTTCCTCCAAGTCATGAAGCTCCTACTTTGTACCTCATGTTGAATTATGAGAGATTACTTAATGCTCTCCTTTCAGTGGGTCTCCTTCCATCCACTTCAACTCATATATTCTGGAAACGATACCTAGAGTCATATGAGTACCTCAAGGCTTGCAGTCATTAGTGGAAGGTTCTCTCACCATCGACAGTTGGGAATACATCAATATCTCCTAATGGATGGATTCTTCAAGTGTTCAACCCCGACTCCTTTATTCGCACTTGTAAGAATGTACTCGGTTCCTTGATACCTACTTTCATCATTGGTAGGATGTCTCGTGTTTGTTAACAGTATACCTCAATGACCAGTAATCAAATGAAATCTCATTGTGTTTGACCGCAACTCCTGTATTCACATGATGTAGACTTACACCTTTGGAAGATTATGTAGAAGACTTGAAGGCATCAATATGTGGTTGCATCTTTCCTGAGTTGTTGCTTCCTTTTCATTGGACCAGTACCTATGTGACTTTAGTGATCATGGGAGATCAAATTGTACTCCATTGTATATAGATATATCTTCAGATTGATTTTGAGACTGGTTCTACTGGGCCTTGTTTGTGACTATGACATCATTTAGCATGTAACCACATTTGTATTTTCCTATTCATGGCCATAGACAATTGTTTGGTATATTTTCACATGGATCTGCAGTGTAATTCAAATTGGCAGCCATGTATGCAAAGTCAGTACAGATTGTAATGAGAAAATAGTTCTTCCAGTTGGCCCCCAGTCACTCCACTTCTGGGTTTTTATAATGTATTTCAGCCATCGCAGATACTCCTCTAACCTCACACATTAGGGGGCATCTTTTATAGCAATATTGCCCAAAGGGCCTTGTTCCATTTCCATATGTAGACTTTTCATCCCTTTTTGCAAATCCCAGAGCTAAAAATACATTTTTTCCACATATACACACCTTGTCTACTATACAACATGGGTATATGCAGGTTGCACCACTACAACCCATGTACATCGGGAAATGTGCCCAAAAATGAAAAATGGTGTCAGTTTTCCATGTCACATTAGGAGATCAATGTTCCTTGGCCTTCCATATACTGGAAACATTCCAAATCGGCCCTTCGGTTCCATTTGAAGGCTATAAATGGGTAAATTTGGAGGTATGGAAAAGAGGAGAAATAATTCAACTTTAAGAGAAAAGTTACTCTGGAGGAATTATTCACTTCACAATGAGTTTGCATCCCTTTGTCCTTTAAGTCTGAACACAGTGTTCAATCCCTAAGATCTTCCCTTATTGAGTGAGAACTGCATTGTCTCTCTTACATGAACTCACCTTTGGTAGAGGATTGAAGTGGTAGAGGACCAGTTGGAAGGAACTTAGTTTCTCGGTTTCAAACCGTGCCGCATAGAAGTCTGTAACTTTTTTACTTCTGCTGATCATATCTTAACAGAAATACTCTTTTCTTATCCAATTGATATCTTGCAAATATTTGAAATATTATTCCATCGGTGTATTTGTTATGAATGTTAATGGATTATGCTATTGAATGTGCTAACATCATACATAATCACCATATGCTTTCTTTGCTTGGTTGTTGAGGACTAGTTGCAGGTATATTTCTTTGGGTCAAGTGCTCAACGATGAACTTCATCAAATGTCTGGACGAGGTAGGCCTTTTATCTTGTCTTGCTAGCATATTTGTTTATATAACATACTTGAGAATAGAGTTTATTTTTTCAGTCATTTCCATCTGTTGTGGTTTACCCCTAGCCATAGAGATATTTTCCACGTAATAGTCTTGTGTCCTTCTTTTGCTTGGTGTATGCAATAAGTTGGAATACCACGTGGACATACTACCTCTACCAAATGTACCCATGCACTGGTAATAGCTTGGATCCTGCCATTCTACCAGTGCAATCAAAATCAAAATCCATGCATAATGAAATTCGGTACCCTTCTTTTGTTCCTCGATACAGTTTGTCAAAAATTGTTTTACCAAGAAGGTGGCCCAATTTATTTGGATCCGTTCAGAGATTTTTTTTGTGGTTGCAATCACTACAGTCGGTACTTCGTCCTTAATAAATTTATACAACAACTTATAGGACAATACCTGCATTGCAAACTAAACACTGTCATGATTGATGTTTGCGACATCCTATCCCCTTTTCCCCCTGAAGGTGTGCAATTTCTCCTTCATTTGTTCTGACAAGGCCCTCTCCCCTATCTTGTTGAAAAAAGTGGTCATATCCTCTCTATATTTCATTAGCCTCGTTATTCGTGCAATCAATGCATTATCAATTGATACTGGTGGGTCAAGCCATAATGTCCCTCCATGGACGCAACTAAGAAATAACTTAATGCATAAAACAATTTCTAGGCTGCATCCAAAGTGTGGAATCTCCATTAGGTTCAGTATGCTCGACTTCTCCAATATTGTTTCCCACACCTATGTTTCCATCACTATCACTCCTGTGCCCATTATGCTCTTAGTGCACAAGTACTTTTCCCTAGCTATCTTGAGGAATTTCCTCTCGTCTATGATATCGTGATCCAAAAAATTGAGGGCGTCAACCTTGTTGAGCATGTCTCCTTCAATAATTACACCAGGTGGGACTGGTGATGTTTCCAGTGGGTATTTTCCATCTACTGGTACTTTGAATTGCGACACATTATATTTCCTCAGTGGGATATAATCCCTAACTTGCTTGTGAAGCTAAAGTTGATGCTCCAGGTATTTCCTCAACCTATGGTGCCAATGTTGGTCGTTTTGATTACTTTTGTGTCATTGTTGATGGAGATCCAACTTTTGGTAGGTCCATTGTGGTGTGATACAAGTTCCTTTACTTTCTATGTGATTGTTCCGTTGCATATGTAATTCGGCTCTGGATCACTCGGATTCACTCTGGTTTTCATTGGTTCGCTCTCTCTTGCATGCATCTCTTAGTAAAAATGATTTACATTTAGAAACCTTCGACTGGTTTTGTGCCTTCTTACCAACTGTTCATGTCTCTTCACACATTTACTCACTTGTCAAATCCACCAACGTGGTCAATGAATTGTTAATAAATGCGGCTTTATTACCAAATCTATTGTGTGATTTTTAACTCGCACTACCAATCTACAAATTTTACCATTTAATATTATACAGTGTCTTTATGACCTGTCATTACCATTTTATCTCCACCATTTCATGCTTTAATGCTTTTAACAATCTTATTAGTGTCAAACTGTGCAATTGTTCTACTTTGACATCTGCTACTTCACAACCTTTTTCTTCTATGTATTATTTTGTTAATTGGCACAGTTCCATCCCGATGTGCGATAATCATCCCTTCTGCGCACATTCTTATGCCTTTGTACTCTATAGTCTTTTTCTTTTTTCTATATCTACTTTTATGTGATTTTCTTTCTTTTTATACTTTTTATTTAATTTTTTGTGTTTTGCCTTCCTACTATAGTACAATTATTATGATACATGTGGTCTAGCATTGACTAGATTACTGCAAATATTGTCATCCATCTCTATAGAGTTTCAATTGACTTCCATTCACCATTCCTCCAAGTACTTCTCCATTCAGGGTTTCCAACTATGCAACACCTGTCTATGTTACATGATGGATCACATATGGTCCTAACCAGTGCATTCTAAAATTCCCTAGGTACTTGTTGGCAGCCAATTCAATTTTTTCAATTGTCCCAAAAGCTGCCTACACCTATGACTTATGAACTTCAAATTTCCATCGCATTTTGCAAATAGAAGATATTTTCATTTCATGCGACATTTGCAAATTGGTTTCAATTTAGTTTTCACGACTGAAAGCGTGAAAATTCCTCTATCATTATTTGAACTGTCATAGTTTTTATCGATATTATGGGTGGCACTTTATCTTTGGTTTATCATATGGCTGAAAAAGATTGCCTATTCTTCCTTTGATTGTGCAAACTTGACTTTTATTTGATTGATAAGGCATTGAGCATGAAAATTTATGGGTTATACTTGATTATATAGAGATCATGGTTGATTTTGGGTTTTTATATGATGTGATCCTTATTATTATAAGCTCTTGGCTTATCGATTTTATCTCTTGTCACCATGTTTTAAAACCTATGATCAAAATGTTTGATTATGCAACAAGCGCATGGGTAACACATGAGTTTGATTTCATATTGAATGGAAATAGTTTGAAGTTATACAATGGTGCATTTTTAACTTATGGTTTTGGTTTTACATTGATTATAGTGGTGCGATTGGATAAAAATTTGGGTTTGATGGAATGACAATTGGTTTGATGGCTCATATTAAACTTTGGATTGATTTCGTATTGAACTATACAATGGCACATTGATATAATTATCCACCATTTAATTCTTGGGTTGGACGATTAATAAGGTTTGAGTGATGTCACGATTGATTAAACAGTGTTATATTGTGCCATTACTATGCTGCATGGCGGTGGTAATCCCACCACCCTCACACGCGCACATTAATTTGCCTCCCCTTTGAGCGCTCATAGCTGTTAACCCAAACGATTTTTGCTCATGTGTTTTTGTGTTCAATCCAAACTCTACCATGAGCTCGCACCATGGCTCCAGTCGTAAGGGCTGAACCCAATGGTTGCCAAGATTTCTTGATGTTTGACGGTGCTTACAGCGACCTTAAGGAATTTGGATGGCTCCAGTTCATATGAAAGTTTGATGGCTTTAACCCTGGTGTGGCTTGGAAATTTGCATTAACCTTTGATGGATGCGGAGCCAAGGTTGGGGATGTGCAGTTGGAAATTGACGAGCAATTTCTTAGTTTAGCTACCGGTCTGCCTGCTACTGGACAGAAATGGTCAAAAAATTGTAAAGTGGAAGATGTCCCGTGTACATTGCTCTTTCAGTCACGAAGGGTGAGCTCTTGTGACAAAGGTTTGCCCGCGAATATGCTCAAGCAACGTTGGCATGACTTGCTGATGATAACCAAGCAGTTCATCACCTGCGAGGGCTGGTATGGTTTCGTTTTCTTGTACCACCTTCGACTACTGATGGTTTTCATGGGCTATGAGCTTAATATGCCTTATTAATTGCTTAGGAGTCTGTTTAAAATGTCTAAAAGATACAAATGGAACCAGGCCGATAACAACCTTTTTCACTTTGGGTTAATTAAAATGCTTGTTGTTTGTCATTTGGGGTTACGCCGAGACTGTTGGAATGATTTTCTTATTCGCAATAATTTTGAAGATTCAAACCCACCACAGGTTGACAAATCTGTGGTGAGTGAGATAAAGTCAGTACCCCCTGTGCCTTACAGTGCTCTGTTACCTAAACCCCTACCCGACTCACCTATTGACCTGCCCAGTTCTGTCACCAAGGATGTGGAAAATGTTAAACCCGTGGCTAAAAAGCCTAAGACCAAACTTAATGTGAATTCTAAAGGTAAGAAGAACGTCCGATTAATCTCTCGCATGGCAAGAAACAAACCGAGACCTCCTGTCAACCCTGACCCTATCATGGTGAGTGAAGATTCTAACTCGGAGGTTGAACGTTACCTGGCAAGTGAGTATCCCTATTCTGAAGGTCCGTGTGACAAACCCTCATACGACTTTGTCAAAAACCTACCACCTTGCTTGCAAAATGATCCTAATTATCCAGGCATGAAAATGCCTTGTGAAAACCCTGGTGACTCATCGAAACCCCCTCCTGTTATATCTAAACCAATTGCTCCACCATGTAATCAGTGTGGCGCATGGTTAGAAAGGTATTACCTCGATGTGCCAATGCTGCAATCCAGAATTCATGCTCTGGAGGATCAAGTTACAAGGCTCACCAATCAGAAGGCTAAATCGACAGCCACTAATAAGAAACAGCGAACAACAGGCTCTATTCTGTTTAAGAATGTGGAGTCTGCTACAGCAGTTGTGAACTCAAAACTGGCGTAGCTCGAACAGATTCACTGGTATGATTATCACCTGTTTATATGATAAACTCACAGCTCTGTTTATAGCGTGGATTTACTTTGACACATAAGCATGCGTTATTGTATATAATTTTGTTTTGATTAATAGAATTTGGTTTCCCGAATTTGCTTTGATTAGATTTAGCTTTGATTCGATTGATCATATTATGGATTTGATTGTTTTAATTTGGATTCGATTGGATACTCTGTTGCTTATTGAAGTTGTTAATATCTTTACTAAACACAAGTCGTTTCTAGTATTTCAATTCCAAAAACAGTCAATGTTTCAATTCAAAATTGGTTATAGTCTATACGATGTGTTTGGCAATAATGGTTAGCTGTTATGATTTGATATTCCATGTCTTTTGACCAATTCGAATGTCATTCTGTTAAGGCATAACCAAATTGCGAATAGATATGAGTTGTAACCGTTATATCCAACTAATCGATTCGCATTGTTTTGTTTGACCGTGTTATCAGCTCGGTTCATATTGCAATAAATATATTGCTTAAATTTGATTTGAGAACGAAAGTGATTATGCCCAGGATTACGATTTGTTTCTATATTTGATTGTTGTCCAGTTTATGATTATCATTACTGTTGATGGTTAGGATCACTATGTGATCCTGTCTGTTGACTGTGTAAACGCTCAACGATTGAAATCTATGGTGAAGTTTGATGCTGTTATGAATGTTTGGCAATAATCGTAACTATCTTTCCATATTCGTATTTGATTGAAACAACATGAACCTTATACACATTGTTACAGCCATGACAAATCGATTTTGATTGTGTTCAATTATGATTGTATCGATTGTGATTGTGTTGAATTAAATCGTATCTTATACGATATGATTCACCATTGATTTAACTTGATACGAAACAGTCCTGTTATGATTTGACCATATTTTATGGCAACTAAAAAAACAGAGCATTCTTATCCTGTTTTGAATCCTTTTCGATTTTGTTAATTTGAATGATAAACTCATTGGAATTATAGTGATTCGTTTTGGATATTTATTAAAAGAAAATTTAAAATGGATTTGAGTCTTTTTAAAAGATTTCATTTGATTGCTATCTGGTCCTGTATGCTATTTTAGACTAGCTACAGAATCAGATGATTCTGTAGCTAAATCTGTAGGATCAATTTTTAATTGTTTTATTGATGAAATATCTCTCTAATTTGATAATTGTGTTCTATTGCAGGTAAATTCGAAATTGCAGTTGAGTTTATGAGCAGTTAGGGGATATTTCAAAGATTTCACTTGCATTTTGATTTCCTAGTTTAGTTGATTTTGGGATATTTCCCAGATTATGTAAAACATTTTGATATTATCCACAGGGAGGTTTTTCCCTGTGGAGAGACTTATATATACTTATGATTTTTGTAATAATGTACATCCTCATTCGTGGGAGAACAAGGATATGGATTTCTAATACAGACTGAAGCAGAATTTGGTGTTTTGTCATAGCTTTAGCTTCTCATTATATCAATGTTTTGTTTCATGTTGTGTATATCAATTTGTATCTGGTTTATGACTACTTTCGCTATCTAAATCAAGTGCAAATGATATAATTTAATCACTATAATCCATATCTGGTTTCTTCCAATTGTATAAAAGACATAACAATTGTTTAGTTCAGTTTATGAATGACAGGTTTATCTTCTTTATTGATTGAATTATCAAGTATAAGTTTTTGCATAACTGGTTTCCCTTATTGCAGAGATTTATAAATCTTATAGTTGTTATGATTTTTTATGTCTTGTTTGTCCTGTAAACTAATCGAAGAGCAACGCAGGCAATCGTTTGCGAGAAGCTTTTGGGATCAAACCGGTGCGAGTTTCCTTCCTCCGACCAGCTTCAGAGTCATCTTACGCAGGACAAATTAGGAGCGTTTCCAGGTCAGTTAGTCGCTTGTTTGTTTACTGTTTTTATTAATTTAGAGAGAATTAGTATATTAGATTGTTTAATTTTAGTAAATATATTAGATCGTTTAATTTGAGTAGTTTTATTTCTTTTTCATAAAATATAAAAATAAAAAAAACATATCTTGTTGTCTTAGGGCAGAAAGTACATGAGTTTTACAGGTTTTAGTTAAATCTGTAAATTGTGTATATTGTACATTTGTGAATAAGTAATATAACTTGTAATTAGATAGTTGATTTGAGTTATTATAATAGTAATTAGTAGATTGTATATAATAGTTAGAGTAGTTTATAATTAGTTTTAGTTTATAGTTTGTATTAATTAGATTAGTGTATTAGTTGTTTTCATTTAGTTGTTTTTAGTTAGCTTAGTTTCTTGTATATTAGTTTTAGTTAGTTAGTTTGTTTTATTAGTTTTAGTTAGATTAGTTAGTTTAGGTTAGTTTCCTCTTTGGTTTTCTTAGGACCTTAGAGCGGCCAACAAAGCCGTTAAACCCATCAGGGTGGTTCATTCCAAATGGCTTGGGTTATTTAGACAACCCCAGACCGGTTCCACTCTCTCAATTGATAGACGGACAATTTCGCCCGTCAACAGTACTATATAAATTTACTGTCATAAAGTAATACTAATTCTCCCACATGAAACATTTTTTGTTTAATCTATCTATCATGCCAAGAATTCTCTCTTTCATTTTGAACTTTCTAATGGAAACCTTCAACAAACCGATCTTCTTCAAGCTATACTAATTGTGATACTTCGCTCTACTTCGTGAGAGTCCAAAATAACATTGATCACTATAATGCGCAAGCTAGGTAGAATAAACTCCATTTCCATCACATCTTCTTTCCCATAGACCAACCTAAAAGGTGTCTTCCCTATTGTTATAACCCTAAATTGCACCATACATGCTTACCTAGCATCAGGCCATCTCAAATCCCTTCTTTTCCAAAGCACTGCTGAGAAACTCTTTAAAAAACATTTTTTATAAGGGCCCACGCTCCCTACTCCATTACTACACACGTGTACACGCTAGCTCACCTAAAACAACACGCGTGGACTGACAAAAGCACGAAAAAAGGAAAGTTGTCGACGTAACACACAACTCTAGGTGAGTTAACTAAAACTCTTAGCCATGCATGGCCAAGGGTTCATCCAAATACCTACCTTCTTCTAGCCTATAAAAGAAGGGCTTGGGGTCCCATTTGGAAAAGGAAAAATATAGCAAAGAAACTTTTCCCATTTGCATATTCCCATTGTCCCAACCCTTTAGCCATCCTTCTGCTAGAAGAGATACAAAGAAAAGAAGTTGGAGGACAGTTGAAGAGGAGCCCAGGATCAGGTTTGCGGAGCGGTGTCTGGTCTCAAATTTTTGTAAGTTGACTCATTCAAAGTAATAAAGAAAATGCTTTTCCCATCCCAATTCATGAGTTATTCATAATTTGTTAAATGCATGTTTGAATCTCTAACCTGTTAGTCTATAGGTAAGATGCATGTGTATTTGTTGCTTGTCTTGTGTGCAGGTTAGCGTTGGAAAGAGGAACTACAAATAGGTGATCAAGTGCGACAAGGTATCGACATCAAACGTCTGGAACAAGGTAGGTTGATCTAGCTATGTTTTACTGAAAATAAATAGGATTTAAGTATGGGGACGAAGGTACAAAATAGATTTTCTCTTGGTCATATCTGCATGCAAATCATAACCCTATTTGCTAGTCTGTAAGGAGATTTCCCTCACACTAGAATTGGAGACTGTACTAGGGAGATCTCTACAGTTCTTAGGAATTTTATGTGTTTTTGGGTAGTTTAAAAGACTGGTTTTTCTTGCCTGTTTTCTTTTTAGTTTCTGTAAAGTCTGAGCTAGCAGAGAGTTTGGTTTTCCATACTAGCTTTCTCTGATTTGCTTGACTGTGTTTTTTTGGGACCCACATAGGTACACGCGGCCTGCATAAGGTCTACATGCGTGTACCTGCACCCTACTTTGTTACAGCCCGCGTGTGAACGATAGTTGAAGATGTAGCAGTAGCGTGTAGAACCCAGAGAATTTTTGAGGCAGTCATCCTCTTTCCTGTCAGAATCAGACATTCTTAGGGGTTTTTTGGAATTCTATCTGAGTCTTGGTTGTTTGCAGTCTTATCTCAGATTGTTTTGCTTTATGATTTTTCCTTACATTATTTTCTTTTTCTGTTAAAAAGAGTGTCCAAGCCTTCAAGGGATCCTGGTTATCAATATGAGTGGTCTCTTCCTAGTTTGGGTTGTCTGTTTTCATTTTTCTCAGAGTTTAGATATACACACGGCTTGTACAAGGTCAGTCCGCATGTACACACCCTCTAGATCTATATAGCTTGTGTTCACGCGCTTGTTGTTGGGTTATTAGTAGCATGCTTAGGCAAGATAGTTTTTATTGGGGGTAAGGAAGTCATCCTTTCCCTTGATGAGAGTTATACCTCTCAGGTATTTGAATCTCTATCTTAGCACTTAGTAGCTTAGGATTAATCTTACCCTTAGGTTGTTTTTTCTCATTTAAAAAGTTGTCATAAAAAAGAATTTTTTAGGGATTTTAGACAAGTGTGAGAGTCATTTTTCAAAATTTCTAGTGTGTGATTTCTTGAAGTGGTTCTTTGCGATCTGCAATTAGGCCAGAATTGTTTTTCTTGGTTTTTACTTGTTGGTATTTTTCCTTTTTGCTTTATCAACATTTAAATAAAAATAAAAATAAAAATCTCTTTTCATTTTCTTATTTGGTTGAAGAGTGTGTTTCTGCATTATTAGCCAGGGAAGAGTCATTTATTTCATAAGTTTTTGCAGTTTATTTAGATCATAAGTAGCTTGTAGTCAAGTGAAATTTCTTTTGAGTTTGTTGTCCAAAATCTTAGGGAAAAAAAAAAACACAATATTTTGAAAAGTTGTTGAAATTTTGCATTAAGTAAAAGTTTTTGTTTCCATCTTTTTTATTCATTTTTTCTTTCGTCTTTTACACATCATCAGTTTCACTTTCATACCCCTTGACATAAGACAAAGCCATAAAATTAAAGCTAAATCTAAAATTTATTAGACTTTCTATTTATAGGGTTAACCAACTAGTTCAAGATTAGGGCCTTGGATTAGGTTGGAGAGGAAACTCTTCAACGCCATTTAAAATCAAACATTGGAGTCTGAGTTAGGGAGTGTCTAAGTCTAGTATCGTGAAATTTATTCGGGACCCCCTTCCAACACAGGGGATAAACACGAGGTCGCCTGTGGAAAGGTAGCGGAGATAACCCCTCCAAAGCTGGACCAATTGTAGTGAACACATATAGAGGGCTTGTTTTGGGATTCCATTGATTGCATTTTCCATGGGGCTTCATGGGTTTCGAATCCATTCAAGGTCCTCAATTATCTTTCAGACCACTTTCTTTCGATACCCTTGATAGGTTTCAGGCTCGATACCCTGCTCATTGTGGTCTACCCGACTTTCGATTGTACTCGCCTAGTGATTGTTCCAGCACTAGCAACCTAGTTTCCTATATTTTTTAGGGACATACACAGGTGACTGCAGGGGTATATCATGGTACTGGTACCTAGGACAGACATCAGGCCATTCTTTGTAGAGTA
Source organism: Picea sitchensis (assembly GCA_010110895.2). Taxonomy (NCBI): domain Eukaryota; kingdom Viridiplantae; phylum Streptophyta; class Pinopsida; order Pinales; family Pinaceae; genus Picea; species Picea sitchensis. The sequence goes on along the minus strand of SNQJ01S0002959.1, from coordinate 45,317 downwards.
TACCTGGAGGGTGCTTCTATGTTCGAGTTGCACTTGCACCGGTAAGTTGCTCTAGTGTTGGTTGTTGTAACTGTTGGGGTCCTATAATTATAGGCGAATCGATTCTTCGACTGTTGATTTGGCATTTCTCTCGTGATGACGAAGTCCTGGCTCATGTGATTCCTCTTCCTCCCTCCATTCTTGTCGCTCAAATCCCCCATCACCCTATTGCATCCTTCATCCACGCTGCTCCCTCACTTCCTTGTCCTGTTGCCCCATTGATTACTTTTCCCGCCTTCCATCCCTGCATAAATAGACTTAGGATAAACAAAAATAGCAATAAAGTTAGTATAGGTTAAAATAATAATAAGTATTAATAAAGTTAATATAGGTTAAAAATTGATTAATAAATAACTAGTTTAATAATTGATTAATTATTAATTAATTATTAATTAATCAATTATTAATTAAGTTAAAAAATCTAGGTTAGTAATTAGTTAGTAACTAGGTTAGTTTTAATTAAATAAAATAAAACATAAAAATTAACTATTAAAACAAAACATCATAAAACAAAATAAAAAACATATAAAAAACAATTATAATAAACATATTACAATAAAATAATACAAAACAAAATAAAATATAAAAACAAAAACATAACATGCATAAAACATAAACATAAACAAAAGAAAAAAACAAATTAAATAAAATAGAACGTAACACATAATATAACAATATAAAATAAAAACAAAACACAATTCATAACATAAATAAACCTAAGTCTACCCCACTCACCCCCACCTCACGTCACACTCCCCATCCCCCATACGTCACCCCCACATCACCTTCCACTCAACCCCCCTCACACCTCACCCCTACATCACCCTCTACTCCCACCATAACTCCCGCCTACACCTAACTCCAACGCATTTTCATACCCCCGTACCCTCCATCATATACCAAACTTTAAAATCCACGCACCGTATTGTTTCCGGACCCCCCCTCACCTTCCGGATTTTAACGAGAGGGGGGGGTCCGGAATTGAAATAACCCTCGTACAAATCTGAACAGCCCAGATATGAGCACCAAAATCAATGATCTATATCGAATTCCGGACCCCCCCNAAACAAAACACAATTCATAACATAAATAAACCTAAGTCTACCCCACTCACCCCCACCTCACGTCACACTCCCCATCCCCCATACGTCACCCCCACATCACCTTCCACTCAACCCCCCTCACACCTCACCCCTACATCACCCTCCACTCCCACCATAACTCCTGCCTACACCTAACTCCAACACATTTTCATACCCCCGTACCCTCCATCATATACTAAGCAAATAAATCAACGCCTCACATTTTTTCC
>SNQJ01S0002959.1:13588-40438 GCA_010110895.2 Picea sitchensis | reverse complement strand
TCCTCTATTTTAGTTTGATTTCTTTTATTTAGTTAGATTAGTTTATTTTAGTTTGTTTTATTAGTTTCTAGTTTCCTTAGTTTAGATTATTTAGCTCAAATCACTTTCTCTTTGGTTTCTTTACGATACCTCAGAGCGGCCAACGGAGCCGTTAAACTCGTCAGGGTGGTCCATACCAAACGGCTTGGGTTATTTAGACAACCCTGGACCAGTTCCACTCTCCCAGTTGACGGATGGACTGTTTCGTCCGTCAATAATACAGTGCCAGAGCTACCATCCCAGAATGAAGGAACATGTCATTTCTACCTTGATCCTGTAGCTACCTATATGGAGAATTTTCTCACTGGGAAGCCTCAATCTTTCTCTGACATTACTTTTGTTTTTGAAGATTGTTGAGGTCTCTATGATGAAGATCAATCATGTTTTGGGCAGTCGTTTTTTCACTTTGCAGTTTTGAGTCGATGGGCAAAAGGTCAAGCTGCACTTTTCACTATGCTAACGAGCAGTCAAGCAATCCACTGGTCTCAAAAGCTACTTGATTGGCTTCACTGGCATTATTGTATCATTTAGAATGATGAAATTGTCAGTAGCATAAGGTAGGTAGGAGAATGTGAATAAGCTCAGCATTCTGAGCATCTCTTTTTCAGCAGTGTTCATTTGATTTCATTTCAGTTGCAAGATCAAAACAGGTACAGGTTGCAGAATAAGATTTTGGGATCAGCCCAATGGATAAAGTTCTGGTCTACATGCTTAGAAGTATGTGGTTCTTGAGACCTCTTGAAAGAAGCTTCCATCCCCAGGTGGAGCCTATGTTGGGGTCCTATAATTATAGGCGAATCGATTCTTCGACTGTTGATTTGGCGTTTCTCTCGTGATGACGAATTCCTGGCTCAGGTGATTCCGCTTCCTCCCTCCATTCTTGTCGCTCAAATCCCCAATCACCCTATTGCATCCTTCATCCGCGTTGCTCCCTCACTTCCTTGTCCTATTGCCCCATTGATTACTTTTCCCGCCTTCCATCCCTGCATAAATAGACTTAGGATAAACAAAAATAGCAATAAAGTTAGTATAGGTTAAAATAATAATAAGTATTAATAAAGTTAATATAGGTTAAAAATTGATTAATAAATAACTAGTTTAATAATTGATTAATTATTAATTAATCAATTATTAATTAAGTTAAAAAATCTAGGTTAGTAATTAGTTAGTAACTAGGTTAGTTTTAATTAAATAAAATAAAACATAAAAATTAACTATTAAAACAAAACATTATAAAACAAAATAAAAAACATATAAAAAACAATTATAATAAACATATTACAATAAAATAATACAAAACAAAATAAAATATAAAAACAAAAACATAACATGCATAAAACATAAACATAAACAAAAGACAAAAACAAAATAAATAAAATAGAACGTAACACATAATATAACAATATAAAATTAAAAAAAATGCAATTCATAACATAAATAAACCTAAGTCTACCCCACTCACCCCCACCTCACGTCACACTCTCCATCCCCCATACGTCACCTCCACATCACCTTCCACTCAACCCCCCTCACACCTCACCCCTACGTCACCCTCCACTCCGACCATAACTCCCGCCTACACCTAACTCCAACACATTTTCATACCCCCGTACCCTCCATCATATACCAAGCAAATAAATCAACGTCTCACATTTTTTCCGGACCCCCCCTCACTTTCCTAAATTTAACGAGGGGGGGAGGGGGGTTCCAGAATATCGCTTACCACGCAAAAAACCACTTTCCTAAAAAATTTACCATTTTTGCCTGTTTTACCACGTCCTCTTCCATATCTATTTTTTTGCAAACGGAGACGGATTTTAAAAATCCGAGAGAGGTTTTTTCTCAGCACGGGCTGAGGAAGAAAAGCCTCTCTCAGTTTTTTCAGAGGAGTTACGAGAAGGGAGAATCAAAGGCATCTTCGAGGCCTATGTTTCCAGATTTTCAATTTTCCGTTTTAGTCCCGATCTTGCAGGAGATGTTACGGCCAGCTGGGGACGCATTTGGCGAAACCGAAGGAGGTTTGTGTCCAGAACATGCCTATATACAATAAAATCCTTCAGTTTCCACCCATGTGTCATCATTGAATATAAAATCACGTCTGATCGGACCCCTGTTTCGCAGAAAAACGGTCCGTCTTTCATGGCAGAAAGCTCCAAATTTGGTTGGAGTGGTGGCTATTTTTGGTCGAGGTGGTTAAACCAACTTCCAAAAATAATTGGGATGGTCTATCCTATTTATCCATATTATTTTAATGTAAAATGGTTCGACCTGTGAGGTTCCTAAAGCATGGGCTGTGTATGACCAGAGAAAGTTTTTTCTGTAATCTTTTAATGATTGATCAGTAATGAGCTTGTTTTTCACAGGATTCTTGTGTGGGTGTATTGGTGGTGTTTTCCTCTGTTAAAATGTTTTCCTGTCATCTTTCAATTTATTTTCATTTTCTTATTATCAAAAGGAAAGTAATAGATGCAGAATTTATCAGCAGATACTCTGCCTCTCAGCTTCTGATAATCTTTATGTTATTCATCTAAAGAGCCCAGCTTAGGAATTCTTAGCTGCTCCCTTGCCTGGCTTTTCCTCCACTATTTCTTTTTCAAGTCAACATCATTAAAACTCAATTCGATCCAAGACGTTCACTACCTTGCCCTGTGTAAAAGCTTTGTCCAGATCTGAGAAATCAACCACATTTCTAAGTACAGATCCCATTTGCCAAATGGCCCTCCTGGCTGTTCCAAATCAATCATTTAAAAACCCCAACCCACGTTCTTCATAACTAGCCTAATACCTCTTCAAACAAATTTATATCATATAGAGAGATCCCTCTATGAGTCTTGGAGGGCTAGATCCAAGAATCGAAGTGGTTTTGATGTTGCCTCTGTGACTGCCTCACAGCCTTGGGCAAATTACAGAGTGCTAACCGTAACTGTTGTTCCAATTAATTTAGTGTTTGCCTGTCTTATCTTCTAGGGAATTTTTTAGTGTGAGTTACTTTTGAACGTTTAGACTACCTTAGAGTGTCTTTGATCTTCTCACACAGTGGAGGATCATGAGCTCTGCGAGTCACGAAGGCTTCTTGGTCTGCCACTGGTTACACTGGAGCCACCCCCGCCACCATTAAGGCGAAAGCTAGACCAACAAGGGTCTTTTGAAGCGACCGGGTTATAAGCAATTGTGCCGGACCAACACCCGGAGGAATTGACCATTTTGGACCTTGAAGTGCATGCTCTTGGTCCGGTTGAAACCCCAACCACTGATTTCTTTGCACCTTTCATCATACCAACCAAATTTTACGAGCACCAGACAATGTTGCACACAACAATGGAAACAAATGGTGTTACTCCGTCTGGGAATTCTTCAATTCCCACTATGGTTGTCACCACAAGAGAGTTTTCACCTCCTAACCCACTGTCATCGGTTTGAGCCACCATGGTCTCGACCGATTCTACATCGCACAGTGGTCTGATCCCGTCTTTGGCGGTGGCCACAACCCCTTTCACATCAAGTGTGACAGGCCCTCCGTTCTCATACGGGATGCCTAGTTCGGGTACAAGTCCTGTACTTTCCTACTCCACTTTACAGACTTCAGGTCTGGGGGTAGGGAGCTCTAACGCTCCTCTGCAAGGTCACATAGGGGGCACTCCTGCTCCTTTTAACACTTTCCCTTACAGAGGAGGTCATATCCCTCCTTTGTCCCCTTCACTCAGTGGCTCGCATCAGCAGTCGACCGGGAAACCTACATACCATAGTTTGTTTGGAGCATGGAGTCAAGGACCACCTTCGCATAACATGTTGGTAGGTTTGACACCGTTTTCTTTGGCCAGAATGTTTGGTAACAATGCCTTCTCATCAGCCGCCTTCTCGACTGGGGGCAATCCCAGTTTTGGACAATCTACTCCTATGCAGGGTACTATTCCTGCATAGGGGGGAAACCTAGGAACTTCTTCCGCGCAGGGCCTTGGAATTCTTGGCAGGGATCCGTTCCCTCGTATGGAATTTCGATTTGGGGTAATTCTTTCCACAATCAATGGAACCCTGGACAAACTACTATGCCTATCCACATGGGACCGGCATGGGGCAACCCTTCCCAAAGTCCTTCGAATGCAATGCATGCACAACCATCTATGTCCTATTTGGGAAATCAACCGATGATGTCTCCACATATGAAAAATCCATACGTTGGCCAGGGCCCTGGTTTCTACCAGAATCTGGGCCATCAACCAAACTTTTCCTGACAACCTGGTGCCAGTCAAACTCCATGCCCCTTTTTCCCATGTTATCACCAAAAACCCAAACTACCCTTCCTGGTGACTTTGCACTTGCCAGATTTGACAAGGTTGTTGAATGACCCTATTTGTCATGATCCGCGTTGGCCTCCTATGCCGATGAAGTTGCCTTCATACATTCCAAAGTTTGAAGCCAAGCCTAACGAAGATCCAGGAGATCATGTGACTACCTTCCATCTTTGGTTCTCATCTAACTCATTGAAAGATGACTTTGTACAGTTGTTATTGTTTCAACATACTCTCATTGGGAGTGCCGCAAAATGGTACATCAAGCTCGATCGCTCAAGATACTCTTCCTTCGGTGAGCTGGAAATGGATTTCCTAAACCATTTCCAGTTACCTGTGAGATACGACGCTGGCACAGAGTTGCTGGCCAATTTCGAACAGACGACAACAGACCATATCTTTGATCACATCTGAGAATGAAGACGCCGGAAGATTCTAATAAAGGTGCCAGTCCCACCAACATTCCTGCTTGAGTGGTTCCTTAAGTCTTTGGTCCCCCAGTTATCCAAAGACATCGTGATGTCGGGAGTATTCTTCGAAGAAGACACCATCATGAGGGCTCAACAATTTGAGCTCATATATTCTCAGTCCGGTTTATTATACAACATCTTGCCAAATGCACCACGCTCAATCCTTGATAAAACTTGATAGAGAGATGGACCACATGCCAATGGTATTGTTGGTTCAGCACAAACAAATCCCACTGAGAAATTGACGAAGCAGTTGCAACAGTTATCTATACAACACACAGCGGCTAGCCAAACCACTACTTTGGCTTCTCCCCCTACCAAAACGTCAGAGGTACACACAGTGCAATTGACTAACCCAAAGGCCACCCAACAACTTAAAGGAAAGAAAAAACAATGAAAGAAGGGTAAAGGGGATAAAAACCCTACCGATAATGCTGGCGGGGACAACACTGAGAAACGGAAGGCGAGGTATCCATGCAACTTGTGTGTGGAAGACCACCCGACCCATTTATGTCCTCGTCTTGCAGAAGCCCAAAAGTTTGTGATGCAGCAACAACCTGTTGTGTTAACCAATCCATTTTAACATAAACAAAATCTAACCGAAGCCTCTGCAAGCACTAAAGGGGGTAGCCAAGAAACTTGTCCGTGTACGAACAACCCCGCATCCGCAAACATATATATGGTGAGATGTGATGCTTTTATATCGACTAGAGCGCATGACTATAGTAAACCGAGCACTTCTAAGAAAGGTAAAGAAGATGAACTCCCATATCTTCCTCTACAGATTGAGAAGACGTTGGGTGAAACAATGACACGCATTCCCAAAGGTGCATTTAAAAAAGCTTCTCATAACCCAGACGCAAGGGCCACCCAGAACTATTCTGTGGTGGAGGATTTATCACAAACCCCTTGTGCGATGTCCACTTTGGAGGTCCTCCAAAGCTGCCATTCCTAGAGGAAAGCCTTGTTAACCTTTTTAGGATCTACCGAGACTTGTGATCCGGGTACAATCATTCTAGATACAACTGACTTAAAACCTCATCTACCTTACCATGTAGCATTTCAGATAGTAGTGGATTATCCCACAAAAACTTTTACTCAGAATATCTTCCACACGGTGGTTGATGAGGGTGCCTCAACATGCGTTATGTCATTGGCATGTTGGAAGGCCATTGACTAGCCCGTTTTGTCTCTGTCACCTACTCTCCTCATCGCTTTTGACGGTCATTCATTTCGACCACATGGTATCGTTCCTTCTTTCCCCATCCAGTTAGGAGGGAAGACCCTATGTGTCGAAGTAGAGGTATTCAATGCTCCCCTTGACTATAACCTCTTGTTAGGAAGGAGTTGGACTTATGCCATGCAAGTTGTGGTTTCTACAGTTTTTCAAGTCTTGTTGTTTCCATACAAGGGCCAGATAGTGACCATCGATCAATTGTCCTTCTCCATACCTGACCCTTCTTTGGGGGCATCCATGGTCCTGATGATTGATAATCCTCAACCAGGTGTCATCAACATAGGGGTTGGTTTGTGCCCATCTTTGATGGGTACCTTCGATTACCCGCCCCCTCAAGGTGATATCAAGTTTATATCCAATCACCATAAGGTTGCGATTTTTCAAGTTTCGTTGTTTCGCATGAATTACTTCAACGATCCGTGGACACTTCCTTCCCCATCGACCACGATGGATGGGACAGGACACTCGGGCATGTCCATGCCCTTATCCGCAACTGAAGTAGCGTACTCTTTAGTCTAGAAAACTTCAGCCCACACTGATCCATCTCCTGCACTAGAGTTAGATCCACTTCTAGAGCCTGTTTGGGCTCAGGGTTCTCTCTCTCACACTGATTCATTGGACTTAGTCTTGCCCTCTAATGAAGCAATAATTGAAGCAATGACTAGTCCGGATAAAACCTGGTAAGATCTTCACAGATCATACTTCCTCCTAGAGTTAAGCTGAATTGAAGCGGGATAATTCACCATGACCATGACGGGAGAGCGGTCTTGTCCTATTAATCCCTTAGCTACACATGAGGTTTATGTTGAGGGTAATATGGAAACTATCGTTGAAACCTTATCGATCAATATCTCTCAAAACCTTGGCATCATGGAGAATGTCCTCGTCGGAGCAGACTACTCCCCTAAAGAGATTCAAATCCACATAGATCTTTTCAAAGAATTCCACGACGTTTTTGCCTGGTCTTACAAGGAAATGCTAGGCATCGATCCAAGAATAGTTGAACATGAAATCACATCGTATCCTCATGCCAAGCCGGTTCGGCAGAAGCTTCGTCCAGTTAATCCTAAGAAAGCAGCAACCATTAAGGTTGAGGTTGAGAAATTGCTAAAAGCCGGGTTTATATATCCTATCCATTTGACCCAATGGGTGTCAAACCTTGTGCCGGTCAATAAAAAACAAGGCACGATTCGTGTATGTACCGACTTCCATGATTTGAATAAGGCATGTCTCAAAGATAATTTTCCCACACCATTCATCAACTAGTTCATTGATGAATGTGTGGGTTGCGAAGCCTTTTCTTTCATGGATGGTTTTTCGGGATATAACCAAATTCAAATCAAACCCGAATACCAACACAAAACAACATTCAACTGCCCATGGGGTACATTCGCATATCATAAAATGCCTTTTGGTCTCAAAAATGCTGGAGCCACCTTTCAATGGGCCATGTCTTTTTCTTTTCATGACCTCAAGCATAGAGTCGAGGCTTATCTAGATGATTTAGCATCGTGATCTCGCAAGAGAACGGATCATTCCACACACCTCCGACTTATATTCAAACGTTGTCTCTACTTTCAGATTCGCTTGAATCCAAACAAGTGCAGCTTCTACATAACGTCAGGATGATTGTTAGGTTTCATAGTATCAACAACAAGAATCATTTTCGATCCTCTCAAGGTTGAGGCAATAATTCAGTTGCCCCCCCCATGCACAATCCTTCAACTTCAGAGTCTACAAGACAAGGAGAACTTTTTACGATGCTTCATCGCCAACTATGCTGAAATCACCAAGGGATTTATGCGCTTAGTGAAGAAAGACGTTCCCTTTTATTGGGACGATGCGGCTCAACGCTCTTTCAACGCATTGAAACATGCCCTCACAACTGCACCTCTGCTCCAGCCACCTAACTATAACAATGATTTCTTATTATATCTAGCTGCAACAGAGTCAACCATTGGCATGGTTTTAGTTCAGGAAGATGACCTATTCTCAGAATACGTGATCTATTACCTGAACCGAGGCCTCATAGGACTGGAACTTAATTATTCTCACATCGAAAAACTTCCGTTGGTATAAGTTCATGTTGTTCAACGGTTTCATCATTATGTTCTGTTTCACAAGACCACCGTCAATGCTGTCGTGAATCCATTCCAGTACATGTTGACACGAAGGGTAATAGGTGGAAAAATCAGTAGATGGATAGTCATCCTCCAAGAGTTTGACTTAGAATTCATTTCATCAAAGTCCAAAAAGTCACTGGTCTTCGCAGAACTCATTTCGAAACTTCCGGTTGAGTCAGGTGACATTGTTCCTGAAGAATCGCCTATGCAGGGAGATATGTTTTTTATCACATCTTCGGATCCTTGGTATGGAGATATACTTATCTATCTCCAGAATTTGAAGTGCCCCACCACTGCTTCTCACGATTAGCATCGATGCGTACGCCATCAGGCTAAGAATTATCTCATCATCGAAGATACATTGTATCGGAGAGGTGTAGACTGCATCCTACACTGATGTCTCACTCATGAGGAAGTAGTTATCGTGCTTAACGATTGCCATACCAGAGCTTGTGGTGGTAATTTGTCTGGGTTGGAAACAACCCAAAAGATTCTATGAGGAGGTTACTTATGGCCGACACTTATCAAAGATTGTATCGAATTAGTCAAGAAGTGCCATCCGTGCCAAATATTCTCTCGGAAGATGAGGGCGCATCCTGCTCCCATGTTTCCTGTCATCACAGTTGGTCCCTTCACCAAGTCAGGGATTGATTACACTACTTGCAACCCTCCTTCAGCAAGGGGGAACCACTATATCATTGTAGTTTTATACTACTTCACAAAGTGGGTTGAAGCTATGCCAACGTTTAAATATGATGGAGAGACTGCAACTCTCTTTTTATTCAACCAGATCATAGCAAGGTTCGGCATCCTGAGGGAGATTGTCACTGACCATGGCAGTCACTTTCAGAATCAGAGGATGACTGAATTAACATCCAAGATTGGGTTACGACAAGAAAATTCATCACCCTACCACCCCCAAGCCAATGGGCAGGTGGAAGTTGTAAACAAAAATCTTAAGACTATTCTACAACAAACTATCAACTCAGCCAAGTCAAATTGGCATTTGATGTTATACTCAGTGAACTATCAAATCAGTCAAGTCAAATTGGCCTACCGAACATCTGTTAAGACTGCAACCAGATTCTCACCTTTTCAACTCGTTTATGGGCTGGAGGCAGTCCTGCCCATCGAATGTCAGATACCATCTCTAAAGTTGGAAGTACAATTATTGCCAGACACTTCTCCACTTGAAGAATGGTTAGTATACCTTGAGCAGATCAATGAGAAACATCATGACGCGGCCCTGGCCAATGAGGCTCACAAACATAAGTTCAAGTGTCAGTATGATAGGTCTGTTCGTCCTTGGATTTTTTCTGAAGGCGACCTTGTCCTGGTCTATGACCAAGATAAGGAACCCCTGGGGGCAGGAAAATTCAAACCCATGTGGTTCATACCTTTCATCATAAAAGAGGTTTTTAAAAAGGGTGATTATCGTCTGCTTGATTTTGAAGGGAATGATTTGGCGGAGCCTAGAAATGGGCTCTACCTCAAGAAGTATTACTCATAGGCAGGTCACTACGGGTAACGTTTTGTAACATATGTATAGTCTTTGTACTATTACTTTTTAGTTTCTTTTAGTATTATGGATATGTCATTGATACTATCTTTCTTCACTATGGAAGATGTCAAGTGATCCCAAAGTGTTCGTTGGGTATGCAGACGGGGCTAGTCGGCACACTCAGAGGCTTGCCTCCGCAGCTTGGGTAATCTTTACACCTCAAGGACAGTTATTATATTTCGGAGGGATATGCATAGGTAACACCAAAAATAATGTTGTCGAGTATAGCACAGTTATTGAGTTGCTTCGTGATGCTTTGTCATTGGGTATCTCTCATCTCCGGGTTTATCTCAACGCTCAACTGGTAGTGTCTCAGTTAAACAGAGTGTACCGGGTTCATGATCCAACTTTACACTGACGATTCCTTAGGGTACGTCTCTTATAACGAAACTTTGATTATATTACATATTTTCATGTTCCTAAGAGGTTAAATCAAGTTACAGATACTCTAGCTAATCAAATTTTAGATTGGCATCTTGCACACATATGAAAGAACATTGACATAAGCATGTAAATACATTTTTGCACACATGATCCACAAGACACAAAAGACCAAAAAACCACATATAATATCATAAAGTAACCAGAGTACATAGATGGACGCAAGTGCCTCAAAAATAGGACCGATAATGAGTCACAGGACTTATGCCCTCAAAAAATATATACAAGTAGTGCTCATGGCACGTCAAAATGTCTAGCTAAAGTCAAGGCCTGTGGGCCTTGTTATACTAGTCCAAATCATTGGCCAAACGCCGAAACAACCGGACCCACATCCGTGGTGCCCCCACTACATGAGGCTGCATAGATGGTGGCAGGTCCTCAATCTCTGCCATCGAGACCGTGCGAGTGAGCGCAGTAAAGCTACGCTCAACCCGTCTCAATACTCTCTCAGCCTCCCCGGCCAGAAGATCTCCTGCTACTGTTGGTCCCCCTACGGCGACAAGAGTGGCCCCTGGCTGAGGACAATGCTTGTTCCTCGCATAGTCAGCGGGTCACACTGGTCCCACGTCTGCACACAATGAAACACATATCCGTCAAAAACTATGGCATAACAAAAAAATGATATATATAACAAAACAACGTAAAAGTTACATATACAAAAAAAAAAAAAAAAAAAACTACAAAGGTGGAGACTTACCCATCTCCCCTCGCGCCTCACCACTAGGTACTAGTATCTCTGAGTCTCTTGAAAATTCAATCCGGGCATAGGGGTAGTCCTCTATAACTGGGATCTGTTGTGATAGCCATGAAAGAAAGTCATCATCGAAGGACTCATTGGTCCTTCCACCACCCTGTCACGACAGTAGTAATACCCATCTACATACAGTAGGAAGAGAGGCCTGGTGTCCTCGTACCACTACTTGAGGACTAAAACTCTGAACTCTCTCAAAAAAGAAAAAACATAGAATGGTCCCGAACTCGAAATTCCTATGTGTCCACAAATGACAATTTGTCAATTGCCTCTTCATGCACTAAAGCAAAGTGGTACTCCAATCAAAAACTTGTGCATTTAAGCATTGGACTACACAGTTCATCTGTGCGTGGGATGCCTGATGTAAAGCTATAGAACTAGTAATTCGCCCAATAAGAAATACTATCTCCTGTAGCGATAGGTTAGTGATCTTGCTTATAGGCACCTGCGTGCTCACACGGTCCGTATCAGCTGCACAGTATAGACCTATCAATTCTGTTATGTTATGTGGCCCCGCAAGAAAAGTCTGAAAATTAACTGGTTCCCCTCTCCTAGAGAGGCCAGTAAAAAAGTAAATGTCCTCGACCGTGGACACCAGTGACTGCCCCTCTAATATGAATGCCTCTACATCTGGGTGCCAGTAGTCAACCAAGGCATTCAGTAGCCTAGGTGGTGCCCGCATGAAAGGACATAGAAAAAACTTGAGTAACCCACACTACATCAATGTATCCATGGCATTAGGGTCTTCCCCGAACAACTCATTCACCTCTTCACGCTCTCTTTCTCTCCAATGGACATACATCCTATAGAAAAAAACATTCAGGAGAGTTAAACCCTTGCTTTTTATGTCTTTAGCATTCAATAAGGGGGCCCACACATGTTGTATTGGCAACAGTCATGTGTACATATGGGCAGAGTTTACTCTACCTGAATGTACATGCGGCCTGTCCTGAGACAACCCACGTGGACCTAGGGCTGACCTTTTAAACGTCGACGCCCCCCTAAAAAATGAAACCCAATGCATAAATAAAGACATAAAATGCAGGATAAGGGAGTTTGTACTTGGTCCAGACAAAAGTTCGTTTTGTCCACTGTATCTCCCGCAATCACCACTTTAATCAGAGGGGGTCTTTTGGCTCCAGAGTCAATTTCCAAATCAACAATGGTGATAATGAGTTCCCAGCCTCTATTTATAGACTTTTTGGCCTCTTTTTGTCACTTTTTTGGCCTCCCTTATCATTTTCTTTATACTGAAAGCCATTTAGTGTGATTCAGGAGTTTCATAGGAGGGATTTGATTGGGTATTGGGACCGCTTTTTTTGTTTGAGTTTTGAGTATTTTTCGATGGTCCGTGGAAATTTTTTCCGACGATCAACTTGAACATATAGATTAGGTTTCTACCCTAATTTTTGTATCTCGTTGTCTTTTTCCTTTACCATAGGATCGATCCCATCAGGTTGTGACACATAACCATCATCTCTTCTTTAGAAGTGTCACAACTTGGTGGTAGAGCTTACCATAACATGAATGCCCTAGGTAGATCCTGCTTGCATTAGGGTATTCATGCTGCCCCTAAAAACACTGTAGGCTCGGGAGTCCTTGTAGTTTTTCCTGAATTTGAGTTTGAGCCTCATTTGCATGATTCTTCTTCACTCTTGAACTCACCCTCAAACTCCCAAAACATAACGGGTCTCCTTTTAATCCCTTTTCAGACCCTTTAAATATGAAAAGATTGTTGAGCGATCTTGTGGCATTTCACACTCGTTAAACTAAAATTTGAAGTCACGTCTGTCCGATGGTAGTTTACCCCTTTTTCGGTCTGGACAGTCAACTATACGAACAAATATATACTCTATGGAACTTCAGCTCTATAGAAGAGTACTCTCAGGTATAATTTTATCCCTTTTTTGGGCCCGAGGGACTAAACTTATGAAGAAGGAACCCCCACGGAGTCCATAGTTAAGATTTTTTCAGACTCCTTAAAAATGAAAAAATGGTTGCGTGATCTTCTCCTTGTCACACTCATTAAAATGGTTTTGAATAGACGTCTTGTCGGTGCTAGTTTACCCCTTTTTCGAATCGACTAGACTATCTTTGAAAAAGGTACCCCCATGGAGTTTCCTTTTATGTTTTTTCAGACTCTCTAGATATGAAAAACCACCGAGCTTACCTTCTCTGGGCTCGTTAAAATTACATTGAAGGACCTTACCATTGTGTGTTTTGTTAACTGCGTTTGCATATCTTATACCCCAGCCTTGTAATAGTTTGCTTCTACATTTTAACACCCTTGGCCCCCGAAGGATTTTTCTTGAGTATCATTATATTAGAACATCAGTCTTGTCCTTGTGCCTTGGACTTGTATGTTTGCAATTCTCATTCCTCCATTGTAACATAACATTCCTTTATTCTTTTTCCCATAATTATTGAAACAGACAAAAAAAATCAAATATACCCCAAAAAGAGGAAGGGAAAAGTATTTTATTTATTGGTAGCATAATGAGTTGCCCTTGGATAAAGCACATCTATCCGTTTTGTTCATCAAACAATGGGATGCAGTACGACCTTAGGAATTTGTTCTCGCTATATAGAGTTATGTCCTCCACCGTTTGGTTATCCTTCCAAACATATGGAGAGTTTGCGTTGCCTCCTGCTTCATAGAATTATGATTAATGCCATGCTGCCTAAGTCTCATCATTTGTCGTGCTATTTTCCAAGGGAAGTTTGTCACCAAACCTGAGTCGGCCCCTCTGCAATTTGTCTCTTGCCCTCATACCCGACCATCCTGAATGTCCAATCAAGTCCTTGTTCGAAATCAATGAAGCCTTCAGTCTAATCATCAAGATTATCTAGTCCATGACCGACGAGCCGTCGAAGACCTCTGGGTAGCGAATTCATACACTCATATTACACTCCTACCCAAGTTTTGAATATTTTGAAGTAGTTGCTTGAGCTCTGAAGATCTCATCTCCAGCCATCAGTCCGTATCAGCTTCTAGAAGATGGATACTCTATATGTATATATTTTTGATTTCGAGATGTAGCTCCGTTGTGTATTGTTCACGGCTACTCTTTATATAGTTATATGACATGGATCTACAATGTATTTGATTGGTAGACATGATTATATCTTATCCCGAGCATGGGTATGCCTGCCTCAGTGAGACATTTGTTATTTTGCAGACGGCGCCTCCTGGTTCTTGATCCTTGGGATCAATCGTTCGACACATTAGTAAAGATTGGTAATGTATTTTGGCCATCAAATGATCTTCTCACCTCACACATTAGGGGGCATCTATTATAACCCTAAATTTCACCATACATGCTTACCTGGCATCAGGCCATCTTAGATCCCTTCTTTTCCAAAGCACTGCTGAGAAACTCCTTAAAAAACCTCTTTTATAAGGACCCACGTGCCCTAATCCATTACTACACGTGTGTACATGCTAGCTAACCTAAAACAACACGTGTGGACCGAGAAAAGAACAAAAAAAAAAAAATTGTCGACAGAACACACAGCTCTAGGTGAGTTAACTGAAACTCCTGGCCATGCATGGCTAAGGGTTCGTCCAAATACCTAGCTTCTTCTAGCCTATAAAATAAGGGCTAGGAGTCCCATTTGGAAAAGGAAAAATATAGCAAAGAAACTCTGCCCATTTGCATATTCCCATTGTCCCAACCCTTTAGCCATCCTTGTGCCAGAAGAGATACAAAGCAAAGAAGTTGGAGGAAAGTTGAAGAGGAGCCCAGGATCAGGTTCGCAGAGCGGTGGCCAGTCTCGAATTTTTGTAAGTTGACTCATTCAAAGTAATAAAGAAAATGTTTTTCCCGTCCCAATTCATGATTTATTCATAATTTGTTAAATGCATGTTTGAATATCTAACCTGTTAGTCTATAGGTAAGATGCATGTGTAGTTGTTGCTTGTCTTGTGTGTAGGTCAGTGTTGGAAAGAGGAACTGCAAACAAGTGATCAAGTGTGAAAAGGGATCGACATCAAATGTCTGGAACAAGGTAGGTTGATCTAGCCATGTTTTACTGAAAAGAAATAGGATTTAAGTCTGGGGACGAAGGTAGAAAGTAGATTTTCTCTTGGTCATATCTGTATGCAAAGCATAACCCTATTTGCTAGTCTGTAAGGAGATTTCCCTCACAACACCTATTAACTTTTTACTCGTAGTCTTGTAATCCAATAAAATTTCAAGAACTCTTAAGTCCCAATCGTCTCACCCTACGTTGTAGATCTTTGTCAAAGAATTCTCCAATATTTTATTGAAATATTACACTATCCCATTGGCCTGAAAATGATATGGGGTACTCTTATGATGATGAATTTGAAACTCCTCAGTGAGTGATGCAATTGTTTATTCATAAAGTGGGTTCCTTGATCACTGAGTAATATGAGAGGACACCCAAACCACGTGACTACATTATTAAACAAAAACCTCACAGCAGTCTTCACGATGCAATCTAGAATTGATGTTGCTTCTTCCCATATTGTCAAGTAATTTGTTGTAGTGATTATGTACCTTTCCCCTGATCTTCTTTTATGTGGGTTGATTGGAACCACAAGGTATATGGCCCATTTATAAAATGCTTGCAAGGTCACCTGTGGGTTTAGATTCATTTCATATCTACTGGATGGATTTCCCACTCTTTGACATACATCACATGACTAGAAATATTCCTTAACATCTTTGTGAAGTGTAGACAACTAGATCCTTGCACACAAAATATTTTGTGCAGTCGCTTTCCCTGCAAAATTTCCTCCTTCAATCCTGTTATGTGCTTCTACAAGTATTATTGTTATTTCATGTTAAATCACACATCATCTTAATATTTCTTCTTCTCCCAACTTGTATAAGTTCCATGCAATCAACTGATAATACATTTCTTTGAATACCAGTTGTTTCTTCTGTTCCACTATCATCTCTGATGGAGCCATTCCTGTACTTAGAAACTAGACAATGTCTGGGAAGCAATCATCTACCATTCTAACTATAAATAATTATTCATATGGTAAGATGTCTTCTAAATTTCATGGATCTTCTCCTAATAGTATGTGCGATAAATTATCTGGTCCTGCATTCAAATTCTTAGGTTTCACCACAAAATCAAAATCGTATTCCTGGAACAATAGTAGCGATTTTCATATTATCCCCCCCAAAACTGGATTTTTCACTAAGTATTTTAATGTAGAATGGTCTGTGTACATATTAAAATGAGATCCTAGTAAATAATGTTTGAACTTTTGTAGCGCATATACCATTTCCAATCCTTCTCATTCTCTAGTGGTATAATTGTTCTCTTCTATGGAAATATTCCTACTTTCAAACGCAATTGGGCGATCTATGTCCCACTCCCCTGGTTGATATATTATTGCATGTAAAACTATGGATGATGCATCTACATGAACATGGAACTCCTTGTTCCAATTTGAAAAGATCAAAATCGACGCGATTACTAGTTTTTTCTTTAAATTTTCCAAACCCTTCTAACAGTCCTCGTTCCATTGGAACTTTGCTTCCTTATTTAGAAACTTTTCCATTAGTGTTGTGATCTACACATATCCTTTGATAAAATTCCTATAATATCCTGTGTGATCCATAGTTTCCTTCAGTTGTTTGATTGATGTAGGTGGCTCTAAATCTAGAATTACTGCAATCTTGTCCAGATCCACTAGTAGTCCCTACTTACAGATTACATGGCCCAATAAAATTCCAAACGATGCACAATACATCCACTTATTTAGGTTGAATGAAATCTGACATTGTCTACACCTATCCAACATCATCCTGATTAGTTCTATGTGATCCTTTAGTATATTGAACACAATCCAATCGTCTAAGTATACTTCAAGGAACTTATGAATAAATTCCTTGAATGTTGCTACCAAAACTTTGGAAAACACTACATGATAATTCTTCAATCCAAACGACATTACTGTATATTTATAACTTCCCCACTTTGTCGTGAAAATATTCTTATACTAGTATTCCTGCACGATTTTTATCTAATGGTACCCCAAGAATCCATTTGTGAATGAGTAAGTCTCTTGGCCTAGTACCTGATCTTTGAATTGTGTTGGAAATGGGTCATGTAAACATGCATCATTCAACTTCCTCATATCCGTGAAAATCATGATTCCTCTTGTCTTCTTGTCTTGCACTACCATTGGAATGATCCACTCTGATTTCTCCATGGGATCAATGATTCTTGCATCCAACATTTTGTCTATTTCAAATTTCACCTTCTCTTTGTGATTCATATTTAAACTATAAGGTTTCTATCTCACTAGATTAGCACCTGGTTTCAATGGAATCTTGATCTCATCTAATTCCCCAACTATCCCCTTCATCTCTGAGAATGTAGTTGGGAATAGGTCCTGATATTCTCGCATCAAGCCTGCAATCTTCTCTACTGTCTCATCACTCTAGTAATATCCTATCTACACAAACTTGGGATTCTCTTTCATCCCACTTTTTACCTTCTGCGTTTTTAGGGGGTGTGTCTATGCAAAGGACTCAAGATATGACCCTTCTACTACCCGTTCTCCTTCTGTTTTAGGTACCTGTACATTCCTGGGATATTCTTCATCTCGTTCTTCCTTAGCAACATTTTATCACTCCAATAACTCATGGACAATCATATTATCTATGTGCACACTGCATAGTGGTACTACCTATATCGACCCTTCTTATGAGAATATCTTAGTTCAAATAGACTTTAGCACTAATTCTATCGATGGGGGTTCATGTTAAAATGTAAATGTGATTTTAAACCTCTAGACCAAGTCATCCCATCTTGTTGTCTCTCTACGCATTTAAAATTCCAAATACCAGTTCTTCATAATTGTGTCCAGTGTGTGTATAAATCTGTGCATCCATTCTATCTCTGGTACTAAAATCCATAAGTTCATGCACTGCTCAACATGACCCACCGAGTCATTCTCTACTATATACTTTTTCGCAATGTTTTCTACCTCAGTACCAAACCTTGCATTAATATTCTATATTGTGACTAGTTTTTCATCCCCTCTCTATTTCCAGCCCACCATCTGGCTGGAGTCACTTTTAGGACAACATCTAGTGCTAACAACCTTTGTTGTTTGGGTACCTGCAACTCACATGCTTTTAAAAATAGATTTATATCAGTTAATCCATCATACCTAGGTGGATACATAGCTCTGTTCCAATCTAGCACAAGGATCAAGTCATGCATGCACATAGTCTAATTGATACTTCATGCATCCTCTACTGCCAATTCTCTAGACCTTCCTTTAAGTATAATGCACATGAACTGATACTTTTCCAACATAGCACGCCATCTGTAGTAGGGTTTACATAATCATCCATATGTGCAGTCATGTTATACAAATTGTCAATGCCATTTCCTCTTGTTAGCTCTATGTATCTCTTTCCTTCTATTGGGTCCAATGGTGCATTAAATCTCAAATCTTCGACTTCAAATATCATTTCCCTCTTTTTTAGGTTTATGATTTCCTGATTATCAAACACCCATTATAGTCCCATTAACATTGAATATGGTTTATTTTCATCCAAGATCTCAATAACCTCAAAGTCTACCACACTGTGCACCCCATCCATGTTCATAGGTACTCATGTCAATCGAATAATTGGTAATATTTTGTGTTGATTCACAAGCCTTAGCTAAACATGAGACCATAGTAGCTTGGGTTTTCCCATCATCTCCCAAGTATTTTTAGGAAATACATTCACATCAAACCCCAAGTATAAGATAACATTATCCACATCATATTCCCCAATTTATGCATTGAATCTGAATTCTCCATCGATCCTCTTTTTGCCCAGTATCCGATTCACCACCCTTTTTGCGATGAGAGTTTCCCTTCCTTGCATACAGTGATCAATCATCTCATACAGTTTTTTCAGTGATGTTTCGTCTTTCATTATCTCTATGCAACTTCTCGATAATTATTTTAGCATGATTACCTTCCCATTTGGTTTCTCTAGTACAATGTGATCTTCGACATGAGGTGTAGATGATGTTGATGCTCCACAATCTTGTCCAAGTACCTCTTTTCTTTCATTTTGATATCTCCTTTTGTTGTTGAGTATCAAAGGTTGGCATGGGTCCTATTTAATTCCTTAACCATTTCTCATCCTGGTTCCCTCCATTTGTCATATCAACTTATGTTCTAGCTCCTCCGTGCATAAAAAATGTTATTCTTATCCCTCCATTGCATTCTTTGGCTGATATTTTCTACACATTCTGATTTGGATTATAGTTCTCATTCCCTTTGGCCTACCATTTCACAACTAGTTGAGGAAAATATTATGTTGCATGATCCAATGCTCTATAGTATTTGCACGTTGTACAAGGATTCAGGAAGTCACAGGCTAAGTTCCTCGGTTGATTACAATTATAACATAGTATCGGTCCTATTCCTCCTCTACTAAAATTTCCTCTACCTCGACCTACACCAAAATTTCCTCTGTTCCATGGGTTAAATCATCTTTTATTATTATGTTGTTGAACCCCTTCATCTGTCATAGAATTATCCTCCTGAATCATGTACACATTTGAAGTACACTCTCTCATCAAATCAAATGCGTCACAGTCCTTCTCTTCATGTCCAACCAATTTACAAAAGTTTCAAAACAAGTTCTTTGGTGTACTCTGATAATTATGTAGTAATGGGCACTCAGTTGGATGATGTCCTCATTTATTACATATCTCGCAATACCCCACTCCTGGTAAGAGATTCAGTGATCCAGTTGCAAAATATTGCACGAATGCTAGACATTCGTCCTTATGATGGCCTTTAGTCATAAACTTGGTACAACATACTTGTTCTCATTTCTATTTTCCTTTTGTAGGTTATTCCAGTTGAATCATCAAAGAAACCAACTGTGTCTGAACTTGCGCCATCCCTCCAATGTCTCCTATAAGGGATGATTCCAATTTCATTGCAATTTCTAGAGCCTCGGGATGCGACACAACCTTAAGTTGAATCAATGGCCTGTGAATGTGTCATAGAAGTCATACAATAAACCATTATGTATGTTGTTCATCCAAGATCTAAAAATTTAGCCTTCCCATTAGGTCCTTAAACCTTTGATCGAAGTCTCATACCAACTCCATTTACACCTGTTTAATCTCCCGCAGTTCTGTAATGTACTGTGATTCTGAATTTGGCTTCATAAAATCTTTTAGCAATGCTTGTCTTATCTATGCTAATGTCCTAGCCTATCCTATAAGCATGGTAATATGCAACTTCATGTACCAAACTAACACATGACCTCTAAATGTTGTTTCCAATTGCATAATCTTCACAACCTCATCTTGGATGTTCTTAGTGGCCCAAATTATCTCGCAGATAAACAACTATTGTTCTGGGTCCTTTGACCCCACTCCCTGGAACTCAGGTAGTATCAGGGTGTTTTCTATTGTCAATGTTTCATGGAAACCTACACAAGATACCTAGATAAAGAAAATACAAACAAATATTATCAAGAAAAGGATGAGAGATTCAATATGGAATAATGAGAAAATGTATTCACACTACTCCAATGATTTGATCAATGATCGAATACAATGAATGAATGAATGAGAGATACACACTCATATAGGGAAGAAAATTACATAATTAATAAAATCAAACTAGTAGTGATGTCTTCTTAGGAATGCATGCATAATAGTGATGGTAAAAAATAGAACTAGATTTAGTTAACTAATAGTGAACTGGTGAGTCGAAAATATAAATATTTCCAACATCCCCCCTCAACATCACTATAGAGTAATGAAAAATTAGCCCTGACAACTAAGACATATTAGGTACTCATGTACAATGCAACTAATAAAAAATGAGGAAAGAGAGAAAACCTTGTGGGAACAAACCCCCCCCTCAAAAGACAATGCATCAAAAGAAGAAAAGGAAACTGCTAGACAACTATGTTCTTCACTCCAAGACGATCCTGCAAAGTCTGAAACTTCTTCTCATTGAAAGTATTTGTGAATATGTAGAAATATTTATGGATATGATGAAGTCCTTTGGAAACTTGTCTTTCCTTGTACCTCTAGATCATGTGGACCCATTTA
Organism: Picea sitchensis; assembly: GCA_010110895.2. Taxonomy (NCBI): domain Eukaryota; kingdom Viridiplantae; phylum Streptophyta; class Pinopsida; order Pinales; family Pinaceae; genus Picea; species Picea sitchensis. Next base: position 19,450 of record SNQJ01S0002959.1, on the reverse strand, counting down.
CACATGAAAATATTCCTTTCTGGTGGAAGTGGAACTAGATTCCATTTTTTATTCTATATGAGTGAGTCATACTTCTCTTGCATGGTTATTTTACATAATGTATTTCCCACATCCTCACTTTATATATGTGGATTAGAACATTGAAACATATAGCAATGCATGGGATTCACTGGTTCAAAAGATAAAAGTGCATGCGAAGGATCCTCATGCTGAGATCGAGTCCTTCTCGAATAGAATGGATCCCCTACAAGGACTCGTGCTACTTGAAGCATGGATTGTGACCTCTTGGGAATATACTGAAGCTTCAGTTTTGGCTCCTTATCTGGTAGTACTACCTACTCATTTCCATGTACAAAATTCGAGTGTATGGAATCATCTATGATGTCTGGAACTGATGGAAGAAAAAGAGTCTTTGCATATTGCACTGATGGTACATGCAAAGTACTCTCCTCATGTGTAAGTAGTAAAGAGGAGTCATGGTCAACAAAATTAATGAATTTATACAAACTTGATTTGTCATCTACCTCACCAATTGCAATAATGGAATTGTCATGCATGTCAAGTACAAAAACTAAATATGATGTAAATTCAACCTTTTTACCTTTTCAAGTGATCCAATAAACTAAGAGAATATTTATAGAAAGATTTGGAACATGTTAAACATTCTCAAAACTTTCATTTGGGAGTTCCAATCTTCCCTCTCCTGCTACTGCTACCAGAGTATCATCCCCCATGAGAATAGGGGGTCTTGAGCATGAACTCAAAGAAGTGAAAACTTCCTCTTTCGTTGCCATATGATGTGATGCGACATAATATATAATCCATGAATTAGAAGAGGAACTAATTTCAAAAAGAGCATGATGATTACCTTTCGTAGGAGCAAGATCTTATTCCTTCTTCTTCTTGGATCTTTCATGAATAAAGTTTCCAAGGTTGTTATGTTGAAGTACCTGTTCCATAAGATTGATTTGTTTCTTCATGCATGTGGATTTTTCATGATTAAATTTATTGAAATAAGTGCACTGATTTCCCTTCTTCTTCTTCTTCTTCTTCTTCTTGGAATCTAAAGAGTCTTTGGAACCTGACGAAGCATTGAAGGGTTTGGAATATCCCTCCTTCTTTGGATCGAGATGTGATTGCCCCTTCCCTTTATGTTTGGATGATCCTCTTCCATCATGCATGGTGAGTGCATGTTCTTTGGGATCCTTAATTAGGCCCATCTAAATGATTTTTTCTTGATAATGTGTGAGGGAATCAATGAATTGGTCCATGGTAGGAATCTTCCACTTTGATCCCAAGAGACATCTTCCAGAATGGAAAGTGGAGACATAGACAACATATCATGGTCCTAGTTTAGCCAAGATTGTTAGATTAAGTTGGTCTACTTGTGTATACTTGTCAATACCACAAGATCCCAAGATCAATATCAAATATTTAAACTTGGCAAAGAAATCCTGTATATTATCAAAACTTTTAGGATCCAAGGTATTCAACTCTACCTCAAGCATATGACCTCTCATTTCATCCTGCTTTCCAAAAAGTCTTTCCAAGGTGGTCCATATCTCATTTGGATTCTTGCATGAAGAAACATGAAACCATAAATAGGCTGAAATTAATTCAAGAAGAAGTCATGTGGCCTCATCCTTACAGTTCTACCATTCGGTTTTCTCAATCAATGATGTAGATTTTGTTTCTGTCGCCATCAACAAATTGTACAATCCTTTCCTTTTGAGTTAGAATTCAGCCTTCAGATTCCATTCAGAATAATTGTATGGTGTAATAATTATCACCAAATTTGGCTGAGTAATTGGAGTCATATCCATTCCTCTTATTGGTTATGAAAAACCCATAAAATATTGCCTGAGAAAACACTGGAATTTTTTTTTCAAGAGTGTCTCACCTTGTTTGAAGGCCACTGTGAGACATTGTCACACCCTATCTGAAGGATACAATGTGAAAATTATGAAGTGTCACACACTATGCAAGGATATACTATGAAACTTAAAAAAAAAAAAAAAAAAATGGTTGCGACATTGTTCATGCGACTGCCACACCTTTCGACAGAGAGAGGATGCGACACTTTCAAATGCACAGATTATGTTCTTAAAAACTCTAATTTCCCTCTTCTATGGATTTTCTGGTTTTCTCCAAGCATCTTGGCTTTGATACCATGTAAATGTTTCATGGAAACTTTCACAAGATACCTAGCTAAAGAAAATACAAACAAATCTTATCAAGAAAAGGACGAGAGATTCAATATGGAAGAATGAGAAAATATATTCACGCTAATCCAATGAGCTAATTAATGATTGAATACAATGAATGAATGAGTGATACACACTCATATAGGACATTCCATAATTAAGAAAAGTGAACTGACAATGAACTCTTCTTAGGAATGCATGCATGAATAATAATGATGGTAAAAAATAGAAAATCTAAAATAGAACTAGCTCCAGTTAACTAATAATGAACTAGTGAGTTGAAAATAGAAATATTTCAAACATCTAGCCCTTCCATGTTTCTTTGTGTAGTACCTCCTCTTGGTGATGTTGGTTGAATATGACTCTTCGCACTTCTTCCACTGCTATTATTTCTACTACTTTGTCGCCCCTTGCTAACTATAAGTTCTTTTGATAAGTATTCAATTGTTATTTCTGATTGTGGTGATGCACATGGGATCGTGGATTCAACAAAGGATCTAGTCTGAGTAGTACTTAATGACTCCTCTATTATAGGACTGGACTGCAACTCCTCTTCCTCTCCTCTTATGTGTGGTATCTCTGCAATTTGTATTATTTCACAATATCCTCTCCCCTTTGGCTCACTTTACGACTCTCCTTTCTCATCCCTAGTCTTTCACCTCTTGTACCTCCTTCCTCTGTGCAGTTCTCCAAACTCTTCTTATTATTCTTATGGTATACCTTCTTCGTCTCTCTACATCATCAATCCCTCCCTTCCTTATTCATCACTTCCTTCCTTCTCTCTTGTCCTCAAACTATCTTCTTGTCATTCCTCAGTTCCCCTATGTGCACAAATCCCCTTAGTAGTCGGATTCCATTGTCATAATGCACTTGTCACACAATAAAATATTTATCAATGTACCCAACAATTTCATGAACCTTTCGCGTGGACCTTTGAAGAAGTCCCTTTCTGCAACACTATATGATTGGGTACAATCTAATGCGAACTCTGTAATTTATCCTCCTAATATGCTATCCAACCAAAAATAAACTGCACGAGAAGTGTTATTACTTATGGAATTCAGTTGTCTTACCAAATCAAGAGCCCAATTCCTCGACGCTATGTCTCAGTACCTTCCAGTGTTCTCTACTAATATTTCTAACCACTCCATTAGAATAATTTGAAATTATCCAGAGAAACTTTCATGCAAATCTATGTATACATACCTTTCCATCCACTTTTCGTTACCCATTTGAGGTTTTCTATTCTCTTTTTGGGAAAAATCCCATTCCTTCCTTTCTAGTTACTCTGAAATTTACTTCTTAGTCAACCTCCAAAAAATTCCTTTAATCACAGAATATGGGTCTCGACAACGGAACAATTTGTTGAAGTTGTAAGCAGTTGTAAGTCCCTAGGTTTGAGTTATCTTTGACCAACAAAACCCTTCAAATACCAACCCTTTCAACATCACATGCATGTGCAGATGAAGTCTCACCCGAGGTATCTATTGGGACTACATGAACCAAGTTTCTGCAATAGTGAGGGAATGAGAGTTTATTATTCTATTCATTCATAATTATTTATTCTGTGTGTTATTCTACATGTTCTCTTCTTCTGTTACTTATTGAACTTCAGATTCATATTACCATTATGTTCCAGATTACAACATAAACCCAAAATTGTAGTAGTCATAACTATTGCACCATGATTACACATAAGACAAATCTAATCTAATATGCATCTAGATAGAATCCATGACCAATCATACAAAAGACATTCAACACAGCATTTAATGCGGTTCACCCAACTTTGGGCTATGTCCACAATGACTATATTCTTTATTATGCATTTGGTAATTTCTTCAAGCTTGTGCACTGTGCTTATAAAGATATATCATGGTTATCCTCTCCTTCTCCTAGCCTAGATGCTCTGCAGTGCAAGACTTTATCTCTCTGCATCATCTCCTTAGTACAACTTGAGAAGAACTCCCATACTCAGCAGAACAAAAAGAGAGCCCCTATTCTCCCAAACCATTACATATTTATACATAAATTCTAGGTATTAAAACCCTACTTTGTTCTTCCCAAAACCCTATTACAATACATGATAACTTCAATTTAACTTGTTGTTCGAGCTGCTTTCACATTCTTTTTCGTCTACAAGTTGTTTTTTCACTTTGACTGCTATTCTTCCTACTTTTGTGTGTCTTTCTATCTTTAGCACATCGGGCTATCATCCTTCATTTTCATCCACTTTCTTCTTTAATTATCTTTCTTCTTTATTCCTCCACAAAAACTATGTTATGATGATAACACAATGAATAAGTGCATTGTCTATAATTTCTCCAAACTCGGATTCCCCATCCAGCTATTAAGCCCTAATATTGGCTCATTACCCTTTAATTGGGGCATATTACATTAGTAATTTTATTTTATTTATGTCAGTTTTATTCCATTAGTTGTAATTATACCTCCTAGTCTCCTATATATACCAAGGAGACATTTCCATTTGGAATCATCTTGGAATTGTACATTTATGTGGGAATAAGGAGGTTGCCCCCTTGAAGAGGCTTATTATATGGATTTCTCTTTTCTTCAAGGCATTGAGTACTTATTCTAAGGTTTTTCTATGCTATATTGATATTTGGTTCTTAACATATGGTATTAGAGCTCAAGGTCTTGGGGTTTTGCTGCTACATCTGAGACACCTTGGAATTTCTTCTATAACTTTTTTTCTACAACGTTTCAAAAGGAATGGATAGGAGGATAGTTAGTAGACAGATCAAGGTACTTTGGGTTAAAATTTCATCTCCCAAGGCCTTATAATTTCGGAGATACAACCCATGCAAGATAGGGTTCTGGAATCATCCTAAACTGAGTCATTACAGAATGTTCGCTATAAATTTGTTTCTGTAATGTTTCAGACCCTGAACTCCAAAGGATATTCACAGAAATTAGTAAGGTATATGTGTTAAAACGTTAATCTTTTGTGTCATCTTACATTTGTAGATACACCCTGTGGAAGATAGGGTATCTGACTAGTCCTATTGACTAGTCTCAAGAAGGTGTTCCAGGTAAAAAAATCATAACTTCTTCCTAGTGTATCCAAATTGAGTGAGACTAGTTGCATTGGATAGTGGACAGTCTTTAGTATTTCTGGTATGAGTTTCATAATTTTATATCAATCATTTTTTGTGGGGAACGCTATACAAGGGACATCTCCCAGAAAGGCCAAAAATCAACAAGTTGTGGGGAAGTTACCGTAAATTCCACTTGGCACATCCAATTTTGATCAGACCTATGGCATTGTAGAGGAGCAATATTAGAGAACTACAAAAAATAAAGTTTCATACCCATAAGGGCTGAAACTTTGGAGATACAACAAAAGAAATATTGTCTAGTAGAACCACCTCAAAATCAAGGTTCAAAAGTGATACTTTGCCAACATGCCACCCAAAAAGGGAACTTCTACACCAAATAAGCCTCCATATAATCCTACATGGACTCTTGATGAAGGTGAATAAATCCGTAGGGACATAAATTATTTACAAAAGAAGACAGTAACAAAATATGAACTACAAGAGATGATGGAGGGTTTAAAAGGGGAGATCATGGAAGGATTGAAAATTTTCATAATAGAGAGGACACTTGAAAGTGAAAATGTATCCCATGAAATTCA
>SNQJ01S0002958.1:55006-137680 GCA_010110895.2 Picea sitchensis | reverse complement strand
GGAACACTTAGGGATTTGGTGCTTCCTTCTAGTGGGTGCTAGAGAAACCAGGGAGTTGGTTCTTCCTTCTAGTGGGTGCTAGAGAAACCAGAGATTTGGTGCTCTTGGAAAGTCACAGCTTGTAAAACAGAGGTTGTAGCCTTAAGGTGAGTTGGTTCTCATAAGAATGATAATGTACAGAAAATAAATATTACTTATCATATCAAAAAGAAGAGGTTTTTCCCTTTATGGGTTTCCTTAGGAAATATATGTCTCTGTGTATTTCATGTGTGTGATTGATGTTTAATATTCTATTGCTTACTTCCCTACATCATTGTGATCGTCATTGAGTGTTCTAGGAAGAGTTCAAAATGGGCATAATTGTTTAAGCACAGTAACAATTGATTCACCCCCCCCCTTCTCAGTTGTCCAACATTATGTGTGTGCCTATGCCGCATCCTTTGATGGATCTCCTCAGTTTCCATCAACACACAATGGGTCTTCTAACTCTGAGATGGTACACAATGTCTTCCCTCTGGTGCGCTGATATCTGTGAATCCTACCAATGAATGCTGTGAAATGATGGTGAATTATTCATCCCTGATGTGCCCACAGAAAACAAATTTATTCAGAAGCAACGCAGTTCCAGCTGCAACTAAATTTTACGCTTCCTTCGCCCCGTTTCATGAGGTTTTTCATATTAACCTTGATATCTTGTTTTTATGTTAGATTCAATGAACTTATAATTTTTCAGACTTATTGATTGTTAAGCTTAAAGATTTATATCTGGGAGAGATTTTAGTGCATATGTATGGAAGTTCTCTGCTGATCTTGTCCCGGATTTTTGTTATCCTTTTGCCTTTAAAGTTAAATCTCTAAACTAGCGAGACAAATTCGAAGACTGAATAATGTTTGGGGTAGATTTTAGTATAATAGAAAGTATCATATTTTTATTTCTGTTCACCTTTAAAAATTAAGGCTCCTGCGAGCTAGAAAAATTGGAGTGTGCTTGGAATACCTAAAATAAAATTTCGGGGGAATTTTGGTGTATATCCATCTTGTGCCACCCTTGTCCCATATTGTGCCACCCTTGTCCCAGATTTTGGTTTTCCATTTTCCTTTAAAGCGTAAAGTTCAAAGTGAGTGACATAAATGGACTTGTGCTTCGAATAATTCAAATGAAATTTCAGCAAGATTTTGGTGTATATCCAGCTTTTGTCCTGGCTCTTGTCCCAGATTTTGGTTTGTCTGCAAAACCTAAAATTCGAAACGAGTGAGACATGGTCACTTCTGCTCGAGAAATTCACACAAAAATGCGGAAAACTATTCAAGATTTGAAGTTGTTGCTGGTTTTTTCACTGTTGCAAATTTGGATACAGTATTGAAATTGACAATTTAAATGCTTTGAAGCTTAAAGAATGAGGCTCCAAAATTTTCCGGTTTCTGCCTCTTTATATTTATATTAACCATATTTCAAATTTTAGATGTTGATTTCCTAAATCCTTTGGTTAATTACTATGTGCTTCTTCGAAAAGAAAAATGAAAAATAAAATCACTTACGACATAAATATTCGAAAATAAGAAAAACTAGATTGGGAGGAGGATTAGGAAGAAATAAGATTCTTGTGAATTTAGTGGAGCATAAGAGGATTAGGAAGATCAGAAGATTCTTTGGAATTTAGTGGAGCCTTAAAATGAAATCACTTACTCTATAAATATTAGAAAAAAAAATTGAATTGGAGGAGGATCAGGAAGAATATAAGATTCTTGGGAATTTACTGGAGCGTGCAAAAAACTGCTTTGTATCTTGTTAGTTTTATTTTAAAACTAGGTGCCTTTTGTTTCCATTCTGGTCCTGGATTTCTACGAGCATTGGATCGAAGGGATATATGACTGGATAGTGAGATGGATTTTCAGTGGGTCTAGGATGCTATAAAGGTAAACAAATTCCATGGTTTTCTTTGTTTATTTAAAGTTCAATTTTACTGGTTTTCAAGTACATATAATTTTTTTCTAATCGATAGTCCATTCTTGTTCCAGATTCAGGAAAACACTCAAAATCGGTTGTTGTAATATGTTGTAAGTTCCACAAAAATTTTATTTAACTTTGAATCCATTTTTATTCTCGTTTCTAAAAATAAAGTTTACATGTCATGCCAATATTAAAACACTTTACGCTGTGATAGAGCAACTTGTCCAAATTTTAAATCATTTTCAAAATAAACTTAGAGACAGATTTCTACATTGCGGTATTTTCATGTCATTCCAATATTAGAACACTTTTCACTATGATAGAACAACTTGTCCACATTTTAAATCCTTTTCTGGTTCTCGAAAATAAACTTAGATACAGATTTCTATATTATTCGTTCTTTTCATGTGATATTATGAACACTCTAGAGTGTGATAGAAGAACTTGTCCCAAGTTTCTAGTGTGGTGGAAAAACTTGTTCACATTTTAAATTCCTTCCATGGAATACGATAAAATCAAACCATGTAAACAAATAAAATTGGTTTCTACTTTACGCTTTATTGAAACAATGGTCCCCAAATATTTGGGGTCACAATCTACCGTTCCACAGTAAACCTACACTATTCCAATCTGATTGGTGTTTTATATCTTATTAGATTTTTCGTCAATAGTCTCCAACTTTGGCTTCCAGGATTTGCTTGCGTTCAATCTTAGCTGCGTAAGAAATGTCGAAAACTCTCGATCGTCTCCCATATTCATCTTCGACACCGCAAGCTTCTCCTCTTGTGCCCCACTAATTGGGTTTCCCTCCTCCAATAAGAATACATAATTTTTCACTTTTGGCAAGACAGGATCCATGAGGTTCATGGCGGAATTTTCCTTGAATTCCAGGGAGGCCATGTATGTTCCAAATAACACCAACTGTATCTTGGGCATGGGCATAATAAAATAGAGATGTCCCAGATTGAGTTCTTCGTGCTTTCATTGTCAAGATGATACTATGAATATTTCTGATAGAACTAATGGCATTAATCCCTTCTAATTTTTTATGTTATATTAATGGAAGGGCCAAGAAAAATTATTATGTTATCTTAATGGAAGGACTTTCAACCATCCAGCTGCAGGGAATATGTATTTATTTGCATACAACTCTTTTTCTTGAAATCCCCCCTGCCTCTCTGGATTTATATCTATTTATCCTCGAAATTTGTTCCCCACTAACTCTCTCGATTTCTACCCCACCGCATTCATTCAATTCCAAATCTCATCCTCCCATAGAGACACATAGAAAACATCTGTAGTCTCAATATAACCATGCACGACATCTAGATACATAATATCGGGAGTTGAATTTGCATAGATATCGTTCTACAAGATTCAAAGTTCATTGAGAGTAAAATGGTCTAGGAAGAAACCAATCTCTCCCCAAACATCGTCATAATATGGGAATTCTTCTATATCAATCATAACTGTGGTCGCTTCAAAATACATGTGTGTTGTTAATTCGCCTTGCTTATTTGAACCCATTTGTTCACTGCTACTATTTTCATCGGTGGACTCGATATTATTATCATTTTGCGTCTTCAACCCAATTTCATCTTCCAAATAATTTATAACGATGTTGAGCCTAATCTCGCCCTCGACATTATTCGTAGCATTATGAGTATCTTCTAGATTACTGTTGTTGTTATCTGCACTATCGATCTTGTCAAGCAAGCCCATGAGATTACAATGATAGCCCAATGTTCCGCTATTAGTTCGCTTCACGTCTGGGTAATCCAACCCCGTATTCAAATATTCATCTCACCCTCGCTTATTCTGAGAAATTTGAGAGAATGTGGCCATCTCTGCGATGAAATGTTGTGAATAAAATGTATCCGCTGCAACAATTGATACTTAATGCAAAGAATGGGGTTATTAATATTTCAACGACGCAACACTCATGGACGCCCCACAACTTATTTACAATATATAGGTCACTGGCAGTGGATCCATAAGAAATCTCACATGATGTGCAAACCAAAGAAATAAGATCCAACGTGTTAGTTTTAAAAGTCTTTTTCTTTGGTACACTTCGATGGAATGGTAATCACAGGACGCATGGAAACCCATGTTTGCACAAGGATGATCACAAGGACCATTTCTTAACTCTGGCTAACACTTTTAGTATAGGTCATGTGCCACAAAAACCACCGCCATAGACATGCTTAACCACACCCCTGCTTAAACACTTCCTCCTTTTTCATCGGCTACACGAAAAATACGACCATACAGTTATGGAATGTTTATGGATGGAGTGGTGAGCACGGTCTTCAAACCCTTAAATACAAGAGCTTAATTGAAGTACACAGTGGAGGAACCCTATGAATGCATGATCTCCTCTGATATTTAGGAAGGGACATATGATCAACTGATCAAAATGTTCCCCTTCGTCTTTGGAATCTCCAAGATTTAAACCCTTCCGTATAATTCTTGCATCTAAAGCTAAGTTTCTTGCAAAAGGAAGATTCGACACCTCACCCTTATAAAGTTTTCAGACATATGTTTATTTAGCAGCAGTTTAAACCTAAAATTAGTCAATACTTTAATTGTCAGCCACAATTTCTTTCTACCAAACCACAGAGAATTTTAGGTGGAGAAGGTCCAAAACATAGGTCTACACTCGATATCATGTTGACCTTGTTTTACCAGTTTTTAATAAAAACATTGAGTACTTTTTCAATAATGTAGAGAAGTCTGTGTGGTGTTTCTTAAAGATATGAGACCTTTTGAGGCCTATGTGGTTGTTGCTTTCTTTCTGTCTTTAATGAATAATGTGGTTGTTTTCAATGGGACCAAATAGATGGATTTGTTGGTGACTATGATTAGATGTTTTTATTCCTTTGTATTTATTGTATAATACGTCTGATTTGTCAACTTAGGGGTAATTCTCCCACTGGGGTCACATGTCCAGCAGTGTTCACCTGCACAGGACCATATTTTTTTTATCAACTCTCAGTTTACATCCAGGCTGCAACATCTATGTCATTGTAGTCAATGGTATACATGTTGTCATGAAAAAGCAGAGCAGGCAATAGTTAGGCCACATAAAAAAATTACTTTGTTGTTGATATGGGTGGTGGTCACATGCTTAGCAAGTGAAAACTTGTATTTTATGTTTATTCTGGATGACTCCAAACCTGGTGATCTTATGCTGGTTAAGCTCCAAAAATTGTACTGTTCATCTTATCCAACAAATGTATTTTTGCCTGGAGATATGGAGGCCTTGTCATCTGTTCGATATATTGAACCTGGAAAAGGCACAACCCATAGATATTTGTATAGAAGATGAATTTTACCAAATAAATTGGCTGATGTCGACCATTAATGGATCTCAATAGATGTGGATATGTTAAAATAGTCCCCATCTATTTATTTTTCCCTACACTATAATATTGGAAACCATTCCATAAGCCCATGCCCCAATATAGAGGGAAAATTGAATATCTTCATGAATGAATGAAATGTTGATTTGCAAGATCAAATAAGTAATCCCATTTGTCCATTTTTACTAAACACAAGTATGAGAATGAAAATGTTCATTTTTACAAAACACAAGTATGAGAATGAAAATGTTTTTCAATCATTTCCCAAGTCCCAAAAGAATATATTATTCATCTTCTATATTGGGAAATATAATATATGGTCCAAGGGCTAAACAAAAAGTCGAAAATTCCTTTGTGGTGTCTTTCTTTTCTGTGTAGAACGACGAAACATTCCCCCTCAAATATCAAAGCATATTAGTGAGTGCGGCAATGTCTCTAATGTTGTCAGTTTAAAGGTCACCCTTTCCAATGAAGGCATACGCTGCTTTTGAAAAAATGGGACCATATTTTTCAAGTGGGGTACTCCCACTTAATTACTCTGGGAGACTATGTAGAATGTACAACCACATGCCTCTATGATGTCATTTTTATATTTCAAACCAAAAACAAATCTCTTTGAATCCCTTTCTACTAAATCTTGGTTCAATAAGTTTACATTTAAAAAATAATAATAATAAATAAAATCTCTCATGAATGCAGTGTTAAAATGATGGTCATAAAAACAATATTATATTTGTTACCATCTAACCAATTCCTTGTTCACTATGTTTTATTTGGGGGTTTTAATTTTTTCTCTCTACTTAAACTATGTAGCATGTTCTTTTTAAAGGTATGTGACAAGATATGGTCTAGTGTTTGTTAAGGTTTTGGTGCCAATAGGATTTGGCATAGAGGAAATGGACGTTGTTATAATAACTGATATTCTAAGAAGAGCGGGTGTACATGTGACTATGGCATCCGTGGAACCAAATCTCCAGATGAAATGTTCTAATATCACATTATTCACTAGCAAGAATGGAGAAATTAGAATAAATTGCAAAGTATTAACTCTATCTCATGTATCTTTGTAGGTCGCCACTAAATAATTTCAGTTACTTCCATTGCTTCCTCCAATGCAAAGATCAATATCTTCGACTGAACTCAAAGGTTTTTCGCTTATTTTTTTAATGGTGGGTCTTGATCTTCTTACAGACCATGCAACTTCAGAGGCGGATATCTCTATGCTTATTTATCATACTTACTCCATGCTCTCTTCTTTTGTTCGTGCCCCAACATTGAAAGGTAGCATGGGAATCTTACAAGCAATTTCATCACTGAAAATTTTGAAGCTTTTGTACAATCTAATCTTTATAAGCCATACAACAGAGGTATTTTAAATATAATCTTTCATAACCATACAAACCCTGATTTTGACCAGTGAAAAAATAGCATAACCACAATGACAAAACTTATCATATCATATGTTGGTTGTTGCATGTTAGTGGTTGCCGACATTTGTTGTGTGTATTGACCACTTGTGAATGCAATGCAATTTATAGGCATATATCTTTCATTGACCCCAACATCCTCCATGCAACTCTATTGTGTTGATTGACCACTTGTGAATGAAATGCAATTTATAGGCATATATATTTCACTGGCCCCAACATCCTCCATGAAACTCCTAGGTTGATTGTTCCAACAACTATAACAACTTAGTACTTATAGTAAGTTATCCAGGAAATCTCCAAATCTCCTAAATGTTTAAACAATATAACAACTTGAACTTACTTCGGTGTTTCCTTTACCCCACTTCGGGGTTATGCTAGTTTAATGTTTTACAATTTTTCTAAAATACAAAGAAAAATGAATTTTCATTTCGTATAAATATATTTATCAAATAACATCATTACACGTATAACTATATAATATTTATAATATTAAGATAAAATTTCATTTAATAAAAAATATTTATAACATTATAAAATATATACCTACATTGAGAAATCAAATTGAAAATAACATTATTCTTGCTAGCTCAACTGGGTTCCATTGAGTGATGACTCACTAAAAATGATTGTACATCTCTCAACCCCTCACTTCAATGAGGGTCTTTACTTTATTGACAATGATGGAGCCATTAAAGTTTTGTGAGGATACTCCCTTCAATCTCTACCTCATTGGAAAACAAACATCAACACTTTGTCATCCACTCGTTATTTTTTTGATAGGGGTAGAGTCATCAATATCATGACCCTCATTCAGATGTGTACTCCCTCTCTTTCGATTATCTCCCCTTTCATATGCTTATCTCCTCCACATTTCATGCTAGTTCATCTCCACATTTAAAAATAAAACAACAAATTTTGAAAATAAATTTTAAAAGCAAATACAAAGCCCCCTTGTGGGATAACACATGTGGGATGGTGTAGGGTTTAGCCCCATTCACCCATATTCAAATCTTATGGGGGTGATATTTACGGTACTGATATGGGAAAGTTGCACATATGGAACCCATCACATAATATCTTTCTCATATAAGTGCATTGTAAAAAAAAAACATTTAAAAAGGAAAAAAAAACATGAGAACAAAAGTAAAAAAACATATCTTTTAGAAAAACTTAAAAATAATGAAAAAAATCAATTGACAAACAATTTTTTATCCACCCCCCATCCATTGCCCATGCCCCCATCCCTATTGTATCTCACAAAAGGTCGAAGCATGAAGGCATGTTGTCGTAGCCAAATTTCCCATACCTATATTCATGGAAGTGGTTGGTTTTTAAACTACCACCCCTTCTCATTAATTGATTTTTTCTTGGAATTGGGGCTAAGGAAATAGTTTGAATATTTTCAAAATAATATCTCAATAAGGAGGTTTGGGTTATTTTAGCATAATGATCCCCCTCTCTAGGCTTCTTTATTATTTCCTCTAGTGGTATCATGACCAGTACTTCAAGGCTTCATCCCATAATCAGATAGTTGACCGTTACAATTAAACAATGATAAATTTACATTGTTTGCATTCCATGGCATGGAAATCATTAATTGTGAATAATTATAGGCTGGGCGAAACAAGGGTGTTACACACTCATGTGCGCTAAGGAAGAGAAAATGCTCAGAGAAATAAATGGAGTGTTAGCCTGTGCTCTGGTACCAATGTCAGGCCAGGAATGGTAGAAAAGATAACTCCACATTGATGTTATTGCATTAGTATGATAGGTGAATATATACATGAGTAAATGACTCTTGGTTTTCCCAAATGGGTGACCATTCCTATCACCTTTCATATTTACATACAGTTACAAGTAACACAACAACAAAGGATTACGTGTCCAACATGCCTAAATATATTTTCCATGTAATAAAGGCTGACATTAGTTAGTAAGGCCTATTTAATAAATGTGAACAAGTCAATGTAAGAAGATCTAATAGAAGCTTCAGCTTCCAGAAAGATCTTTCTCTAGAATGTTCTTTAGAAGATAGAATTAGTATAAATAAGAGAAGGAGCCATGAGAAAGCTTGTCTTGAGAATTATTGTAATAGAGCTCTGCTCTGCTGGAGGTTTTCCCCTCAAAGAGGTAAGTGAATATTGCTTGCTTTGAATAAAGGTATTATTTCTAGTGTTGCTCTTCTCATATTTTGTTGTTCCATTGATATTTGCTGAATATTTTTTTTTCTGCATATTATATTACATCTGGTACCTTATAGGATAATTTCTTATTGTAAGCATTGACCATCGGCAAGGTGGAATCACTAGTGGGAAAAAACTCAACGCAAGAGAGGCTCACAAAAAAAGAGCTTGATAAGTAGGTTGGCCATAGGTACAAAGAAGAATTCCTCTACATTAATTAATTTGCTTAATAATAATAATAATAAAATCCTACCATTTTAAAATGCAAATTTTGGATGATGATGTGATTCCATAATAAAAATTCTTACGAATTTTGCACCAACTATCCCCCATCCATTAATTGTTTGGGGAAAATATTTTACATAAAAAACACAACACTCACACAATTGATATTCTGCGTCATTTGTGCAAATGATTACAACTACATATGGAACTATGTGCATTGGTGTTGACTAGAGATGGAGGAGATATAGAAAATGGAAAATGTGACATATGGATGCTAAAGGCTCTACCGACCAGGGCACTTGGCAGTGTAAGTCAGACAACCGTGTAGTACATTTTTCTTAATGAATTCATCTATCTTTTCAATGTGGATGCTATGACCATTGAGTTATAATCATCTTCCCCTCATTCAAAGCAGGATTTTTGGTTTCCTCGAGTCGAGTGTGTTTTCTATATCCTATTAGTGTGGATTTTAGCATGTTTTCTATATATTCTTAGCATGGAGGATGTTTTCACTCATGTACATGGTTCACACTTTATCGTTCACTCCATCAATGTCTTCTTTATCAATTCTTTGGTTGAAGGTGCTTCGATGTATCACCAATCTACAATAGACAAGTGATCTAATAAGAATACAATGTCACGGTGAAGAAATAGATGGTTTCATATTGAAATTAAAAACCAAAGACAGAGTAGTGAAGAAGTAGTCGATTTCATGTCTCGGGTTATTTCTAACTTTACACTTGAGTTTGAGATTTCTACTTAAGTTAGCAAGTTTATGGGTCCATAGTAACTCCATTATTATCATTGCTTGAGAGGTGAACACAAACATATTATGAATATACATAAAGAGGTTTAAGTCATGTGTGATGCGCCCCCTCTCCCAGGACATCAACGCCCTATATATCAATTTATGGGTGGTTTTAGTTGTAACCACCCCACCTCTCTCGAGTGGAACATGCACGTCTAAAGAACCTTGCTCGACCACCCAAGATATTATAGGTATGATTGATAGGTGCATCCTTCCCTATATACTAGAATATAGGATTTTTCCATTCCTTCTTGTTGATATCATGGTAGTTGGGGGAGGTATTAACCTTCACATGTAACCTTTGATGAGACTAGAATATTCTGGGAAGTAAGAGAAACCCTAAAACGTTGGATAATAACCCTAGAAGACAAGTCAACTCAAGAGAATACTTAATATTGAATTATTAGCCTCTAGAAAGAGAAGTCGACCCAATCAAGTGAGATAGAGCAATATAAATAGAGGGCGCTAGAGCTCATTTTTTACTCACACACTCACAACTGCATAAGACCAGTGGTGCGCAAGTTTGGAGAGAGAGTGCAACTGTAGCTGATGCAACTTGTATTTTGGTTTTGGTTTAGACTTTCTCTTGGTTATGGTTTGGAATTTCTACTTGGTCTTTAGTTATTCTTTATTGGTGCGCTATCCTTGGAGAAAGGTGTGCTACCTTAGCTAGCTATTGGATTTCTTCCGGAATTATTCTGTCTGTCAAGGTTAAGGTGCTCGGGGGTGGCCTTTGTGCCTATGGTCGGGTGACGATATTGCTATATTGTCTATGGTGAAACGATCACACCTATTTKTCTAACAGGTTATGGGCCCACGCTATCTTCAGACAGTCTAACCACTGGAATATAGATTGGGAGGATTTTCTCAGTTGCATTTGTAGTTGCAGTCAAAGTTTTGCTACAACAACGAAACCTTAACCCTCTTGTTGAGGYAGCTTAAGTGAATAGATTGACCTAATTCCTGAATATCCTAGTACACCCTAGCCTAGCGCACCTCCTGGTACTCTCAGTAAGCCAAGGTGTCAAGTTTGATTTTTTGGTCGAAGTCAAAGGTTGACCCAGTCAAAGTAGTCATGAATTACTCTATGAAGTCAGAAAACAAGTTAGAAGGGGATTCTAACTTCAAAGCATGGAAAACAAGTATTGACCTCATCCTTGCCAAGAATAAAGTGTTGGATATCATGAAAGGAAATATTATGGAACCACAGTTTGAAGCAGGAAAAGAGAAGGAACCTCAGAACATTGCAGTTATGGAGAAGTTCAAGGACAATGACATCAATACTATGAGTATCATAGTGGACTCTGTAAAAGACCACTTGATACCCTACATCTCTCACCCTGACTCATCTAAGAAGATGTACAATGCCCTAACTAACCTATTCTCAGTCAGAAACATTGGACMAGTGATGAGTCTGAATAATGAGCTCTGTGACATGAAAATGAATGATGATGACAACATAACATCATACTTTGTAAGAATCTCTCAGTTAAGAGATCAACTACAAGATATTGAAGAAATCATTTCAGAAAAGGAACTAGTAAATATAGTATTCAATGGCCTTCCCAAGACATGGGATGCATTTTCCGCAAGAATGAACACAAGAAAGGAGTATCCTACATTTGAAGAGCTTTGTATTTGCTGTGCACAATAAGAATCAAGGATTAGCACAAAAGAGAAATCCCAAAAGAAATATGATGATCAAGCCTTCACAACAAAGTTCAAGAACTTCATGAATAAGAAGAAGTTTGACTTAAGGAAGAAACCAAATCAAGAAAAGGATATGTCAAAAATACAATGCTTCAACTATCTAAAATATGGTCACTACAGGAACCATTGTCCTAAGTTAAATAAAAGGAAGGAAACACACGAAGCAACAGTTGTCGAAGAAAAGGAACCCTCAAAGAAAGTTAAGTAGGATGAAGCAGACTTCTTCTTCTAGTCAAGGTAACAATATTCTTCTATAACGTACCTATAGAATGACTATAGAATGCACTGAATTTGTGAAAAACACTTATGAGCGAAAGCGTTGCGAGATTCAGAACTAGAGTTTCTTCCGGAAGGAGGGAGAAGACTATGACAATAGCTTGTTCCAGTAAACTAGATATACCTCTATCTGAGATATTATATCTCTTACAGTATCCATGGGTTGGAGTTTACATCAGATGAATGTAAAGACTATTCTTCTCAAATAGAGTAATTGAAGAAGAAACATATGGAGAGAAACCTCAAGGTTTTGAGGTATACCAGAAAAAGACCCATGTATGCAAATGGAAGAATACCTTGTATGGATTCAAGCAACTTGATGTAGAGTATCTCATATACAATAGAAGCATGGAGAAAAATTCCTATGACAGAGAAAGTGTATAAGAATGGTTACTCAGAAGTCCAGGATGATGGATTGCAAATCCATGGAAAAATCCCATCATGACAAATCTAAAGAAGTTGAGAGACTCTAATCCAATAGACCCATCTTTGTATTGAAAATTGATTGGCTCATTAATGTATTTGGAGAATACTCATCCGGATATTTGTTTTGTGGGATGTTCAAGTTATGATATAAAACTGCATGGATTTATCAATTCAGGTTGGGAAATTCCTTTCCAGTCCCGAAAGTGGTTCAAGATTTCTAACGGATACGCATTTTCCAGTTCAGAAAATGGTCCAGATCGGACAATAATTTTCATAATGAAAATGGTTCGATAGTTTGTTGATGTACCATAGACAACGATTCCCCTTGTGGCCAGTGTGGGGGAATGGTATAGGGCATTCATTCTTCTTAGAAGTCACTCTAAGTAGTGGTCAAGTAGAATGGTTCGCCTGGCCAAGTGTTCATTCTTTCGAAGTTCATAGTTGTGAGCAGTTTTGAAAAATGGTCCATTTTGGAGGTTGGTGCAAGACAGTCATTTCCGTAGGAAATGGTCCGGATAGTCATTCCCTAGGGAAGACTCATTCTCTCTAGGTTTCACTGTGATTAGTGCCAGAGGAATGGCTTAGTTAGGTGAATGGTCTAGGTTCATCAATCAAGGACAAAAATTCCCTAGGGAAGACTCATTCTCTCCAGGTTGCACTATGATTAATGTCGAAGGAATGGCCCAGTTAGGTGAATGGTCTAGGCTCGGAAATCAGGGACAACTATTCTTCTATGCTTGGGAAGAATAGTCCAGATAGCCCATGGTTTATGTTTTATTTTCTGAGGGAAAATGATCTTCCAAATCTCAGAGATGTGAGTGGAAGAATGGCCCAGATGACTAAGTTTGTATCATGATATTGTTGATATCAGATGATATGATTGTTGTGGAGACTGTATGTCTCTAGACAATAGTTGTATGCTACTGTGGTGGATGTGATCCACTGGTAGTGACTTTGTGTCACTAGTTAGTAGTCGTGTGCTACTAGGAGTGGTTGTGTACCACTAGGTAGTAGTTGTGTACTACTATGGATAGAAACAATTGTGTTCTATTAGATGGAATTGTTTTGATTTCCATGGAGACTATCACTAGTGTTGGAAATGATTTCCAGCTAGATGCATAGTCAATATGTTGATGGAAAGACATTCTCCAGGCGGAGAATGGTCCAGGCAAGACAAATTGTTGGTGGACAAACATTCTCCCTGTGGAAAATGGTCCAGGGCAGTCATTCTTCTAGGACACATGTCCATATTAGAAGAATAGTCCTTGTATCCCATGGCGTGGCTTCCAGCATATTTGTTGGAACAATTATTATTCTAGGACATATGTCCGGATTAGAAGAATGGTTCTTGTATCACTCTGTGGAGTGAGTGACTTATCCAACATCATACCCGATTACTCATATGGAGTATGTATTTGAGATATGATGCAGTTGATGCTATCAGATGATACTGATAGTGATGATGTTTCTCGTGAGTTGATCTACGTGATCATGAGACAACCCGTGTGGCTACAATGATGCTACTAGTTGAATGGTCGGTTTGTGCTCAATACCATTGCCTTGAATACCTCCCTAGCTAGGAGGGAGTGTTGATATTATGATAGTTGCGGGAGGTATTAACCTTCACGTGTAACCTTTGACGAGACTACAATATTCTAGGAAGCAAGAGAAACCCTAAAACATTGGATAATAACCCTAGAAGACAAGTCGGCTCAAGAGAATATTTAATATTGAAATATTAGCCTCCAGAAAGAGAAGTCGGCCTAGTCAAGTGAGATAGAGTAGTATAAATAGAGGGCGCTAGAGCTCATTTGTTACTCACACACTCACAACTGCATAAGACCAGTGGTGCACAAGTTTTGAGAGAGAGTGAAACTGCAGTTGTTGCAATTGGAATTTTGGTTTTGGTTTGGACTTTATCTTGGTTATGGTTTGGAATTTCTACTTGGTCTTTGGTTATTCTTGCTTGGTGCGCTAGACTTGGAGAAAAGTGTGCTACCTTGGTTGGCTATTGGATTGCTTCCATAATTATTCTTCCTATCAAGGTTAAGGTGCTCGGGGGTGGCCTTTGTGCCTATGGTTGTGTGACAATATTGCTATATTGTCTATGATGAAACGAGCACACCTATTTTTCTAACACTTCTGACCATATATGGGGATTCTATGGGCGAGACTTGTCTCATGAACAACCACCATTCTATTTTTTGAAACTCGAAGAACCATTCAATTTTCTGAAACATAGCCCACCCAGAGCTGCAATTGCTCCTCCAAGTGAAACTTACAAGATTATTTTTCACACCCTATCTCTGGTATACATATGACCCTCTACCCACAATTTTCCTATGGTAACACCCTAGGGAACTACACCTAGGGCCTCCAAATATATTGACTAGCTAGATGACTGTAGAATGCACTTCATTAAACAATCTTATTATCCTTGAAAATTTTGGTTTTTTTTTAGAGTTATATTATTGGATTTTGCAGTTCATGTGGAACATAGAAAGGCACGACCTAGGTGCATTTTTTGATATTCATTGACAGATACATTACATGTGGAGATATCAATGACTACAACTTCCCACACACCCTCAAAATCAAGAGCCATTTTTCTCTTGGTTTTGAGCATTATGTGGTATAAGATCATGCACCATGCCACTGATTGCCTCCATCCATTCCCAAATGCACTGCCATGTCTCTCTCATGTCCTTGGTCCATTGCCAAATTCTTGTCGTGTCTCTCTCATGTGCCTCGCCCTCACATAAAATTTTGATTAGTAATAAATCTAGGAATGGATTTGTCTCTGAACTTAATGTAAATGATTATACACAACAATTATCTCACTTTGAGGATGACAAAAAGTGATAATGGTGGATCTAGCTATGGCTAAGGAGATGGGATTGACACTTTTGAGAAATGCCAAGAAATTAATGGAGTTGAGCGAAATGCTAGTGGAACAACTTGATTTGCATATGCCTATGCTTCCACAGGGTCTGTAGATGGTGCTTTTGAGTCAATGAGGCTAGTGATATTAAATATACCCCTAGTGGAGATAGTGAACTATGTTGTTTTATTCAGGTTGACACTTTTGTTCTAGATCATCTCTAAAATACAGAGCTTGACAACCCATCAATGAATCCAGTGTGAGTACCAAATAAGGGATAGAAAGGGAATGCAATAATAGCCCATTGCATTGGATTTTCAAATTATTCATATTAAAAAACATTGGAAAGAATAATTCCATACACATTCATGTCTGCTCGAATTGCTAGAGTTTGTTCTTGATTGTCTACTTGCAGAAGGCTTGAAGACTGTTTTCACTTCTAGGAGGCAACCATTGCAATAAATGCTTCTTTTTAGACTAAACTACATCTTGAACACAAACAAGACAATTTTCAGCTACATGAGAGCTATAAGCCTAGATTGGAAGTTATGGTGGAGATCAAACATCGACTATCTTTGAAATCAAATTAGTAGCAATATATGGCAGAGTTATAACAACATTATTATGCTTGAAATCATGCTTATCTTTGTGAAGGGTGGGGCGTGTATCTCATAGTACTTACAAACAAGTTTATTCGTCCTGTCAAGCTCCATTGTTGTGTTGTGCATCATCTGAAGGAGCAATGGAAAATATTACATCATAACATACTTTGAAGGTAAAATATAAATAAGGGAAAATATAAATAACGAGTAAATTGTTAAAATAACTCTGTTTGAATCATCAATATGTACAAAAAAACGTTAAATCTTATATTTCCTCCACATGGGATCACAAATTGTTGAAACAAATGGAACAGGGAAAGTACATATAGTACGAGATCTGCACTTGTTAGATGTATTTTTTCATAACTGGAAACCAACCTCTTGATTGTTGCTTGTGTGATTGTTTTCCTCATAGCTGAAAATCGGCTTCTTGATTGTTGCTTGTGTAAATTTCACTGGGTTATGTTCAATGCCACTACGACTATAGTTAATCTTACTCATTAGTACTAGCAACAACTACTTCTTCTTTACTCATTACTCATTAGTACTAGCAACAACTACTTCTTCTTTTACTTGTACAGTTGAAAATTTCAATCCCATGGTATATCTCCCAAGTCAACGAAAGGGATTTAAAAAGAACCAAGTTCGTCACCGACCGCCATACCTAACCGGCGGCGGGCCATTTTAATGATGTTAATGGTGATAGAGAATGCTTGGTTACGATGCATAATAAAGGAAGATGACATGAGAACAAGTTTGTAATCGACAGCCAAACAGAATATAAGTTCGCGAGAGGGAATGATCGGCGAATGAACGAAAAGTTTGGTATCAGCACCTATATCGTTGAAGAGGGAGATCGGCTGATGGCAATAAAGGAATATTTACGAGAACAAGTTTGGTAATTGACAAAAACGTTAAGATAAGTTCCGCCGAGAGGTGAATGATCAAGGCGTAACGATCTACATGCTGAATGAAACGAAAAGTTTGAGAAGAAGAATCGGCGATCGCTAGGAAGAGGTAGAGAGACGATCTCAAAATTACCGATCCGAAGGTCCCACCCATCGCTGGATCATGGATAAATTGCACTTTAAAGTACAAGGAGAGCTTGGGTGTAATCGCACATGAAAATCGGATGAAATCTGAGCCATGATCGTTTCTGATCCGAACGCTGATCCCAACATTAATATCGAGTTTCGGATCGCGAAATGGATTACGCCAGAAGCGATATCAGGGACCTCCAAACTACTGGCGGGAATCCCGATCAACCGAACCATCGATCAAGATGCGATTCAGACCATTTAATTCACCTTCCACCGACAAGCAGCACCACGCCAGGGATTACGGCACAATCGTAATGACAAGTACCGACCGATTCAACATTTCAAAGTACAAGTCATGAATCGAGTGACGCGGCGATTCAACACGCACACCCATAACGCATCAAGGGTCGGCAGATGGACACCATATCGAAGTCGGAGGATCGTCAATACGTCAAAGATTAACATCAAACCATACGATACGCCAAATCGCTGACGAACTCCAAACCGGCCATATCAAGATCGTGATTTGATCGCTTGATAACTCCTTATCTGAGTTTTGCTAATCAGCGCCATGGAGGAAAACACCGCGAACAAGAAATGTGCGGAATCGCTGATATATGAGCATGGAAACTAACTGCAACCGAAGTTTCGATCCGGGTCAGCTGATGCAACTCCATCCTGAGTTTCTACCTATCGCTAATTTGGAGTGATCGCAGAACCTCCATCTAAGGGAACAACTAGGATGAGATCACGAAAAGATCAATATCGTCAGATCACCAAGAACGAGGGTCGTTGATATGAGCTCCATCTTAGAGCTTTGCCTATCATGACTTGGAGGACGAACCCAACTAGGAATACCAGATGCAGATCTCAAAAACATCTAGACCGGTTGATTCATCGAGATCGCTGGACCATCGACATCGGTCGATGAAGATCATATAAGCAAAACGGACTCAAGGATTGCAACCGCTTACGCTTTAGCTATATCTTAGTTTCTTAGACAAATATTCTACATTTTCCTGGTATGAGTTGTAAAGTTGAACCACGCGCGGTTCATGCGTATAAAAAATATGAAATAGGACCGCACGGGTTATCATCGCTCAAGAAAGAAACCGCAAGAATATAGAAGAAGAGGGTTTCAGGAGGAGATTGAGACATGCTAAGCGAGATGAAATGTGTAGAGCAGAACAACGTAACCATTCTGAAGAAGAGCTTAACGAGAGCACGAGTTGATGCTAGCATGCACCAAAACCGAATGCAGGAAGAGAAGAGCGCCAGTAATGAAGGTGCGTTAATCGGATTTGGCGCAATAAAAGAAAGATTAAGAACTCATTTGACTGTAAAGTTGAATGTTTTACTTCTAGCCATTTATATTTCTGTGGTGAAGGGAGGTGTCGGGAGGACTGCCTCTCAAGGTTCAAGTATTTGAAATACGGGGAAGGAAGCCTTATCCGCCAGGTGCCGTAGTCCTGTGGTGCAGGAAGTTGTGGAATAAGTGTTCTCTGCTGCGCCGTGTTGTTCGTAACGGAAAGTTGGTGTCATCCGCTTTGCGCCGGGAAACATCTCGTGAAGTTGGTACGGAATAGGTTGCGTTTCCATCCAGCTTTGCGTCGGAATATTCGTGAGTTGGTGCTTCCTGGCGCGAAACTGAGTTGGTACCAAACAAGTTGGCAAAATTTTGTAAAACAGTAGGTTGCAAAATACATTGGAGGTTGGTGCTCACTATAGGTGATTTAACTAAAAAAGATTGTCTATCATTTCAAAGAAGAAGAGGTTTTCCTTTATGGGTTTCCCTCGTGAAAAATCATGCCTCGCGGTATACCCTTTATGTGTTCTGTTCCTTACTTTATCATTCATATGTTGTATACTGTTGATGACTACATGAGAAAATTTTAATAATGTTTTACCGTAATTTAAAATTGTTTCGTTTTTTCACATACAATTGATTCACCCCTTTCTGTATTATTGTTTCAAATAATTGAAATTTAATTTCTTTATTTAAAGGTAGATTCAGTAAGCTTACAGCCATGGACAAGTCATGAAGGACTTCGGCCCTAAGACCCTCCGCTTGATGGAATAAATTTCGTCTTTAAGATTTGGGAATGAGAACATATTTAATGGCCTTCCAGAAGGCAAAATTTGTTGATGTTTGGGATGTAGTGAGACTGGATATACAAAGCCCATTGTGCTATCCAACAAGGATGATGCTATTTAGGTTTTAATGCTACAGGTAATGAATGCTATCTTGAGTCGACTTGCAGAAGCTCGGAGTTTGTGCGATGCATCTTGATACTGCCAGCAATGTGGGATAAACTTATTAACAATTATGGAGGAAACATAGGTGCAAGATGCCAAACTTCAAACATACGATTGAAATTTGAACAACTAAAGATGAATGGAAGATGAAACAATTAGTATTTTTTAAGAGTTGAAGAACTCGTAAATGCTATGAAGGGTCTAGTTGAGACGTTTGATGACTCACTCATAGTTCATAAGATTTTAAGATCTCTCACTGGATAAATTCTAATCCAAAAGTCTCAATAGTTGGGGAATTAAAATGATCTTAAAACTCTGTCATCCACCGACAACTTCTAGGAACTTAACTTCCATATGAAAGTCGAGAATTAACAAAGATAAATCCCTACTATAGAAGCATCTTTGAAGCGCATGCGACTACTGATTCAGCATTAGATGATATTGAGGTAAAATTTGGGAGAAGGTTAAAGAAAAGATCAAGAAAATATCAAGGAAGCTGTCTTCATGCTTTTAACTGGTGGTAAGATATGGTCATTTTGCTTCTAAGTGTCCTCCTATCGTAAAAGCGACTGTAACTCCGATGATGAAAAGAAGTACAAGTACAAGAAATATAATGTATAAAGAAGCCTATTAAAATGATAAGGCAATTCTCAAAAGACAATCAAATCTCCTGAAGATAAGGTAAATGACTTCTGTACTTATGGCTGTAAAAGGATCAGCGTGATAATGAAGGCACAGGCAAAGATGATAATGAGGAAGAAGTCGCGGGTGGATTTGAAGGGAGAACTTAATTCACCGCGACCAAGAAATTCGATAGATCATATCTAAAACAGAAGTTAAAACAATTATTAATGCCAGCTTGAAAAAGACGAAAAACCTGATGAAGATTTTGCTCACCGAAGTGGAATTCATAGGAAAAGGCAAAGAAGATAGGAAGACATAATTTAAAACAACAACTCCGCCGTGAGAAGAAAACTCAGGAAGCCCTTAGAAGAAGAAGAAGACTAGAAAAGAAATGGAGAAATTCAAAGGACCGATCATCAAAATCGCCAAGCATTAAAGCATATCGTGGAAGAATTAACCTGGCATCTCTAAATCAATAATAGAGGAAATTCAAAGTCGAAAAGTCGATTGATAAGAAGGATCAGTGATCATCCATAACATCAATCTACCTAAGTTTTGTCAAAACTCTCAAACATTATTAACAAATACCCCATAAACAAAGAAATAAAATCAGCCATCAAGAAGAAATGAAAGGAAAACCCCGTAACAGAATTTGTAGACCGAAAGTTTATCTAAGATGAGAAATCAATCTCCTCAAAGAAGACAAACTTTTCTGCGCAATAAAAATTCTTCTATGGTTGTTTTTCCTACTCTAATTTTATCACAAAGCTATAACCATATTCTAAGATTTCAGATATGAACAATCAACAGAGACTCAATGAATAACTATCATCACAACAAAGATTGAGACAGCCTTAAGCAACAAACAACCAATACACTATAAGTCGCAGATGACCGAGAAGGATACAGACACAACAACAGATGTGAGCATTACAATCGTTATGATCTTTATTCAGTGAACCAAAATGCCACATCTCACATACTCATGGACATATAGCGTGACCACATTTACAGAATTTTAATCCAGATTGGAATCCCATCACTGAAAATGTCAAGGTTTGGAAGAAGAAAGCGGATGACAAGTGTGGACTAGCGCTATCAGCCCAAAGCGGAAAAAAAAGAATCCCCGGTATATTGATTAGATTCCAAACATATGACCTGGAGACAAAAGTGCCTTTAACCCCATAGATAGTAAATCAGTGGAATGCAAATCCTCAACGCATGCACCGGTGAAAGGTAAAGGTGTTGGAATTGTAATTTTGAGTAACTAAAAGAGAAAGCCCAAGATGTGTTGTTTGTATAAAATTTGAAGCATAATTTGCTTAGCGTCAGTCAAGTCTGCGGACCGGTAGGGTGTGGTTGTTTTTACTTCAAAGACCTGTAAAATCAAACTGTAATTCCGGTCAACTAGCTGCATAAGAACGAAAACAAATGTCATATTTTATGTTGAAGAAGAAGAAGAATGAAAACCTAAGAAAATATGATGATATTATTAGGTGACAGGAGACTTAATACCTAAACTTTCGATCACCATAATCAAGTCTTCAAACAATGGCGAAAGACCTTCCAAAGATATCAGCTATACCGACCTCGGCTTTGTGTGTTTATCGCGTCGATAGGAAAGCTTACTTGCACTCAATCAAATAAAAAATTCTTCCTTCAACAAAAACCTTCATTAGGTACATATGGATCTTATGGACCACCGCTGAAAGTATTGCACAGGAAAAGAAAAATTGATTTTGTTGCTGATTATTGATGACTATTCCTGACTAACTTGGGTTGCCTTTGAGAAAGGCAACCGGGTTAACTTGAAAAATTCAGCGGTTTACAATTTGACTGAGAATCAAATATGAAAGAGGATAAAGGCAGTACGGTCCGATAGAGGAGGAGAGTTCAATTAAGATAACTTCAAAGAATTCCGTGATAAAAAATGGGATCAAAAAAGAATAAACAATTCCAAGGACTCTAAGCAAACAGAGTTGTTGGAGAGGCGCAATTTAAGCTCTGATAGAAAATGGAAAGACGCTGATGAATGAAAAGAACATACCCCATATTAGTGGAAGTAATTCATACAAATTATCTATATCCTTAACAAAGCTCATCTCGTAATTCATTGGACAGCATCCCTATATGAACTTCTTTGGTTTTGAAGACCCGCCTAATCAAACATTTTAAAGTTTCGGAGTAAAGTACTGAACAATGATGAAAAATTATTATAAATAAGGATGACCTAACATGAAGGTATATTCTTGGATTATTCTACAAATAGTAAAGGGTACAGATGTTGTAATAAGAGGTTGCATAAACTAGTTTATTGTATATACATAAAATTTGATGAAGAAGTCTCGGTCAGAAATGTAAGTTGTGTTGAACCAAGAACAAAAGAGATAATTGAAGATGAAGATGAACTGGTCCAAGAATCCGAAAACGAAGAATCCCCTGATTCCGATGAAGATACGAATATCTTAACCCATTACTAAATCGCCAGAAGAAGCAACCACCCTCTCGTGACTATTAGAAAGAATCATCTTGAAAATCTGATAATTGGAGATATAAATGGAGTTAAAACAAGGAGGAAATTGATTAAAAACTCGAACAATCTCATGTTGTTTTTCCATGAACGAACCCAAAATTTGATGAAACTACGTGAAGATAATTGATTTAGAGCAATGAATGAAGAGCTTGATCGAAAATCTGAGAAGAACAATACTTGGGGTTCGTTCCAGGACCTAAAGATAAGAATGTAATAGGTTCCAAATGGGTATCCTACAACAAAATGACAGAAAAAGGACAAGTTGTTAGAAATAAAGCCGAATGGTCCCAGGAAGGATAGCGTATGAAGGTCGAATCCCTACGAAACTTTTGCAACTGCTGGCAGATTGAAGCCATCGAATGGACTCTTGGTTTTCCTTTGTCACAAGAATTTCAAAGTTTATCGGATGGATATCAATACTTTAATGAGGATCTAGAGGAAGAAGTATATATGGAGAAACCCAAAGGATTCTACTGATGTCCTAATTATGTCTATAGGATGAAGAAGGTCTGAGGAAGGGACTAAACAAGCAACTACTTTGTTTGGTACCTAGACCGGACAACAATTTCTACAAGAAAAGGGTTCAAGAAAGAAAAAACCGATGCAGAATCTACATTAAATCAAGGCGTATAATTTTACTAGTTGCTGTGGTTTATAGATGATATTAATTTCTTTACCGTAATTTAATGAATCATCCGTCTGCTGGTTTGCTAATTCTATGCAAAACGGGGAATTTGAAATGTCCATGATAGGGGAACTGGCATATTTTCTTGGCGGTAAAATAAAGCTCCTAGAATTTTATTTCAAGAAAATATTTGAAAGAGACATTGAAGAAATTTCATATGGAATATTCCTCAACAGTCAGCACACCTATGTAGGGTTGGTTGTAAAACAGCAAAGATGATATCTCACCTGTTGTTGATCAAAGGACATATCAAGCTCAATGATAAGGGCTTCATATTAATGGCTACAACATCTCTGTCCATAATGCAAGTCGTTGGAATGGTAGGTCATTTTCGTCTGCTCCTAAACAAAGTCACTTGTATCATAAAAGAATATCTAAATATCCTCAAGGGAACAATGACATAATGACTTTGAAAATTCTAAAAAAAAAAAAATCAGAATTTCCACTAATTGTTTATCTATCGAATCGGGTAAACTATGTTGATGAGAGAAAAAAGCACCAGTGGAGGAGCATTTTTCTGGTGACTCATTAGCTGCATGGTTTAGTAAGAAGCAAGGATCTATTTCATTATCCACTATAGAGGAAGTGTAATACTGGCGGCCGCTACTTCGTCGCAGACAAATCTAAGGATGATACAAACTCTTGTAGATCCGGTTAAACTTACATCGATCCTATTCCAATTCAATGCGTGATAAATAATACAAGTGCCATTAGTGTCTCCAAGAACTCTGTTCTTCACTCCAATACTAATAATAAACGGTAATCAAGTATCATTTTATCTGAGAACAAGTTACAAACAAAATTGTTCACCTGAATTATATACCTTCTACAAAAAAAATTGTTGATCTTTATCAAACTATTGAAGAACCCTTGATATCTTCGTCAAAAGTTATTAGTTATAATCCGCGCCTAACTGCCTTCAATCTCGTCAGAGCACTTATTGAATATCCGGTGTATTCCCAAGACTTATAGTCGATAAGGGGAGTATGTTTTGCAATGCATCGTTACTTTGACATTGGCCGCGGAGAAGAAGATCCAATTACATGGTATTTGTGTTGCCAATTTCACGCCAAGCAGAGATTGTTGGAAAATATTTAACAGATGGGCATAATCGCATTGTTGAATGCTCTATTGCCGCTGATGGCGCAGCGAAGATGACATGAACAACAAGTTTGTAATCATTGCGCAAATAGAAGATAAGTTCGGAGGGTGAATGATCTAAGGCAACGAATGAAATAAAAGTTTGAGAAGAAGAATTCTCCTCGACGTTGAAGAGGGAGATGTTTGTCATCGATGGCAACAAATAGAAGATGAGAACAAACAAGTTTGTAAATTCGACAAACAAAAGATAAGTTCGTAGAGAGGTGAATGATCAACGCGGAATAATGAACGAAGTTTGAGAAGAATAACTTCCATCACCGAAGAGGAGACGATTCCCACCACGCATCCGGAAAGCACGGTCCAATCGCCCATCGTTGGATCATGATAAACGTTACACTTTAAAGTATGGAGAATGGGTGTAATCGCAATAAGGAAAATCGCGACATGAAATATGGGATTGCGGATCAAGATTGATCCTCGACCGCTGATCCCACCTTTGTTCTGAAGCCGGACTGGAGTTGATTACAAAGTTTATTGGACATTGAACTCAAATCGTATGCGTAAAATCATCAACCGAACTACGCATCAAGATGACGTATCTAGACCATCGAATCTGAACTCCACATTGCCAGTAATTCACGCCACTTAGGGCTACGTATAATAACCGTAATGGCTGCGTCAAACTAATCTGAACATTTCGCACACAAGTCATGAATCGGAGTGACATGTGGCAATATTCAACACGTATCAATTCACATTATGATGCTAGCGATGTAACCCATATCGGAGTTTCGGGGATCGCCAGTTGGACATGTCAAAGATTATTAACATCAAAATCCCGATATCGATATACCGAAATGAATCGCGAACCGCTTTATCGATCAGACGGACCGTTAATGTAACTCCTTATCGGAGTTTCGCCAATCACCTACATGGATTGACAAAACACCGCGAATAAGAAATGCAACGCCATGCGCATATGAAGCGAATTCACCACAACCATTAAATCAAGTTTGATCTCATCGATGTAACTCCATCTCGAGATTCACCATCACTAATTTGGAGTGACGAGAACTCCATCTAAAGAAGAACAATCAGATGCTTAGATCGCCAAAAGATCGTGACCATCTGATCACCAAGAACGGATCGCTGATCCTGAAATTCATCCTGGATTTCGGCCTAACGCTAATTGGAGCACGAGAACTCCAACTGGCGGAATACGGTAGATGCGAGATCCTAAAGATCCGACCGCTGATCTACCGTAGATCATGGACTGTCACCGTGGTCGTATGAAGATCATAGCAAAAATGCACTCCGCTGATTGTAAAATCGCTTGGGCTGCCGTACCATGCTCAGCCATTTTGTACAGTTGTCGACATTTTGCCTAAGGAGCTGGGAAGTTGAACCGCCGTGTTTGTGTGTAGAAAAGAAGATGAAATAGATTGTGTCTGGTTGGTTGTTCTGTAATTGAAAAAGAATGAAACTGTAAGAAGATAGAAGAAGAGGATGCGCAGGAGGAGATTGGCATATGTGAAGTGTGAGATGAAAATGCAGAGCAGAATAACGTAACGAGCTGAATAAGAAGAATTTGAGAGTACGAAGCTCGATGAAGAGTATACACCACGACAGATGAGAAAGAAGAGCAACAGAACAAAGGTGCGTATTAATCCGTGATTACGTGCACGAAGAAAGATTGGTAAGAACCGATTTATCTATAAAATTTGAATGTTTATTTAACATTTATATCTTTAGGGTGAAGGAGGGTGTCTGGAGGACCTGCTATCCCAAAGGTTCAAGTGGTTTCTTGAATACAGGGAGTTGTAGCCTCCATCCGGTTGTAGCCAGAGAAACCAAAGTATGGTGGTGCTAGGAGAACAAGGTTCTCCATACAAAGTTGTGAGCCCCGGCGGTAACGGAAAGTTGGTGTTTCCGTCCATTGGTACCGGGAACATCTGAAGTTGGTGCTTCCATCCAGCTTTGGTTCCGAACATTCCGTGAAGGTGCTGCACCAGCTGGCGCTTCGAATATTCCGTAGAGTTGCGCTTCCTCTAGTGGAAGCGAAAACCAGAGCTGGTGCTCTCAAACAAGTTGTATATTGTAAAAAAGAGGTAGCATCCTCGCATTGAGTTGGTTCTCATTTGTAGATGATGTACAGAACTTTAAAAGACTGCCTATCATTTCGGCGAAGAAGAGGTTTTCTCTCCTTATGGGTTTCCTCGTGAAAAAATCATTTCCCTGCATACTTTATGCGAATCGTTGTTCATCACTTTTACTCTGCCCATGTTGTATATTGTTGATGACTGGGCTACGAGAAAATTTTAATAATAAGTTCTTTTAAATGACTTAAAATTGTTTAATCTCTAAAACAACCGATTCACCCCGGCTTGTAGCTACCACTCTCAACACCAACATCACCGAGAATCCACGTGAATTCATTGACATCATTCCCACTTAGTGCTAGAATGGCTACCTATAGGATGATCTTGCTGCGGTAAACAGCATCCTGGAAAGATAAAATTACTATTAATCTAGATAAAAAATTACTTGTTGCACTTACATCAACCCTTGGACGCTTAGACTGTGGAGGAACAAGCATCCTCCTCACTGCCCCAAAACTATTTTTGGGCTATCTAGGGATGAAAGATACAACTTCTCCTTGTTGGATTGCTTACTCATTCTTGTGTCGCTTACAAGGCTTCCTTCCTCAAGCATCGCCTTGGAATCCAAGCATACATAAAACATCTCATAGGCCTAGCCGACGGGTAAGTTTCATTCAGAGCTTGTTTTTCTATGCATACACAATATGTCGTTTATTGCTTATGCATCTCTCCCTTCAGGCAATCTTCTGTCTTTCATAGAATGACATAGAATGGAATTAAATTTGGTTCTTATTTAAGTTAATTTAAGTCTTGCAGGCGATGTAAGTTAAGTTTTGCAGGTGGTGGAGCATGAAGCATTGGTTCCATGCAACCTGTCAAGTGGACTACCCTGTAGTGATAGGCCATGAAGAGGATTGCCATGCAATGATAGGCCATGGATTGCAAGAAGCTCACCTCGACTGCATCATTATTTAAAGTGTCAAAGTCATCCCAAACAACCATTCACAAATTTAATTTCTTTTTTAATTTCTTTTTAATCTAACAATTTTGAAAAAAAAATTCATACACCACTGCAATAATGTAACATCAGTGAGCTTTTTCCAATAGAAAATTCGCTCAAAATTATATTAGAATATAATTTTTTTTTACATCTTCAAAGGATCCTTGATCAAAAGTTGATACTACTAGATCCATAATGATACATATGGACATATATACTGTCCACTACAAAGAGAAAACATCCAAAAAAGGATCCATTTACACTAGCACAGAGGACATGCAATAATATTATGAAGTTCATCGCTTCAAAATATCAAAAAATACTTGTATCTCCAGTCTATATCTCTGACCTAAACTCAAAAAAACTATGGAGAACTTTAAAACAAATCCATATAAAAAGTAGGGCACGTTGTCCCTCCTTCCCAAGTAAAATATGTTAATCTTCCTTTTAATTCTAGTAGGGCTTGTTTTGATAAAAGATCCACTTCCTTATTTTATTCTCTGTAGATATGGTTATAGTAAATACCATGAAAATATGTAGACAGCTCCAATGTTCTACGCTTCCATCCTTCAATAGTGGTGGATTGTAGATTTCCAATATAATTTAGCCAGTCAATAATCACCTTGGAGTCCCTCAAAATTTGAATATTTTGGATGTTCAAATATTTTGCTAATGTGAGAGTGGCCCAAGCTCCCAAAATTTCAGCTTTTGTATTAGTTCCTCCACTGCAATTGACAAACCACCTGTAAACAATTGAATCTGGGAATTTTATGACACCCCCTGCTCCACAATTTAAACCACCCAATGTAGTTGCCCCATCAAAATAAGAATAAGTACATTCATCATTTTGTGTGATCGGCCTCTGTCTTGTATTAAACAATTTTTGTGTATGCGGGAATATGGTATGTGATCCAAGTGTCTTGAATACAATCGCCAAGAAGAAGGTGCTTTCTCA
This sequence comes from Picea sitchensis, assembly GCA_010110895.2. NCBI lineage: Eukaryota > Viridiplantae > Streptophyta > Pinopsida > Pinales > Pinaceae > Picea > Picea sitchensis. Next base: position 109,530 of record SNQJ01S0002958.1, on the reverse strand, counting down.
TCAAATATTTCTCTGTTCCGTTCAATCCATATATTCCAACATGTAATTTCCGCCAAGCTATTTGAAAATGCATTGTTTATAGTCCAGGAGTCTAAGCATTCTATAAGAGAATTTCTGGCCCATGCACTTTTAATTTGTAGCCTATGAGAAATTTTGGACCAAACAGTTTTTGTAAAGGAGAAATGAACAAAGAGATGGTTTATGTCTTCAATGTTATGTTTATAGAGTATGCAGATACCTTGGCCCTCCCAACCTTTTTTATTTAAAACCTCCTAGGTAAGGATCCTGTTGTCCGTGGCCAACCATATTTTTTTTTTATCTTCAGCTATAAATTCCATTTCCATACGTTAACTCTCCATCCACGCCAAATCGGGAGCTACTGAGTGGATAAAAGGGTTGCATATATGTTTTTAACAGTGATATTCCCAGATGAATCGCCTCCGGTCCATAGCAAACTGTCCTTGGTGTTATAAAGAGAAATCCCGGCCCCATTAAGATTTGATATATAATGTTTCCATTCTGATGCCCGCTCCCCGGTTAAACCCAATTTTCCATTGCTCGTCCATATCTCAGATTGAGTAATTGGATTGCGACCTTCAATGGCTTGTGATAGCACAATAATTATTTTTTGATTTAAAATAGATAGGATCTCTGCAGTGAGGAAGGAATTGTCACCAATGCCTAGGATTCGATCTCTTCCAATGAAAATGAGATGTCTGGATCCTAGTCGCCATGCCAACCAATGAGTAATTACATGAAAAGAANTCCCGGCCCCATTAAGATTTGATATATAATGTTTCCATTCTGATGCCCGCTCCCCGGTTAAACCCAATTTTCCATTGCTCGTCCATATCTCAGATTGAGTAATTGGATTGCGACCTTCAATGGCTTGTGATAGCACAATAATTCTTTTTTGATTTAAAATAGATAGGATCTCTGCAGTGAGGAAGGAATTGTCACCAATGCCTAGGATTCGATCTCTTCCAATGAAAATGAGATGTCTGGATCCTAGTCGCCATGCCAACCAATGAGTAATTACATGAAAAGAATGGGTAAGGCTCATCCATATCCTGGAAGCATAACATATTTTTTGAGAAGCTAGCCTAAACCAGTTTATAACTAATATGTTTGAAAAGTATTTGTCCATTACAACTTTATGCCAGATACCACCCTGCGTTAAGACCCTCCAAAGGGTATTTGTATTCAATGCCAAATTGAAATGTGCAAGGTTCCAGAAATCCCATCCTCCATTCTTCTTTGGTCTAGATAAAATCTCCCATCTGCAAATATGATATTGCTGTGAATCTTTTTGGACGCTCCAAATAAAGTGAAACATCAATTTTCTAATCTTTCTTAATACAGATCGAGGAATGGCTTCCATAGGCATCCAATAAATAGGTTGGCCTTCCGACACTGTTTTGACTAGAATGTATCTACCTCCTACAGAAATCCACTTGTTACACCATAAACTAATTTTCTTGGTTATTTTGGCCACAAGCCAATCCTGGTCATCTGCCTTATGTGTCCATGTCTTTAGAAAGTAACCCAAATATTTGAAACCAATCGAAAGATCACTGAAAGTATATGGGAGGACTGTTTTGAAAGGGGCTAATTCACACTCCATGAGCCCTTCAAAATGAACAGTTATTTTTGTTTGATTAACCGAAAGACCAGAAGCTTTACAGAATAATATGATAATATTGTCAATTTCTTTCCATTCTTGTAAACTAGCCTTTGTCATAATGAGTACGTCATCCACAAACAATAGATGAAGAATATTTAACAATCTGGACACTTTTATACCTGATATCTTGCTTTCACCAATGCTAGATTTCAGTGATAAACTGAGACCTTCCATCACCAATATAAATAATAATGGTGATAATGGACAACCTTGGCGTAATCCTCTACCGCTTTTGAATAAGTCGGTGGCCTCACCATTTAGTAATACTGTAAAGGAGGATGATGTGACGCAAGACATGATCCAGTCTGTCATCTGAATTCCAAAACCCCCTTTTAGAAGGATCAGTCTTAAATGTACCCAATCAATACAGTCATATGATTTCCTTAAATCTAGTTTTAGGACAAGCGATTTTAATTTTTTCTTTTTGATGTTATGGAGGCTCTCATGCGTTGTGTCGATATTGTCTTGTATCCTCCTTCCTTTTAAGAAACCCAACTGTTCTTCAGAGAGTGATCTGGAAAGAAATGGTTTTATCCGGTTCGCTATGATTTTTGATATCACCTTGTAACAAAGATTGCACAGTGATATTGGGCGGTAGTCCTCAAAGGTGGTCGGCCTGTTTTCCTTTAGGATCAATATTAGAAAGGTTGAATTTAAGCTTCCAATGATAGTGCCTCACCTTCTTGATTCCTCCACCATCTCTAGGAGATCATCCCCTACTAAATCAAAGAAGAAGGTGAAAAATTCAATTGTCCAGTTGTCCGGCCTTGGACTCTTATCCTTTTTAAAATGAAATAGGATAGATTTTAGCTCCTCCAATGTAACATGATTGTACATCGAGCAAGACTCATCTTCATTTACAATCTGAGGAAATAGTTCAATAATTTTTAATTTTTCAATAGTATTCGATGAGTGCGGGTCCTTGTACAATTTTTTGAAGTGTCGAACCGTTGCTTCCTTTAAATCTCCTTGATTAGATATCTTTAATCATGTGGTATCAGTAATATCCCAGATATGTTTTTGGGCTCTGTTGTGGGTAGAAAATTTATGAAAATACTTAGTATTACCATCCCCGCTAGCCATCCAAATTGCTCTGTTGTGCAACCTCCATTGTTCTTCAACCCCTTTTAATATATTGTTTCTTTCTATTTCCATCTGCCAAAGTGATAACTCTGTTTCATAATTAGTAGGATCACTTGCCAAAAGAGAAATCGAATCCTTTATGTCTGATTCGAGAGTCAACAACTTCACTTTGTTTCTGGCTAATTTCTCTTTATACCAAAGCTTTGTTTGAGATTTTAGAATTTTTAATTTCCAAATGATCTTGTGTTGTTTGCCACCTTCAGACTGGAAAACCGAGTCTTTCCAAATTTTATAGACTAAGTCCATAAAATCTTGATCTTTTAGCCACTGAACATTAAGTTTGAAAGGATAAGCATTCTAGAATGGAGGTAAATCCAGTTGTAATATAATTGGCGCATGATCGGAGATAAACAAAAGTTCAACCCAGGACCTATAAAGACYGACAACAGATAATAAATCTTCAGAAACAAGTACTCTGTCTAATCTCCTTGCAATCGCCTCCTAACCACAATGCCTGTTCCACCAGGTGGGAGTCAGCTTCGACGACTTGATATCAATAAGGTTTTTTGATGAGAATAGCTCTCYGTAATAAGTATTTGTATTCCCAGACCCAAACGTTCCTCCCCAGACCTCGTCCAAAGATAAAAAAATATTTAGGTCCCTAGCGATGATTAAATTCTTGATAGATAAGATACCACTATCTTCCATCGATTTCCAGAATTGTTTATGATCCGAGGACGAGCCATAAATATTAAGTAGTGCTAATTCCCGGTTGTTTATAGTACACCTGCCTGTTAATAGAATACCACCAATAGTAAGATAAGGAACCAACTCATATAAATTTGGGTCCCTTGAGACTAACAGTCCCCCCGAAGTACCCACAGAGTTAATTGCACACAAAACCCAGGATGGGCGCAAGAGGTGCATGAAATCCCTAGCTTTCTGAGCATTTACCAAAGTTTCTTGTAGAAAAACAATTTTAGGACAAGAATTTTCCAAGAGTCACCGAAATGAGGTTGTTTTGAGGGTGCCTCCAACCCCTCTTATATTTAAGGACATTAATAACATTACTTATCCCTCGCCAGGGCTTTCCACACTCTAAGAGCCCCACTATCAGTGGAGGAAGGAACCAAAACATCTGTTTGTGGTAATTTTTGTGCCAACTTTTTTCGTGTGCTACAAGTCTTTATAGGAGATAGTTCTATGCTAATGCCCCTAGACCAAGCGAATTCTTTCCCCGACTCCCCTGGATGTATCTTTGATGTAGTGGCCTCCATGTTTTCCGTGGAGCTAAGAATGGCCTTCCCCAAATAGGTAGGTAGTTTGATCGATGCATTTTTATCCCTAATGAAAGAAATCAATGAGTCTAAAACAACATTGAGTGAGGATTCACCCTCTTCAGATTCTTTGTACCCTGACTCTAAACCAATGTCTAACAAAGTGGGAGGGGAAAGGGATGGTATTGATCCTGGTTCCAGAAGGCTACGTAACTGTTGTTGGGACTGCCGAGGTGGGTCTGTAAGTGTAATAGAAGGTAGGATAGGAGAAACAGACACCAAATTCCCTGACCTCGAGGAGGGAGGTGTATCCCCATGAACAGGAAAGTCAAAGTCACCACAACGGGAAGTGAATTATCAAGGCCCCCTTTGACTCGTCCTTTAACTAAAGTAGTAGATGCTTGTAGCCAACATGAATTTTCCAAAGCATCCCTTTCCCAAAGAGATAATGGCAAGAAAAATGTAGGACAAACGTTTTTTAGTTTACCTGAAAGTGTAGTCATCTCTTCGGTGTGAGAACCCANTTTAACTAAAGTAGTAGATGCTTGTAGCCAACATGAATTTTCCAAAGCATCCCTTTCCCAAAGAGATAATGGCAAGAAAAATGTAGGACAAACGTTTTTTAGTTTACCTGAAAGTGTAGTCATCTCTTCGGTGTGAGAACCCAACTTGGGTCCGTAGTAAATAGGATCACAACCTAAGAAGTCATCTTCAAAAACATGATCGGGAGGGGGGGGTCCTCTTGTAGGAGAGTTTCTTCCGACTTCTCTTCAAGCATATTCCCTATGTAGTCACGATGAAGATGGCCAGTGCTTCGACATCAACTGCACCGAAAAGGGATACCCAAGTAGTCCAGCCGCTGTGTGAAAAAACAACCACGCCATTCAATATCAATTGCGTCCGGAAGTCCTCCATGTAAATCGAATTCCATTAAAATCCTTCCCACTTTCCTAACAAAATTATCCATAGTTGTAAGATCCAGAGTGATGAAACACCCCAGAGCATCCCCAATCGCCCTCAATGCCCCTTCGTTCCACAGATGCAGTGACAAACTAGACAAGAGGACCCACAAATGCCAGAGCTGGAAGTGTTCCATCTGTGGGTCGAAATCCACCCTCCATCTTTTCAGCATAAGGTTGTTGTCCCCTATAACCCATAAAATTTTCAACAGTATAGCTGCATCTTCCAGAGATTTGCAAATAAATCCCATCCAACCCTTCGTAAGGAAAAGGAACTCGGGAGCATAGCCGAGTATAGGTACCTAGGTTTTTGCCATCCAATCCGATATTGGACAATCGGCTAGATAGGAGTATGATAGCCTACCCACCAAGCCACAAAGGGCCAACCTACATGTTTCCTCAAGGCCCACGTCTGAGCTGAACACCATCCTCCTATTCCTCTTGTTTGGCTTCCACACCCATCTCTAGACACCAGTTTGGTTAGAAGGTTTAAAGGAATTCCTAAATCTATCTGACGGACCACCACCTTTAACACCCAACTTATTAGCAGAACCAAGCTTTGGCTCACACTGGGGAAGTTTTGTGCCCGCTTCAACAGAGGAACTAGAGAAAGGATTATGGCCAAAAGTCGTCGCTTGTTTCAAAGTAAATCCAAGAGAAGAGTTCTGTATATGTTCGTAAATGCCTGAATCCAGGTGCAGTTTACGTGAGGTGTGGTTTATTGCGCCAGGTGAGTCACCCAGTGAATCGGCCTTTGTGAAAAGACCTTCCTGAAGCCAATTAACCTCATCATCCGCACTCATTAGTGCCCTGACGTCTTTGTTTATGTCAGCAACAAGTAAGGGTTCCATAATAACAAACACCTATTTAGCACTAAGGAACGATCACTATGGTTCATCAACCCAAAAACAAGAAAAAGAAGGTTGGTAGTTGGTCCATTAACCAAAGAACGTATTAATAAACACGAACCACACCACAAGTGTTAAATAAATGAGGTCCAAGCACATGAGTAGAAGAGACAAACTATTGAAGGCAAGAGGAGTTTAAAACTCGGTTCAGTTCCTCAAAATGGAAAATAAAATAAGCACCGAGATCAGTGAAGAACTGAGCGTATTAATAACAATGTCAGTCAAGCTAAAAATAAGAAGTAAGGATCAGAAATAATGGAGAACGATGGAAGGTTTAACGACACTATGATTGGACACCAAAAACACTCTAGAGGTACATTGAAACCCCTACAACCACACTAATACTCAAGATGAACCCGAATGACATTCATTCGAAAACATCTAAAACCTATACTTCGCCCAGGAGAGATTTCCATCCATCTGATTGCTTCACTCGCCATTGTTGGTGCTCCCAAGCTTTCCCGCCTAGTTGCAGAGTTCAAAATCGCCATCAATGAGCTAACTGAAACCTATCCCCATCGCTGAGCTAACTGAAACTTAGGTTATCAATACAAATAAAATTAGAGATATGAAATCAAATTAGTTTTGACAACGATGGGAAAGCTATAGTACAAGAGGACTGAATAATAATTGAGTTGTTTTTATCTGAAACCCTTCATGCCTACACTCAATAATGATGTTGAGTGAAATATAAGCACTCCATTTAAAAAAGGAGATTACCGTATAAACTTTACAAAGCAAACAATGACGAAGATTACATCCACGCCACTGACGTCGTAGTCATAGTTACTGTTACGAAATATGCCAACAGAGCTGTGGAGGGACCACTCCCGAACGGCCATTCTAAATTGAAAGCTCGTCGGGGAAAAGTATAATATTTCATCCACCGAATACCATTGACTTTATCTACCTAACGGCATAGCTTTTATCTCCACTGTTCGATTCTTTTATAAAAACTGATACAGATGTAGCTGCCATTGGAACAACCAGCAGAATTTATTGCAGAAAATCCGATCATGACAAGCACCAGTGCACGCTCCTTGATTCTGCTGGTCATAATTTTTGAGTGCTGTTTCATTGGTGCCATCGCCAGATCTTTGGATTTCTATTATTTCGTGCAACAGGTATTCATTGATTATACCTGCTAATCCTTTTCAAGAAGTGATTCTGAACATCTCTTTTATTTTCAGCTTCAGTACTCTTTCTTCTTGTGTAAGTTAATGGTAATCGATTGCTTGTAAATACAGTGGCCTGGTTCATACTGTGATACGCGTAGAGGATGCTGTTACCCTCGCACAGGAAAGCCTGCTTCCGACTTTTCCATTCATGGTCTCTGGCCCAACTACAACAACGGGAAATGGCCCCAGTTCTGCGGTTCCTCTCGAGATTTCGATTACTCAAAGGTGCCACTGGTTCTATCTATTTTCTTGATGTACTACTGGTTAGTTCATTAGATAAAATCTAGCGTTTACCTTATATAATCATGGCTGGATTTTATATATTGTGAGAGAATTCGCAGATTTCAGATCTGAAGGAAGAGCTGAACAAATATTGGGGTTCCTTAAGCTGTCCTAGCAGCGATGGACACCAATTTTGGGGACACGAGTGGGAGAAGCATGGCACTTGCTCTCTCAATCTTGATGAGCATTTATACTTTCAGAAGGCTCTCTCTTTGAGACAAAATCTAGACATTCTTGGGGCTCTTAAAGCAGCAGGTTATCATATATCATGAAGCCACTGCCAAATCAATTCCTTCTCACATATCAGTATTTAGATGTGTAATATTAACTGGTCGTTTGTTTGCAGGTATTAAACCTGATGGAAGCGAATACAGTTTGGGGGATATCAAGGAAGCCGTTAGGCAAAGCACTGGGAAACTGCCACGAATCGATTGCAACATAAGCGACGAGGGAGAGCATCAACTGTATCAGGTGTATGTATGTGTTGATAAATGGGACGCTTTCACTGTTATCGAATGCCCCATTTACCTGCACAGCAATTGCCCTTCCATGCTTGTATTTCCTCCTTTCTGGGACAATGATTACAAGATCCAAGACGCTTTCAGAAGCGAGAATGTTACTAATGGAACAGAGGATCAGTAGCTCTCCACAAAGAGCATTCCTTTCATCTATAAAATTTTTAGGGCCAAGGGTTTGTTCTGTCAGATCGGCCCTTTGATTCCTCGAAGCTTTTATTGGGAAGAATTGAAGAAAGAAGCCGCCCGTCGCACTGATTATGGAAACAGAGCCAAAGAGCTGTCTAGGCCATGGCAGGGTATGACGGGATGGTTTCGACTGCCGTTGTGCCTGTTTCTTGTTTCAGCCTTTCAATTTGAGCCATTTTCTGAACTGATCGGGGAAAGGCCGCGTAAGGTCAGGGCGTTATTATTTGTGTTTGCTTGCTGCTCGAAAATTTATAATACAGGCCAATATTTTATACATTTGGACGATAATGCACAGTTTGAGCGGTTTCTTCAAGAAATTGCAGAAAATCGTATTTGTTTTGATCATAATTTGCTGTAATTGTGTGTATAGTTAAATTTGAGAGTCGATTTGGCACAGAAAGCAGTTTATGTTCAAGGATTTTTTAAAATTAAAGATCTCGGTTTAATAATTAGTGTCGATTCAGGCAGCTTCAGTATTGTTATTGCTGGGCTTGTTTCATTTATCCAAGCCTTGGAAGTTATTTTCGAAAAATGTTTTTCATTGCCCGATCGCATTTGTAGTTTGAGATTTCGGAGTCTGAGTAGGTCGTTTGTTTCAGAAAAAATGTTAAAATCTGTGTGTTTTTTTGGTTGGTTATAATTGTGAGAAGAATTTCTGAAAATAAACTAAACTGTGTAAATAGTTTTAATTTTTTTAATTTTTTTTTGAAAATATTAGTTTTAATTTTTTAATTTTTTTTCAAAATAAATAAATAGTGTAAATTGATTTTTTTTTGGGTTGAAATCACAATTATTGATTTATTGAGATAACTAAAAATATTCCATCAATATTTAATTTTATTTCTACAAAACTGATTAACACTAAAAATCTATTAAATGTACCCATTATCAATAAATATAAGCCTTTAACTTAATAAAAACTTAATAGAAAAATTGAAAATTATTAAAAAAAAAAAAAAAAATGAAAGACCACTTTTTTTCCTCACCACTTTCTTTTTTCTGATCCCAATACTGTGACACGAAGTTTTCTTTCATGATGGTTTGTATTCTGTGATATAAAAACGAGTTTTTATTGTTTTCGAAATTGTATCAATCTTTTGAAAATTTAATTGGAAATTGGAAAGGATAAAACTGAAATGCAAGAGGTTTTTTTTGTCATTGTTTATATTCGGTTAATTTTTTATATTTCTGAATTTTTGTTATTTTTTTTAAATTATAAAAAAAATTAAATTAATTTTTTCCATTATATAAAAATCACTTTATTCCCTTTAAAATTTAAAACATTTTTTCCACCATATAAAAATCACTTCAACCCTCTTTAAAGAATTAATTAAAATTTTATCATATATTTTTTAATTTTTAACCAATTCTCATCATATTTACAACGGGATATCTAAATAACTAACTTCGAAAAAAGAACACACTTTTTTTTTTTCCACAGAAAGGTTTACTCCTTATATTCAATCAGAATATAAAAATATACACAGCAGTTACAAAATGCAAGATCAGAGGCCTGATCACTTCAAACGGTTAGTGCAAAAACAGCAGGTAACGCCCAAAATACAAGACTGAGGAAATTACAAATCCAGCAAATGCAATCAGAAAGTAATCCGTCCCTGTGTAGACGCCGATAGGTTATGCCAGATGCAGATCAATGATAAACTGTAATCACTGGGACTGGAAAAAAACAGAGCGGCAAACAGCAAAAGGTCGGTGCAGGGATTCATTGACAGAAAAATCGGTCAGCTGGAAATCCATGCCAGTGTCAGCAAATGGTCAAAGTCTGATTTTGATGGTAGGCCCAGCATGACCATCCACCCATTTGGTGAAGCTAAGAAGACCCGGGGGCATATGCAGAGCCAATTTGGAAAGTGAATCGGCCTCATTGTTGTCCTCCCTGTAGATATGAGAGACAGTGAGGTTCCTGAAACAGTTAGCTGTCTCCTTTGTTCTGTCTTTCCAATTCTCGAGAGCCGCAACCTTGAGGTCCACTAGTCCCTTCAGCCAGTCAACAATAACCTTGGAATCGCCCAGGAGAAGAAGGTCATCAAAAAGCAGTCGTCTTTCCAGGTTGAGGGATGCCCAAGCCCCCACCAGTTCAGCCTTCATATTTGTTCCATCTCCACAGTTTAGAGTCCAGCAATAGGTAGTGTGTGAGTTTTGTATGATTTTCCCTCCCGCACCACAGAGAGATCCCTGTTGTTGAGAGGCTCCGTCAAAACAGGCGACCACCCTGTCTGTAGGAAAAACAAAACGGTGTCGGCTCTTTGGAAAGTGTGGTGGATGGGATTGCTGAATATCTACCGATTGTAGGATAGAATTCGCCACATGAGACTCAGATGGAGGCTTCCCATCAAAGAACACACTTTAAAATAATTAAAAGACGCAAAAGATATATTATCTATAAACTTTTCTTTTCATTTGATTTCTAATACTTTTTAAATCACTGCTAATCTTAAGGTTGGTTTTTTAATGATTTTTTTTGTTTTAAGTTTTTGTTTGGTTTTATTGGTATTGAGTATTTAAGAAAAATGTAAGGTTAATAATTATGAATTGTGTTTAAACGAGTATAAATCCATTTTGACTATGGATTTATTATGTTCTAATTCCTTAAGTTGTAAATCTTTCTTCAAATTTTTCAATTTAGAAAAAGGTTGATATAAAGATATTTTACTTAAGTTGGAGATTGATTGAAATACTTTATTTATGGTGGACATTGAAATATTTTTTTGTTATTAATATTTTTTTAAATGACACATGCTAACTCTATATTGAATATAGAAAGAATTACACATCTTCCTCATATTGGGTTGGGTTGTAGAAAACACCTCTCAATGCAATTTTTTTTATGTTTGGTAACTCAAAATAATGAAAAAGAAATGAATAGTTTTGGGTTCAAATCAGGGGGTAGAGTATGCACACCTGTAAGTCGAATCATTGAAGGAGGGGCTCACTTATCCCACAAACAAGGGGGTCTCATACACCAATTTGGTGTTTGGCTTGACCTTGGCCTTAAAATTAGATTATTATTATTATAAATATGAAATGTTAACATTGTACAATTTGGTTGCAACATGGGTATTTTAGGGTGTTGAATCTATTTTTGCATTAAAAACAATAATTTCATTAGTAAAAAATTCCAATTTTTTTATAAACAAAAATGATTATATTTGTATTATAAAAGTGCACCACATTGTACAACTTACTAATACATATAATAAGATTGTTCAACAAAATTGTCATGAGAAAGTCAAGAACTTGAATCTAACAATTTAGATATATATGACTTTTTTTAAAAAGATACTCCTAAAACCTATTACACTTATATATTTCAGACAAAGACTCCTAGTAATAGACAAACTTTAAAAAATAGGCAAAATTATTATATATGGTCGAGGGATCCATGTGCTTTTTCTCACTTCAATTCAATATTTGTTGGGTTATGGTTCACAAGATCCATTTCCACATCCTCAGGGTGTTGTTGCACTATCTCATCCTCTTTATCCCAAGATAACCCAATGGATAGTCTAGCCATGAAATAGGCCATGGTATTAATGCTAACCACACTAGCAACGATTTGCTTCAGAGTAACACACTAAGCTTGTAACTTTACAACATGTTGTCTCTGTTGGAGCAAAGTTTCCATGAACAAGGAAAGTTCACCATCCCTATTGGTTTCTTGAGTTTGTATTTTATCAACAAAAAAGGAAATTGCAGATTTGTTGCTAGTAATGTGCACTTCTTGTCTTTTGAGCACACACATAATGTCAACAGTCTCACAAAATGGACACCGACCAGTATGCCCATGGTCCATTCTTATTGCCCAATCAGAACCCTGACAATGTCCACACTTAAATTGAAATAAAAAGCCAAAGACAAAGTGAATCTCCCTTACCAAAGACTGCGAGAACCACCAACATAGCACTAGAGACGTCTCATTCTTGCGTTTTGGAAGAACTCCCCATTAACCAATCCCATCGCAAACCCAACAATGGAGAAGAGTCCTATAGATATGAACAAGGGGGTTACCAATGACCCCTCCACCATCAAGCATCCATAGGCCACTAGCTCCCCTTATTCCAAAGGGGCGATTCACAATCAAGTGCTCAAATTTTCCCAATCCAAAAACAAGAGCCAACCCAAACCCATAATTGTTATTCGTTAGTAAAAACATGGGTCAATCTAAACCTCGAAACAAACTCAATTGTTGTAATGTTCCCAAGACAATTTTTTCACTTGGGGACACTAACTAACCATTGATTATCTTATGTTTGAGTGTTTTCTTGCAGGTTGATTTCTTAAGTTCAACCTTAGGGTTTATATTCAGTTATCAAGCATAGATATGAAGATATAATCAATGGAAATACAAGATATGACTAGTACACAATATATGGAACCAAACAACATAGATCTGACCTTTATTAATATGATAAGAAAGAACCTAATACAAAGAGGATGCAGATCTGGAATAACATCAGATAGCTCCAATAGATAAGATATGAGTTGCTACAAAATTCTCCCAACAAGAAGATACAAGCCTCCAAAGGCTAAATACAAAATGAAGATCAATATAGAAGAACTAGGGTCAAGTCCAAACCCCCCTGGCTGATGGCATGTCCTCCTGCAGAGCTGAGAAGACCAATATTTCGGCCCAACTGAAGGAAGTCTCCAAATGACTCCAAGAGTTGTAGAATGATAGATCGGGGTGCCAGAACCCCCCTCCTGAAGTCTTAGGTTGAGATGCTAAGAGATACCCCTCCAAATTATGAATCGTCAATTGAAGTTGCGCCCTCCTGAAGCTTGTCAAGGTCCAATAATTCGGCCCTGATGAAAGAACCCTCCAAATACCCTAAAACTCACTAGAAAGATAGATCGAGACACTGCAAGTCACTAGGTGAAGTCTCAGGACTGAATATGAAGTATAACCCCTCCAAACTGAGTAGATCTGAATATCGCTACCGCCCCTCCTTCTCTCTAATTTGTGACACTGCTCTAAGAAATCAACTAGAAGGAATAACACTCTCCAAAAGCACCAAAATGATAGATCAGGGACCTGCAAAGAAAACCCAGGTGTTCAAATCTCCAAAAGCCCTCTTAGACCTTTGGATTGAACCCTCCTCCAAAGAATGATGCACCCCCTTCTGGAAACCCTCAAGGGTACGGTTTGCTGCTCTCCTGGATGAATGATAGTACCTGTGAATGCTGTGGAATGTTGTGGGTGGAGTATTGCATCCCCGAGACCAAGCTTGGAACAAGATGGGTGGAATATTTCACCACCGAGTTGTTCTCTAGGGTTTGTATTATCAAAACCCTCAAAACTGTGTGCTCAAGAGCCCAATAGAAAAATGAATAATAATCCAAGATGTTTGAGAGGTGTGCCCTAAGCTTTCCTTTATACCTATTTCTATTCCTCTGTTGAGTTAAGTTAACCCTTAGGTTCAACTCCTAACTCAACCTCAAGCGCTCTAATCCTCAAGTGAGTTACTTTTTACCTTTTCAAGTCAACTGCAAAATATAACATTGAGTTTAGCTGAATTTTCCCCATGCTGCATGAGACTATAGTCTAGTGGGGATGACTAGACTACTGAGTCTCTCCAAACCTCTTCATCAAGAGGTGGGGGAAATTACAGTCTCCCCTGCTATAAATTGCTTGTCCACAAGAAATTCTGAGCCTATCACCTGTATCACCTATTCACTCTCCCACGTAGCATCCTTAATAGGCAGATCCTTCCACTTGACTAAGTATTCCTAAATGATTCTCCTCCATAATTTCTTCTCTCAAACCTCCAGTATTTCCTCCGGCATTAGTACCAACTTCCCCTCTTCATCTAAGGGTGGCAGTACCTTAAGTGGGGTGATGTGTTGGCCAATGGCCCTCTTCAAGCATGACACATGGAAGACGTTGTGAGTCCTGCTACCCTGTGGAAGCTCAAGTTCATAATCCGTGACCCCTACCTTCCTGTTGATCCTGTAGGGTCCAAAAAATCGAGGTTGGAGCTTTTTTGCTCCACTTCTTTTGATAGAAGCCTACCTGTAAGGTTGGAGTCTTAAGTAGAACAAATCACCAACCTCAAATGTACGCTCTACCTTGTGTTTGTCTGCCTGAACTTTTTGTTGATTCTGTGCCCTTTGCAGATGTCTTTTAATTCCCTAATTATGTCCTGACTCCACTGCACCCAATCCTATACCATAGGGGCTCTGCTATCACCGAAGACAATCTCTACAAAGGAGAGAGGGTCATAACTATACATGGCCTTGAATGGAGTCATACTAATGGAAATATGATGAGTGGTTTTGTAACAGTATTCCCCCAGGTGTAGCCACCTAACCCACGCCTTCTGATGTCCTGCTACATAGTTTCTGAGGTAGCCTTCCACCCACTTGTTGAGTATTTCGATTTTCCCATCAGTCTGAGGGTGGTAACTGGTGCCAGGGGTCAAATCCATTCCAACCAACCTGAATAAATCCTGCCAAAAGGTGCTCATAAATCGGCTATCCCTGTCACTAATAATGGTCTTGGGCAACCCATGTAGCCTGAAGATCTCTATGAAGAACTAATCTACAACTTGTGTTGCATTGAAGTCTGTGGCAATGGAGAAGAAGTGTGCAAACTTATTTAACCTGTCCACCACCACGAAAATACAATCTTTCCCCTGTGCCCTTGGAAATCCCGAGATGAATTCCATGGAGATGCTTTCCCATTTGTGCTTTGGAATGGGTAAAGGTTGTAATAGTCCTGCTGGATGGGTATGATCATCCTTGTTTTCTTGGCAAGTAGTGCACTCTTTGATGTGGCGCACTACATCTTCTTTGAGACCCCTCCATGAAAACCTTTCCCTTACCTGTATGTATGTTTTGACAATGCCTTGGTGCCCTGTCATCAGTGAATCATGACATGCTTGTAGTATCTTGGCCTTGAAGGTTGACTCAGGAACCAAAACAATTCGGCCCTTGTAGTAGATGATGTCATCTATGACTCTGAAGTTGTCATCCTATATCTGCCCATCCATCAACTAACAAGAGAATTGGTTTTTGGAGTATTCCACCAAGAGGTGGGCCTTCCAGTCAATTGAGATATCGGTCATAGCATAAACTGATGGCCTTCTAGATAATGCATCTGCAACTACGTTATTCTTCCCCTTGAAAAATTCAATGTCAAAATCATAGGCCTGTATCTTGATGACCCACTTCTTTTGTCTCTCATTCAAGTCCTTCTGTTCTAAGAAGTACTTAAGGCTATTGTGATATGATCTCACTACAAATCTTTCCCCTAGCAAGTATTGCCTGAATTTGGCCAAGGCGTGCATGATGGACAACATTTATTTATCGTAGATAGTGTAAAGAAGCTCATGGCCCCTCAAATTTCGGCTCTCATAGGAAAGGGGATGCCTATTCTACATCAGTACGAATCCAATGCCCTCTTCGGATGCATCACACTCCAATGTGAAGGGTTGGTCAAAATATGGCAAGGCTAAAATTGGGCATGTGCTCATTACCTTTTCCATCTTGTCAAATGTAGATTGTGCCTCTTCACTCCATCTGAAAGTGTAGTGTTCCCAAGGCCGAGCCCCGTTGCAGATCATGTTATATGCAAAGAATTGTAAATATGTTCTATAGGCTGGTGAGCCAAGTTTTGAATAAGCGGTAGGCTTATGAGTTTTGTTAGGCCAGGGAGCCTAAGTGTTGAAGGCAGGGGGCACGTGAATATACTTGTATGTATGAAGGTCAATTAATAAAATGTAAATCCCGCCAGTCTCTGGAGCCCAGGCCACGGTGAAAGGTGATGGGGAATTTGGCCCACAATTGGGCAAGGGATCGAGGTGAAGGTGGGAAAGGGGCTGAGTGAGCCTAGGGGCTAAGCCTAGGGGCTTAGGCACAGGTGTCTCAGCCTATTATTTCCAAAATCCATGTGTACATTCTTTTATCCTAAGTTCCGTTGGAGGGACCCGTGAGTTCCCGGTGGTGGGAGGAGAGTTAATGCAGGTTGGAAACGCTATCACAGTTCGAAGGTGACAAGTGTCAACCACAGATGAAATAAAAGCCTGAAACCGGGCGGGCTCTCGCCTCCATTGAAGCTGACAATGCGTGGAACAGTGCGACCTGTTAGAATATTTGGATTATCTAAAGCAGTTGGCATTGTTTGTGAGAATGTGTGTATCTGGTCGAGCATAGGTGTGTCTGTTCTGAGAAATTCAAATTAATGCGCATTTCACGAACTACAAAATCCCTGTGTTGAGCTTCGAGTGGAAGAAACTGTAAATTTGTATGTAATGTGAGCTAGCTGCGTGTGGAACTGCTCGAAAATCATCGGTAGTTATCACGTAGCGGTGAACTGCTTTGGAAAAGCATGCATGTGTTTTCTGTGGAATGTTGTGATTGCTTGATCTTTGGATGCGTGAGGCTTGTGGAGCTGTGAGCGACTCCTCAGGTGAGGAAGTGCCTTGAGAGAACTCTGGAAGGAATCCCACATGGGGCTGACGGAAATTCGGTCCAGTCATTCTGTAACTTAAAGGTAAGGCTGGCAGAAAATTTGTCTAGGTGGCAGAGAAGGTGCACTCTCACAGGGAATTCCAGGAGCAACATGTAGGGAATGAAGTGCAGTAATGCGGTGGCGTGGGAGATTCACAGGAGAGCTTCTTCCTATGGAATGTGTAGCATGTGTTATCTTCCTGTAACCTCGACTGAGTCTAGATTCCCTTGCCTTGGGGTGGATCTCGATCCCAGCTCGAGGGTGACCCTCTTGTTGAGTTGATGAAACGATGTGGTCTAAAAGTAAAGGTTGATGGAAAGACACTTTGTTGGTGATTTCTACAGCTGATGAAAGATAAGTATTTTGAGTTATGTTTAACACATTTGACATGGCTGTGCTGTTTTGTATCATGTTTTCCAGTAAAATGAATTGCGTACATGCTATGGTTTGTTAATGGTAATAATAACTTATATATATTTTACTCTGTGAATTAGAATTAATGTTTAATTCTGTTTAAATGCATTTGTTTTTTAAATCCATGTAATGAATGGTAAATTGAGAGGTTTGGGTGAACATGGGTAGTGGAGTGGTACACTACAAATTGGTATCCCGAGCCAAGGTTTCGACCTTGAGCCTAGATGGGCGATGGGGAGCGGTCTTTGGACCAAAAATGTGAGGAGAAATTGGACTGAAATGGCCAATTTAGGATGTTAGTTTGTTCCAGTGCAAGTAGTTGCTTGACCCGCGTTTATAAACTCGGGAAGTACAACGGTACTATAGAGCATTTGGTATGGTCTATGACCATAGGAAGAAAGGTGTCTACACCAATGGCGTCTTCGAAGCCGTCGGGTCACGATTCGAGAGGGAAACCTCATAACCCATGAGATCACGGAGAGCGTGCATGAGTTTGAAAACCTCTTGATCTTACTGAGAATTTAATTCGGAAATGTCGAGTCGCTCGGGGACAAGGAGTCCATGCGTTGGGAAACTCAAGCAGCAAACCCGATGCGGTTTGATTACGGTCTAAGGTAAGACTACTGGACTGGGCTTAACGCCCGAAAGGTTAAAGCAAAGAAGGTCGCATTCGGGGATCGGTACTTCGAGATATCCAGTCGAAGAGCAAAGGTTTGAATACGAATCGCGAACCACAAATTCCGATAAAGGCTTAGGCTGGGAGGCCACAGTATGAGGAGGGCGGTGCTTGGGTTACTAACACGGGGAGAAAGAGTTGATGACAAGTCAGCGATTGGGACCATCCCGAGGAGATCCAGCGTATGAGCATATTGCCCGTTAAAATCGCGAAATCCCGAGGAAGCGGTTTGATTAGGTCATATAGTGTGGAAGGTGCATTATGGTGAGGCTCTAGCGGAGGAGCTAGCATGGAAGCCCAGACATATCGAAGTGGGAAATGAGGAGTTCCATTGTCAGCGTTTTAGGCGCCATTCATGTTAAAACCCTGAACCCCGATAGGAAATAAGGTCAAGGACATGAGTCCACGGTCACATAGGCCATGCCTTAGCTTGCCCAGAAGCTAAGGTATCATCGGAGATCGGGAATCGAGAGGATAGTAAACCCCTTGACGTCGGGGAGTTGCAAAACTTCAAAAATTGGAAGTCCCGAGATAATTGAAATGGAAGTTTCGGTCACCCGAAAACACAGAGCCATACGAGGCTTCGAAGCTGTGAAGCGAAATAACTTTCATTCTTGTTCGTAGTAATTATGAAGACTAGTGTGGGATATTCACGAAGTTTAATGGCTAACAATTTGAATTGGATTGCCCAGTGTGTGTTCCGAATACAACAAAGGCCAAAACTCCCCATCCATCCTTTCCTCCATTCCATCCATCCATCCTTCCTTCCTTCCTTCCATTCCCTCCATCATCCATCCACCCCTCCATCCATCCATCCGCTCCATCCATCCGGCTCCTTTCCATCCTTCCATCCGTCCATTTCTTTCCTTCCTGCCTCATCCATTCCTCCATCCATTCCTCCATCCATTCCTCCTTCCATCCTTCCATTCCATCCATTCCATCCATCCTTCCGTCCATCCATCCTCCATCCATCCATTTCTCGCTTCCTCCTTTCCTGCATCCATCCTTCCATCCATCCTTCCATCCATCCATTCACATTCCTTCCATCCTCCATCCATTCCTCCTTCCTTCCTCCTTCCATCCGTCCTCCATTCCTTCCATTCCATGTCCTTCCTTTCCTTTCCTCCTTCCTTCCTTCCGTCCTCCATCCATTCCATCCTTCCTCCTCCTCCATCCATCCTCCATCCATCCATCCTTCCTCCATCCATGCTCATTCCTCAAGATTCTGCCCCACCTATTCTGAGAATTAAATGGAGGGGTGGCCTTGTGGATTTCATCCTGGGATTACAGAGCAAACGGCGGCATGATTCCAATCATGGTGGTGGTGGACCAACTAAAGCTGCCGCTTTATTCCATTGAAAACCACCTGCAGAGCAACAGATGTTGTTGATAACTTTTAAAAGAAGTTGCACGCTACATGGAATTCCCGAACTTGTTGTGTACGGTAGGGACCCGAGAATTCACTTGAATTTCTGGGAGAACATTCAAGGATTGAACTAGATGAACTTTGTCCTGACATACCATCCGAAGGTCGATGGGTAATTGAAGGGTAAGCAATTAATAGAAGATATGTTTAGTATGTATGTGATGGATAACCATCAAAGTGGGAAGACTACGTGCATTTGGTAGAATTTTCACAATGTGGTACCGTACATCTACGAAAGACCGAGCCCAATTGAAGGCTTGTATGGTAGAAAGTGCAACACACCAGTGAGCTGGGATATTCCAGCTGACAGAGTAGTTGTTGTTGGACCTGAACTACTCAGGAGATGGAAGATCAAATGGTCTAAAGTCAATAGGGGTGAAAGTACGCCCGAGGAGACCCCGGGCAAAAGTTGCGGTAGTGAGAACCCATAGAAGATTCAAAGTGGGTGACCATGTTTTCCTGAAAGTGAAAGCTAACGAGGGTTCCACGGTAGAGTTAAGCCAAGTTGAGCAGATTTTGTGGAGCATTTGAGGATCTGGAAGGATGGGGCCGATTAAATACGTAACTTGCATTACATCTATGTTGTACATAATGTGTTTCATGAACACTTCCCAAAATATGTACACTAATCCCATATTGCTCGATTGGAATGTGGTTGCCGAGGTGGAACGGAACTGTCTACAAGTACATCACCGTATATTAGGCGAGGAAAAACAAGCGACTCAGAATGAGCCTTGCAGAGCTTGTAAAAGATCCTGAAGATGGACTCGTGTCTGTCGAGAGGGCGGCAGGAACATGCATATATTATCACGAGCATAGGTACCCACATCTTTGAAATTTTTAGGACCTGAAGCGGTGTAAGTTGCAAGGTGATGCAAAAATAAGGAGGAATTGTAGTGTTCCCCAAGGCGAGCCCATTCACGAGATCATGTTATAATACCAAAAGGTGGCGAAATATGTTCTATAGAGGCACGGTGGCGAAGTTTTGAATGGCCCGGTAGGCTTATGGTTTTGTTAGGCGAGGGAGCCTAAGTGTTGAAGGCAGGCACAGCTGATATACTTGTATGTATGAAGTTCAATTAATAAAATATAAATACGCCATTGCAGACCGACCACGATGAAAGAATGATGGGGAATTTGGCGATCCACACAGTGGGCAAAGGGATCGAGATTGGGAAAGGGGCTGAGTAATGAGCCTAGGGCTTAGGCACAAAACTTTAATATTATTTCCAAAAATCCATGTGTACATTCTTTTATCCTAAGTTCCTTTGGAGGGACCCATGAGTTTCCAAGTGGTGCAGGAGGAGGTTAATACGGTTGGAAAACATGTAGTTCGAAGGTGACAAATTGTCAACCTTGGTGCGTAAAATAAAAACCACGAGCGGGCGAGGCTGGGCTCGCCTCCATTCGCGAAGCCGAACCCACATTAAGTGGAACCCGTTTTGACCACCGGTAGAATATCAGGATTATCTAAAACGGTTAATGTGTTGTCATGCGAAGTCATTGTATACGGTCGGCGGGATGGAGATTGTGTAATACGTTCACGAGAATTACATTGATGGCATTTCACGAACTAAATCGTGTTGAGGCTTTCGAGTGGAAGAACCACATGGTACGTATGTAAATCTTGAGCTAGCATCGCGTGGGCACATAGAAAATCATCCGTGAGATTATCTTTGTGGCAATTTGAACCTTTTTGACGCATGCATTTTCAGAGTGGAATGTTGTGATTACTTGATGCTAGTAGCGTGAGGCTTATAATGGGCACAATGGCTCCTCGGTGAGGAAGTGCAGAGAGGAGAACTCTGGAAGGAATCCTGTGGGCGCCTTGGAGCCCGAATTCCGGTCGATGGTCTGTAACCCAAAGGTAAGGAGACTAACAGCGAAGAATTTGTCTAAGTGTCGAGAGAATGCACTCTCACAGGGGTGGAGCGAGGGCATGTGGGGAGTCGAGGGTACATGTCGATGGCGTGGGGGATTCCTGGGAGAGATTCTTCCCGTGGAATGTGTATGTGTTGTCTTCCACAGCTAACCTCAACTTGAGTCTAAGATTCCTTGCCTTGGGGGTGGAGCTCGGTCCATTTCGAGAGGTGACCCTCTTGTTGAGTTGATGAAACGGTGTGGTCTAAAATTTCCAGGAGGTTGATGGAAGGCACGCACTTGATTTGAGGTGAATCTGCTACAGCAGATAAAAGATAAGTAGTTTGAGTTATGTTTTAACACATTGACATGACTGTGCTGTTTTGAATCATGTTTTCCGCTGTGTAAAATGAATTACATTTGAATGTTATGGCTTGTTTAGTTGTAGCAGTAACTTATATATATTTTACTCTGTGAATTAAGTGTGTTTAGATGGTAACAGTAACTTATATATATTTTACTCTGTGAATTAAGTGTGTTTAATTCTGGTTAAATGCATTTGTTTTTAAATCCATGTAATGAATGGTAAATTGAGAGGTTTGGGTGAACCTGGGTAGTGAATTGGTACACTACAGAAAGCCCCTTTCTTAGTCAAATCGGTCAATGGTGCACACAATTGTGAGAACCCCTTGACGAACCTCCTGTAATAACTGCAAATGCCGAGAAACCCCCTCAACTCTGTAAGAGTCTTAGGTGTGGGCCAGTCAAGTATCACTTGGATCTTCTCTTGGTGTACCTGTACCCCCTTTACTCCAATGATGTGCCTTAAGTAGAGGACCTTTGTCATCCCAAATTCACATTTGGACTCCTTGGCATACAAGGATTGGTCCTCCATGATGGTTAAAATCTGTTCCATATGCTGAAGATGTTCCTCCCAAGTCCTACTATAGATCAACAAGCCATCAAAAAACACAAGAAGGTGCTTCCTCAACTGCTTGTTGAAGACGTGATTCATGCATGACTGAAATGTGGCTGGCGCATTGGTCAATCCAAATGGCATCACTAGGAATTCATAGTGGCCGTAGTGACACCTGAAGGCAGTTTTGGGGATGTCCTTCTCCCTCATTTTGATCTGATGATAACCAAAGCGCAAGTCAATCTTGGTGAAGTAAAAATACCCATGGAGTTCATCCAATAACTCATCAATCCTCAGAATGGGATACCTGTTCTTAATAGTCTTATTGTTTAATGCCCTGGAATCAATGCACATGTGCATGGTTCCATCCTTCTTTTTGACTAGTACCACTGAAGATGAAAAAGGAATGGAACTTGGTCTAATGTGACCCATGTCTAACAGTTCTTTAATGGCCTTCTCTATCTCGTCCTTGTACTTCTTTGGGTGTTTGTAGGGACTGGTGATGACTGGTTTCGCCCCCTCTTCCAGCTCTATGATATGATCAAACCCCCTATCTGGTGGGACTCCAGGTGGAATGGGCCCAAACACCTTGCTATGTTTCTCAATGATCCTCTGAATCTATGGCGCATAGTGAGCCTTCCCTTTCTTGTCCACACGTACCGAAATCTTACACTCAACAACATATACAATCTCTTCTCTTCTGAAAATGGCCTCCATACGATTTGTTGTAACTACTCTGGATGTGCTTCCGGACATGCCCCTGAGAAATACCTTTCTCCCACTCTCCCTTGTGAAAGACATCTCCATAGTCTTGTAGTTGGTAGTGATTGGTCCCAACGTACTAAGCCACTGAACTCCAAGGATGATGTTTGTATCAGGGAGGTCCATCACATAGAAATCCTGTGCTAAGTCATGTCTAGCCAGTGTAAGCTTCATCCCCGGAATATACCTGTTACAGGGCATGGTGCTTCCTCCTACCACCTCCACTTTGAATCCTTCAAATTCAACTGTGGGTATGTGCCTCCTCTATAGTAGTGTTGAGTCAATGAAGTTGTGTGAAGCACCCCCATCAATGAGAACCAACACCTTTTTCCCTTGCAATACCCCTCTCATCCTGAAGGTGTTATACTTGGGTACCCCACTGATGGATGCTAATGTAGCCTTCTCCTTTGTTGCACTGCCATGACCTGTAGCCTCCTCTTCTGCAGTTTCGGTGGTGTATGCTTCTATGTTCTAGATGTGGTCGAAATCCTCATCCTCCTCATTATTAGATGTTACCTCAATGTAATGAGCCTTGCCACAACCCATACATTTGTGGGATGGATCCCAAGCCTCTTTGCATGTGTAGCATATCTATTTTCATCTCAGTTCTCTTCTAGTGTTTTCATCCATCCTACCTCTTCCCTTGTCAAACCCCCTTGGGTCTCTTCCTCCTTGATTCATAGGAGGTCTTTGGTCTCTTCCTCCGGTATTTAGAGGTGGTCTAGGGGTAAATTTAGACTTTGCTGCTGGTCCTAGATCTCTAGTCCTCCATATGGCATCTTGTAAGTTGGTAGGCTTGAAAACCTTGACCCAACCCTTTAAAGGTTCCATCAACCCTTCTGTGAAAAGCATCACGAGTCTTGAATGAGATACATCCTGCACCATAACTACTAACCTCTGAAACTCCTCAATATATACTTCTGATGATCCTATCTGCCTGAGTTGGGTGAGTTTCCTGAAATGTAGCTCTAGATCCCCCTAGCCAAACCTATCAATAAGCCTCTGTGTAAACTCTGTGTAAGCCACTATCTGATTGTGGCCAAGTGTAGTCAACCCATGGTACCACCAGTCATGAGATTTTCCCTCCAAGTACATGGTGTCAAACTTGATGGCATCCATCTCTCTCATGGGGTTAATCTGCAGGTAAGTATCCAGTTTTTGCACCCACACTTGTGCAGTCATCTTGACCGAACCATCAAAATAGGGAATTTCCATCTTTCCAACCCTGTGCTCCAACTCATAGTTGTTCCTGTGGTACGACCTCTGAGTTTTCCCTTTGAATATGAGTCCACAATACTGATCCAAGGTGATTTGTCTTTGGATTGGTATGCTCAGTGAGTTATATTCCCTGACATACTGCTCAAAGTTGTCATCAAATTCGTCTTGGTAGCTTGGCTGTGGCTGCTCATCCAATAATGAAGGAAGATAGGACCTATGGGTGGCCCTGCTATGTGTCTGTCCATGTGGTGCACCTCCTCCATGACTCTGTCCCTCGGTGTGATAGTGGGGAATGTGCTCCCGTTGATGTCTATACCCTCCATGAGATCCACTGGCCTCCCTGTTCATATATGTTTCAGGTCCCTTTCCTCCATGAGTCAAATGTAATAGTACCTATGAGATCTTATCTTGGTTGGCACTTACCTTCTCTAAGGTCTCCCTCAATTCACTCTGAATTCTGCGTGATGCCTCCTGGTTTTCCTGTAAGTGTGTGACCAACGTACTCTCTGTCTGGAGTATGGACTTACGTAGTTCCTGTGTCAAAGTTGCTAAGACTCGTGGCTCACTGTCCTCACTTGAACCTTCCATATCATCCTCTGTCACACCTGTCTGTTTCCTTCTTCTGCCCATATAAATGCCACTGAACTTCTGCATGCACTAATCCTCACAGGATGGGAGGATCAGAGCTCTGATACCACTGTAATGTTCCCAAGCCAATTTTTTCACTTTGGGACACTAAATGACCACTGCTTATCTTATGTTTGAGTGTTTGCTTGCAGGTTGATTTCTTAAGTTTGACCTTAGGGTTTATATTCAGTTATCAAGCATAGATATGAAGATATAATCAATGGAAATACAAGATATGATCAGTACACAAGATATGGAACCAAACAATATAGATATGACCTTTATTAATATGATAAGTAAGAACCTGATACAAAGAGGATGCAGATATGGAATAACATCAAATAGCTCCAATAGATAAGATATGAGCTGCTACAAAATGCTCCCGACAAGAAGATACAAGCCTCCAAAGGCTAAATACAAAATGAAGATCAATATAGAAGAACTAGGGTCAAGTCCAAACCCCCCTAGTTGATGGCACGTCCTCCTGCAGAGTTGAGAAGACCAATATTTCAGCCCAACCAAAGGAAGTCTCCAAATGACTCCAAAAGTTGTAGAATGATAGATCGGGGTGCTAGAACCCCCCTCCTGAAGTCTCAGGCCGAGATGCTAAGAGATACCCCTCCAATTGCTAAACCCTCAAATGAATCTGCGCCCTCTTGAAGCTTGTCAAGGTCCAATAATTTGACCCTTTTGAAAGAACCCTACAAATACCCTGAAACTCACTAGAAAGATAGATCGGGACACTGCGAGCCACTAAGTGAAGTCTCAGGACCATATTTGAAGTATAACCCCTCCAAACTGAGTAGATCTAGATATTACTAGCGCCCTCCTTCTCTCCAATTCGTGCCACTGCTCTAAGAAATCAACTGGAAGGAATAACACTCTCCAAAAGCATCAAAATGATAGATCAGGGACCTGCAAAGAAAACTCAGGTGCTCAAATCTCCAAAAGCCCTCTCAGACCTTTGGATCGAACCCTCCTCCAAAGAATGATGTGCCCCCTGCTGGAAACCCTCAAGGGTATGACCTGTTGCTCTCCTGGATGAATGATAGTACATGTGAATGCTGTAGAATGGTGTGGGTGGAATATTGCATCCCCGAGACCAAGCTTGGAACAATATGGGTGGAATCTTTCACCACAGAGTTATTCTCTAGGGTTTGTATTCTCAAAACCCTCAAAACTATGTGCTCAAGAGCCCAATAGAAAAATGCATAATAATCCAAGATGTCTGAGAGGTGCGCCATAAGCTTTCCTTTATACCTCTTTATATTCCTCTGTTGAGTTAAGTTAACCCTTAGGTTCAACTCCTAACTCAACCTCAAGCGCTCTAATCCTCCAGTGAGTTACTTTTTACCTTTTCATGTCAACTGCAAAATATAACATTGAGTTTAGCTAACTTTTCCCCATGCTGCATGAGACTATAGTCTAGTGGGGATGACTAGACTACTGAGTCTCTCCAAATCTCTTCATCAAGAGGTGGGGGACATTACAATTGTAGTAGAAGAACAAACCTCAAGAGCATCATATACCTCAAATCCTCACTTTTTGCTTCTATATTGCCACCTACATCCAAAATTATGAACTGGGGTGGTTGATTAACCCGCTTTAACATTGATGACAACATGTGCAAGTGGACCTCGACATATACACATCTCGACCTTTGAGCTCAGTATAAATTAATGACATGAGTGTTGTGACGCCAAGTGTGTGACATGCTTGACTTGTTCATTAACCTTAACACCATATGATTAGTGGGAGGTTACGTGATTAATACCCCATTTTTTAATATCCTTAATCTTAATGCCATGCGAGTAGAGGATTGGAAATTTTGATGCCACACTTGATTTGTTAGTTCATGAAGCTTCTTGTCAATTATGTGCCCTAAGCATATGAAAAAATTCAACACTCTCAAATCTTGCCACTTCTTTTGTGTTTCAAAAGAATATTCTTGATAGAACACTATTGTTTGTGCCAAAAGTTTTGCTCGTTGATTTAATAACCAATTCCAAGTCTCCAATAATCATAAACTTCTTGTAGCTCCTTTCATCAACAATCCTCATACCTTGATATAGGGAAATGGTTTCGGCTTGGTTATTTGTGGCTCTACCCAATCCCCATTCAAAGAAATTTAATAACCGATTCCGAGTGTCCAAGAATAATTAACCTCTTGTGCCTTTCACCAACAATTCACATACCTTGATATAGGGCAAGAGCTTCAACTGATTACTTTTGGGTCTATTGAATCCCCATTCAAAGGAGTTTTCTTCATTTATGACCCCCCTACTCTTGCCACCCCTAGTCAAAAATTTCTTTTTTGGTAAAGATTCCTTGGTGAGATCCGGTGATGACACATTGGAAAAGGTAAAATCATCTAATGATTAATGTTTTTGGAAGGACCATAGTCTAAATATGCTAAGAATTGATCCTTTTCAAGTAACTCAAAATAACAAGAAGGAAAAACAACATTTTTACTTGAAATACAACAATAATCATTTTGAATTAATGGAATTGGAGATATTAACATTTTTTCTATCATATAAAAATCACTTCAATCCTCTTTAAAAAATTTATTAATTTTTTATCATATATTTTTTAATTTTTTAACAAATTCATATCATATTTATAAAGGGAGGTCAAAAGAACTAACTTTGAAAAAAAATTATACTTCAAAACAATTAAAAAAGACACAAGATATATTATCTATAAAACTCTTCATTTCATTTGATTTCTAATACTTTTAAAATCAATACTTAAGATTTCATTTGATTTCTAATAGTTTTTAAATCAATACTTAAGATTTCATTTGATATCTCAATGCAATTTTTTTATGTTTGGACAACTCAAAATAATGAAAAGGAAATGAAAAGTTCTGGTTTAAAATAGACAAGAATCATTTCGGATTGATGTTATAAATATGGAATGTTAACATTAAGTAATTTGGTTGTAATAGGGGTATTTAAGGTGTTGGATGCATTTGTGCATTAAAAACAATAATTTCATTAGTCAAAAATTGCAAAAATTTTATAGACAAAAAAGAGTATATTTGTATTAAAAAAGTGCACCACATTGTACAACATACTAATAGATATAATAAGATTGTTGAACAAAATTGTCATGAGAGAGTAGAGAATTTGAATATGACATTTTAGATTTATATGATTTTTTTCAAAAAAATACTCCTAAAACCTAGGACACATATATATTCAAACAAAGAATTCTAGTGATAGACAAACTTTAAAAAACATACAAAATTACTGTATATGATCTAACTATCCATGTGATTTTTCTTGATTTAGTTCAATATTTGTTGAGTTATGATTAGTGAGCTCTATTTCCACATCCTCAAGTTATCAAGTTATTGTTGCACTATTTCATCCTCTTTATCCTTAGATGACCCAATGGTATTAATGCTAGCCACACTAGCAAGGCTAGCAACTATCTACTTCAGAGTAGCACACTAAGCTTGTAAGTCTACAATCTATTGTATCTATTGATGCAAAGTTTTGATTAAAAAAAACTTTAATCAAATTTTACAATTATTAAAATTAAACTTTAAAAAGCTTATAAACTAACTATTTTCTCAACCAAGAGATGTTAACATTTATAAAAACTTCATACACAAATTAGATTCCAAGTGAAATGGAAAATAGATTTGATAGACACATATATGAACAAAATATAATATGATATTGTGGGTTATATCTTAGATCTACTTTAGCCTATCTTCTACATGTACATTGGATTGGGATCCACATTTACAGCAACCAAGTAATCTCTGGAGTGAGTTGTGTTAGATGTAATGGTGATTAAGGTTTATAAATTAAAATAAAAAGTTAATAGGAATAGTTTTTTTAAACTATGAAAAACTAATTAATTGTGAGTTGTAATATGTAATAGTGATTAACGTTTATAAATTAAAAAAAAAAATTACTGGAAACATTTTCTTTAAACCATGAAAATCGATAAGGCTAGGAGCTATGCCCGACATAACCCCAGTCCCTATAAAACTGAGCCTAGCTCCCAGGGTAAGCAGGTAAAACGGAATTTCGAACCTAGTCAGAACCCCTATAATTGATCTGGAAAGTAACTTCCACCATTTGTCCTGGCCCGATGGGCTCTCAAATGGGAGACTTGGCTGGTAAAAATGAAGCGTGGAAAGGACTCCGTTTGGTGGAGAAGACCTAGAGCTCGGAGTCTGTTCCGTTATTAATGTTTTCGTCTTGGGCCTCCTGATCGTCGTCCCCGTCCCCAAAAGGAGGGAACAGAAGCATAGATGGGCAATTGCTGTGTGGGTAAATCGGGCATTCAATAACAGTCGAAGCGTCGGATTTATCAACACATACATATACCTCAAATAGTTGATGATTTCCCTCATCGCTTGTGTTGAAACAGATCCCTGGGAGCTGGCCAGT
This sequence comes from Picea sitchensis, assembly GCA_010110895.2. Classification (NCBI taxonomy): domain Eukaryota; kingdom Viridiplantae; phylum Streptophyta; class Pinopsida; order Pinales; family Pinaceae; genus Picea; species Picea sitchensis. The sequence continues at coordinate 80,674 of SNQJ01S0002958.1, read as the reverse complement.
GCTTTTCCTAATGGCTTCTTTGATATCCCTCAAACTGTATTCGCCTCCATCTGGTTTAATACCTGCAAACAAATTACAAATTAATATTCGACATCTAAATACTGATTCTGTCAGAAGGAATCAGTTTGGCAGTGGCCTCATGATATATTATCACCCGCTGCCTTAAGAGCCCCGAGAATGTCTATATTTTGTCTCAAGGAGAGAGCCTTCTGAAAGTATGAATGCTCATCAAGATTGAGAGAACAAGTGCCATGCTTCTCCCATTCGTGTCCCCAGAATTTGTGTCCATCGTTGCTTGGACAGCTTAACGACCACCAATAACTGTTCAGCTCCTCCTCCATATCTGAAATCTGCAAAATTTCCATAAAAACGGCGGCCATGATCACATAAGGCAAACGTTATATTTTATCTCATGAACCTGCAAGTAGTAGGTTAAGAGAATAGATGGAATTTGTGGCACCTTTGAGAAATTGAACTCTCGGGAGGAATCACAGAATTGTGGCCATTTCCCGTTGTTGTAGTTGGGCCAGAGGCCATGAATGGAAAAGGCCGCCGCAGGCTTTCCCTTGCGAGGGTAGCAACATCCTCTGCGCGTATTGCAGTATGAACCAGGCCACTGTATTAAGGAATGAATTATACAAAGAAGAAACAATAGAGCTTGAAATGGATTTGATTCTAAGAATTCGGATCAGTTTATACCTGTTGAACGAAATAATAGAAATCAAAAGATGTGGCAACGGGACGATTGGAACACCCCAAAATAAGCAACNGAATGAATTATACAAAGAAGAAACAATAGAGCTTGAAATGGATTTGATTCTAAGAATTCGGATCAGTTTATACCTGTTGAACGAAATAATAGAAATCAAAAGATGTGGCAACGGGACGATTGGAACACCCCAAAATAAGCAACATGATTATCGAAATTGCATTGATACTAGTGATCCCTATTTGGCCTTTCTGCAATCAACTTTGCTGGTTATTGTTATAATGGCTAATGTATACGAATCAATTTATAAGGAGTCAACAGTGTAGATGAAGGCCACACGAAAACTATGGCGTGACCTGCATGAAATTATATACGTCTCAACAAAGATTAGTAATTGCCCAAATAAAGAGATGGACAGGAAGTTTCGTTTGGAGTAATTTAGAATGGCTGTTGGCTGGTCCCAACTTCTGTTTGCATATCGGGATTACATAGCATGGAATATTCTGCTGGGTTAGGGTTTCGTTCCAGTTAATAACACTGCCACTCTGTTGCGTTAGGGTTTCGTTCCAGTTAATAACACTGCCACGCCGCCTGGTTGGCTTTGATGGAATCCTCAGACTTCTTCGTTGTCGTAAATAAAATACCCTTCGCAGAAAAGGAGATGTTTGCCGTAACGTGTAAACTTCGTGAAATCCGACGCAACTGCCATAAACATAACATCCATACATCCACGCTGAACAGCGTACATCAAACCCTTAGTGTAAATGTGCTACGTTTTTGTCTTTTCTTGGGATATTGGTGTGAAATCCGGTCAAATATTGTTATCTGTAGATTTGAGTGGTTAAATTTGTATAATTTGAGTGATTTAAGTATTTATGAGAGGGTGAATCCATTTCTGTATTCAGAAATGTAATTACGCAGAAAAACGTACATCTATTGACAATGGGCAAATTTAATAGGGGTTTAGTGCTTAATAAGTTTTTTATGGACAGGATTAAATATGGCTGGAATATTTTTAATAGTCACACAAAATATTTCAATCATTAACTTCCTAGCTATTATAAAGACATCCGTTTATGTGTTTACTTTTTTACATTTACCTAATCATATTTAAAAATTACTTTGATAGCTATCTGATTGCCACGTAAGTGATTAACAAAAATTAAAATATTAACACCAGATAAATGAAGCGCAACGTTTATTTGTTAATCAACAATAAAATTTAATATATTCTTAAACAACCCCTACATTAAACAACCCCTACATTAAATAATAAAGATGTACAACACTTGGGGAGAAGTAAGAAAATATGAATATAACATGTAAACCATAAGAGTTGTCTAAACTTTCTTAGTTTTGATATTTTTGGTGGGAATCAACAATATAAATCAAAGTTAAATTTCAGTTTTATGTTGTTTAGAAAATAGTTTCAGCAAACTAAAACACTTTTGGACATTAGGATTATACAAACTTACCATTAAAATATGCTTGATCATTGTATATCAATGGTTTGTATATACACTAGCACAGACGCTAATTGGAGAACGCCGAAAGGTATTGGCTGGTAAAGAATTTATTAAATTTTATTATTGATTAACAAATAAACTGTTGCACTTCATTTATCTCGTGTTAATATTTTAATTTCTGTTAATCACTTACATGGCAATCAGTTAGCTATCAAAGTAATTTTTAAATATGATTAGGTAAATGTAAAAAAGTAAACACATAAACGGATGTCTTTATAATAGCTAGGAAGTTAATGATTGAAATCACAGCCATTTATTTTGTGTGACTACTAAGAATATTCCAGGCATATTTAATCATGTCCATAAAAAAGTTATTAAGCACTAAACCCCTATTAAATCTGCCCATTGTCAATAGGTGTATGCCTTTCAGCGTAAAAATCTAGACATTCTTGGGGGCTCTTAAAACAGCAGTTGATCATATATCATGAAGCCACTGCCAAATCAATTCCTTCTCACAAAATCAGTATTTAGATGTGTAATATTAACTGGTCGTTTGTTTGCAGGTATTAAACCTGATGGAAGCGAATACAGTATGGGGGATATCAAAGAAGCCATTAGGCAAAGCACTGGGAAACTGCCACGAATCGATTGCAACATAAGCGCCGAGGGAGAGCATCAACTGTATCAGGTGTATGTATGTGTTGATAAATGGGACGCTTTCACTGTTATCGAATGCCCCAATTACCCGCACAGCAATTGCCCTTCCATGCTTGTATTTCCTCCTTTCTGGGACAACGATTACAAGATCCATGACGCTTTCACAAGCGAAAAGGTTACTAATGGAACAGAGGATCAGTAGCTCTCCACAAAGCGCATTCCTTTCATCAGTAAAATTTTTAGGGCCAAGGGTTTGTTCTGTCAGATCGGTCCTTTGATTCCTCGAAGCTTTTATTGGGAAGTATTGAAGAAAGAAGCCGCCTGTCGCACCGATTATGGAAACAGAGCCAAAGAGCTGTCTAGGCCATGGCAGGGTATGACGGGGTGGTTTCGACTGCCGTTGTGCCTGTTTCTTGTTTCAGCCTTTCAATTTGAGCCATTTTCTGAACTCATCGGGGAAAGGCCGAGTAAGATCAGGGGGTTATTATTTGTGTTTGCTTGCTGCTCGAAAATTTATAATACTGGCCAATATTTTATACATTTGGACGATAATGCACAGTTTCAGCGGTTTCTTCAAGAAATTGCAGAAAATCGTGTTTGTTCAAGGATTTTGAAAAATCGTGTTGGCTCAGAAAGCAGTATATGTTCAAGGATTTTGAAAAATTAAAGATCTCGGTTTAATAATTAGTGTAGATTCAGGCAGCTTCAGTATTGTTATTGCTGGGCTTGTTTCATTTATCCAAGCCTTGGAAGCTATTTTCGAAAAATGTTTTTCATTGCCCGATCGCATTTGTAGTTTGAGATTTCGGAGTCTGAGCAGGTCGTTTGTTTCAGAAAAAATGTTAAAATCTCTGTGTTTTTTTTGGTTGGTTATAGTTGTGAGAAGAATTTCTGAAAATAAACTGAACTGTGTAAATATAAATAGTTTTTAATTTTTTAAAAATTTCTGAAAATAAATTAAACAGTGTAAATTGATTTTTTGTGGTTGAAATAACAATTATTGATTTATTGGGACTAGTAAGAATATTTCATCAATATTTAATTTTGTCTCTACAAAACTGATTAAACACTAAAAACCTATTAAATTTACCCATTATCAATAAATGTAAACCTTTAACTTAATAAAAACTTAGTAGAAAAATTGAAAATATCTCAATTGATGGTTCGTATTCTGTCATATAAAAACGAGTTTTTATTGTTTCCGAAATTGTATCAATCTTTTGAAAATTTAATTGGGAATTATAAAAATTTAATTGGAAATTGGAAAGGATAAAACTGAGATCCAGGAGATCTTTTTTTGTCATTGTTTATATTCCATTAATTTTTTTATATTTTTGAATTTTTGTTATTTTTTCTAAATTATAAAAAAAATTAAATTACTTTTTTTCATCATATAAAAATCACTTTATTCCCTTTAAAATTTAAAACATTCTTTCCACCATATAACAATCACTTCAACCCTCTTTAAAAAATTAATTAAAATTTTATCCTATATTTTTTAATTTTTAACCAATTCTCATCATATTTACAACGGGATATCTAAATAACTAACTTCGAAAAAAGAACACACTTTAAAATAATTAAAAGACGCACAACATATATTATCTATAAACTTTTCTTTTCATTTGATTTCTAATACTTTTTAAATCACTGCTAATCTTAAGGTTGGTTTTTTAATATTTTTTTTAGTTTTTAAGTTTCTGTTTGGTTTTGTTGGTCTTGAATATTTAAGAAAAATGTAAGGTTAATAGTTATGAGTTGTGTTTAAATGAGTATAAATCTATTTTGATTATAAATTTATCATGTTTTAAGATGGATCAAATTTTTTAAGGTTGGTTTTTTAATATATTTTTTTAAGTTTTTGTTTGGTTTTATTGGTCTTGAATATTTAAGAAAAATGCAAGGTTAATAGTTATGAGTTGTGTTTAAATGAGTATAAATCTATTTTGATTATAAGTTTATCATGTTTTAAGCTGTTTTTAAGATGGATCAAATTTTTCAAGGTTGGTTTTTTAATATTCTTTTTTTAGTTTTTAAGTTTTTGTTTGGTTTTATTGCTCTTGAATATTTAAGAAAAATGTAAGGTTAATAGTTATGAGTTGTGTTTAAATGAGTATAAATCTATTTTGATTATAAATTTTTTAAGATGGATCAAATTTTTAAAGGTTGGTTTTTTAATATTCTTTTTTTAGTTTTTAAGTTTTTGTTTGGTTTTATTGGTCTTGAATATTTAAAGAAAATGTAAGGTTAATAGTTATGAGTTGTATTTAACTGAGTATAAATCTATTTTGATTATAAATTTATCATGTTTTAAGATGGATCAAATTTTTCAAGGTTGGTTTTTTAATATTCTTTTTTTAGTTTTTAAGTTTTTGTTTGGTTTGATTGGTCTTGAATATTTAAGAAAAATGTAAGGTTAATAGTTATGAGTTGTGTTTAAATGAGTATAAATCTATTTTGATTATAAATTTATCATGTTTTAAGATGGATCAAATTTTTCAAGGTGCAAATTTTCCTTCAATTTTTTCAATTTAAAAAAGGGTTGATACAAAGATATTTTACTKAAGTTGGAGATTGATTGAAATATTTTATTTATGGTTGACATTGAAATATTTTTTTGTTATTAATATTTTTTTAAATGACACATGTCAACTCTATATCGAATATAGAAAGAATTACACATCTTCCTCACATTGGGTTGGGTTGTAGAAAACACCTCTCAATGCAATTTTTTTTTATGTTTGGTAACTTTGTAAGTAGAATCATTATCCCACAAACAAGGGGGTCTCATACACCAATTTGTTGTTTGGCTTGGCCCTTGCCTTAAAATTAGATTATTATTATTATAAATATGAAATGTTAACATTGTACAATTTGGTTGCAACATGGGTATTTTAGGGTGTTGAATCTATTTGTGCATTAAAAACAATAATTTCATGAGTAAAAAATTCCAATTTTTTTATAAACAAAAACAATTATATTTGTATTATAAAAGTGCACCACATTTTACAACTTACTAATACATATAATAAGATTGTTCAACAAAATTGTCATGAGAAAGTCAAGAACTTGAATCTAACAATTTAGATCTATATGACTTTTTTCAAAAAGATACTCCTAAAACCTATTACACGTATATATTCAGACAAAGACTCCTAGTAATAGACAAACTTTAAAAAATAGGCAAAATTATTATATATGGTCGAGGGATCCATGTGCTTTTTCTCACTTCAATTCAATATTTGTTGGGTTATGGTTCACAAGATCCATTTCCACATCCTCGGGTTGTTGTTGCACTATCTCATCCTCTTTATCCCAAGATAACCCAATGGATAGTCTAGCCATGGAATAGGCCATGGTATTAATGCTAACCACACTAGCAACGATTTGCTTCAGAGTAGTACACTAAGCCTGTAACTTTACAACATGTTGTCTCTGTTGGAGCAAAGTTTCCATCAACAAGGAAAGTTCACCATCCCTATTGGTTTCTTGAGTTTGTATTTTATCAACAACAAAGGAAATTGAAAATGTATTGCTAGTAATGTGCACTTCTTGTCTTTTAAGCACACACATAATGTCAACAGTCTAACAAAATGGACATCGACTAGTATGCCCATGGTCCATTCTTATTTCCCAACCAAAACCCCAACAGTGTCCACACCTAAATTGAAATAAAAAGCCAAAGACAAAGTGAATCTCCCTTACCAAAGACTAAGAGAACCACCAACGTAGCACCAGGGATGATTTTAGGGGCTAAATTTCGCTCATGGGCTAATTTTCCATGGTTTTTACAAAAACGAGATTCATTATTTTAAAAATGATTCGCCCAAATTCTATAGGATAAAATTATTTTACCTTAAAAATTGCCAAAATTTTATAAAAACTATATAAAATACTTAGAAATTTGAATATTTTAAAAAAAATATCGCCAAAAATTTATAGTTAACATATGAAGGATTAGTAATATTCGCCAAGGTTTCTACATTTTAAAATAAATTTCCATCCTTTAAATCATCCGTGCGTAGCACTAGAGACGTCTCATTCTTGCGTTTTGGAAGAACTCCCCATTCACCAATCCCATCGCAAACCCAACAATGGAGAAAAGTCCTATAGATATGAAAAGGGAGGTTACCAATGACCCCTCCACCATCAAGCATCGATAGGCCACTAGTTCCCCTCATTCCAAGGGGGCGATTCACAATCAAGTGCTCAAATTTTCCCAATCCAAAAACAAGAGCCAACCCAAACCCATAATTGTTATTCCTTAGAAAAAACATGGGTGAATCTAAACCTCGAAACAAACTCAATTGTAGTAGAAGAACAAACATGAGGAGGACCATAAACCTCAAATCCTCACTTTTTTCTTCTATATTGCCACCTACATCCAAAATTATGAACCGGGGTGGTTGATTAACCCACTTTAACATTGATGACAACATGTGCAAGTGAACCTCAACATATGCACATCCTGACCTTCGAGCTCAGTATAAATTCATGACATGAGTGTTGTGACGCCAAGTGTGTGACATGCTTGGCTTGTTCATTAACCTTAACAACATATGATTATAGGGGGTTACGTGATTAATACCCCATTTTTTAATATCCTTAATCTTAATGCCACGTGAGTAGAGGATTGGAACGCTTGATGCCGCACTTGATTTGTTAGTTAATGAGTCTTCTTGTCAATTATGTGCCCTAAGCATATGAAAAAAATTCAACACTCTCAAATCTTGACACTTCTTTTGTGTTTCAAAAGAATATTTTTGATAGAACATATTGTTTGTGTCAAAAGTTTTACTCGTTGATTTAATAACCAATTCCATGTCTCCAATAATCATAAACTTTAGCTCCTTTCATCAACAATCTTCATATTTTGATATAGGGAAATGTCTTCGACTTGATTATTTGTGGTTCTACTCAATCCTCATTCAAAGGAATTTAATAATCGATTTCGAGTGTCCAATAATAATTAATCCCTTATTGTGCCTTTCACTAACAATTCTCAGACTTTGATATAGGGCACAATCTTCAACTTGGTTATTTTTCGGTCTATTAGGATTCAAAGGAGTTTTCTTCATTGCTCTGGCCACCCCTAGTCAAAAATTTCCTTTTTGGTAAAGATTCTTTGGTGAGATCCGATGATAACACATTGGAAAAGGTAAAAGCATTGAATGATTAGTGTTTTTGGAAGACCATAGTCTAAATATGCTAAGAATTGGTCTTTTTCAAGTAACTCAAAATAACACTAAGGGAAAACAACATTTTTACTTGAAATACAACCAGAATCATTTTGAATTAATGGAATTGGAGATATTAACATTATAGATATTAAAATAAAAACATTTTTTTCATCATATAAAAATCACTTCAATCCTTTTTAAAAAAATTATTAAATTTTTATCATATATTTTTTAATTTTTAACAAATTCATATCATATTTATAAAGGGATATCAAAAGAACTAACTTCGAAGAAAAGGCACAAGATATATTATCTATAAACTCTTCATTTCATTTGATTTTTAATACTTTTAAAATCAATGCTTAAGGTTTCATTTGATTTCTAATAGTTTTTAAATCACTGATAATTTTAAGGGTTATTATTATTATTATTATTATTATAGATTTATCATGTTTTAAGATAGATCAAATCTGTGGAGATGCAAATCTTAATGTTGACATAAATATACTTTATTTAAGGTGAACATTGAAATATTTTATTTATGATTGAAATTGAAATATTCTTTTTTATTAATATTTTTTTAAATGTCACTTGTCAACTCCATATTGAACATCTCAATGCAATTTTTTATGTTTGGACAACTCAAAATAATGGAAAGGAAATGAGTAGTTTTGATTTAAAATAGACAATAATCATTTTGAATTAATGTTATAAATATGAAATGTTAACATTATACAATTTTGTTGCAATAGGGGTATTTAAGGTGTTGAATGCATTTGTGCWTTAAAAGAAATAATTTTATTAGTCAAAAATTGCAAAAAATTTATAGATAAAAAAGAGTATATTTGTATTAAAAAAGTGCACCACATTGTACAACATACTAATATATATAGTAAGATTGTTCAACAAAATTGTTCAACAAAATTGTCATGAAAGAGAATTTGAATATGACATTTTAGATTTATATGATTTTTTTCAAAAAGATACTCCTAAAACCTACTACAAATATATATTCAAAGAAAGAATTCCAGTGATAGACCAATTTTAAAAAAACATAAAAAATTACTATATATGGTTCAACTATCCATGTGCTTTTTCTTGATTTAGTTCAATATTTGTTGAGTTATGGTTAGTGAGCTCTATTTCCACATCCTCATGTTGGTTTTGCACTATTTCATCTTCTTTATCCCGAGATGACCCAATGGATAGTCTAACCATGAAATAAGCCATGGTATTAATGCTAGCCACACTAACAACTATTCATAGTAGCACACTAAACTTGTAACTCTACAATCTATTCTCTCTTGGTGCAAAGTTTTGATTAAGAGAAATTTTAATCAAATTTTACTATTATTAAAATTAAACATTAAAAAGCTTATAAACTAACTATTTTCTTAACCAGGAGATGTTAACAATTATAAAAACTTCATACACAAATTAGATTCCAAGTGAAATGAAAAATAGATTTGATAAACACATATATGAACAAAATATAAAATCTGATATAATCAGGTTGTGGGTTAGATCTTAGATCTACTTTAACTTATCTTCTACATGTACATTGGGTTGGGATTCACATTTACAGCAACCAAGTAATCTCTGGAGTGATTTGTGTTATATGTAATGGTGATTAATGTTTATAAATTTTTAGATTCCAAGTGAAATGGAAAATAGATTTGATAAACACATATATGAACAAAATAGAATCTGATATAATCAGATTATGGGTTAGATCTTAGATCTACTTTAGCTTATCTTCTACTTGTACATTGGGTTGGGATTCACATTTACAGCAACCAAGTAATCTCTGGAGTGAGTTGTTGGGATCCACATTTACAGCAACCAAGTAATCTTTGAAATAAGTTGTGTTATATGTAATGGTGATTAATGTTTATAAATTAAAATAAAAATTTATCAGGAATAGTTTTTTTTAACTATGAAAAACTCATTTACTCTATTGGAAACATTTTTTTTAAACCAAGAAAATCGATAAGGCTAGGAGCTATGCCCGACATAACCCCAGGGCATTGCCACGCCGCCTGGTTGGATTTGATGGAATCCTTACACTTCTTCGTTGTCGTAAATAAAACACCCTTCGCAGAAAAAGAGATATTTGCCGTAACGTTTAAACTTCATGAAATCCGACGCAACTGCATAAACATAACATAACATCCAGGCTGAACAACGTACATTAAAGCAATAGTCTAAATGTGTTAAAGTTTTTTATTTTTCGAGATATTTGTTTAAAATTCCGTCATATATTATTGGATATGTAGATTTGAATGATTAAATCTGTACAATTTCAGTGATTTATGGGTTTTTTTAGCAGGATAAAAATGTAGTTTAAACAACATAAAGTTGTAATTTTGTGTCGATTTATATTGCCAAATTCTAGCTAGACTACTAAAAACTTAGAACAGTTACACAACACCTACATTAAATTACAAAAATGTACAACACTTAGGGAGACATAAGAAAAGATGAATATAACATGCAAACCATAGAAATTGTCTCAACTTTCTCAGTTTTGATATTTTTGGTGGAAATGAACATTATAAATCTTATCTAAATTTCAATTTTCTGTTATTTAGCATAAATAAATTCAACAAGCTAATAAAAACTTGGTACATTAGGATTATACAAACTTACCATTGAAATATCAAGATTCAACATTTTTTTATTAAATAAAATTAAACCATGGAAAAAAACCAAAACTTACATTATTTAAACCAAAACTTAGATTATTTAAACTATTAGGTTTGGACATTAAACTAAAATTAAGTTTGCAATTTTTTGCTAAATAAAATTAATTAAACTATGGAAAAAACCAAAACTTACATCATTTAAAATAAGTCCCATGGGATAGCACACTTGTTAAGAAGTGCCCACACTCTCTTGATTCAGGGAGAGGTCAGAAGTTCTAACCTTGTGTCCCTGGGATCGCGGTTTAGCACCCCATATCATCTACAAAGTGGGGAAGTATTGGATGAATTTCTAGCTCCGAATTTTTTAAAGAAAATTTTTTTTTTTATTTAAACTAATAAGTTTAAAGGAAAGTAAATAATAATACCATCGATCTTGTGTAAAACTAGTTTGTACTAATATGTCGGTTTGTAATTAATATGTCGAAAATCGGCGTGGGGAACATTAAATAATAATAGAAACATTGAATATATTTATATTTATAAATATAAATTTATAATAATATTTATAATTAATTTTATTAAGAAAACAAATTATTTTTTATGTGATTTGGTATAAGTTTTTTAAATTCTTCATTTAAAAATCATATAACATTGTTATGTTTTTATTTTTTATTTAATTAAGAATATATTTTTTATTTTTTTATTTAATTAAGAATAGATTTTGAAAAACATATTGTGTTAAATTTTTAAAAAAAGAGGTCAAGAATTAAAAAAACCTTTAAATATACTATATGTGAGTTTCCAAAAGCAAGCTAACTACTGAAAGAGCATGTGCATTCTTGTTAATCTTAGAAGGCAAAAAATAAAATAAAAAAAATGTAATTAAGAACGAAAAATATCAATTTAAAAATATAAATATATAATTAATATTACACTTAGATAATTATTAAAATTAGTATAACAAAATATTTATTTTATCAATGTTAAAAATATAACAAATATTCAAATAATATATATTTATTTTTTTCAAATAATTTTCATGAGTTGCATAGTGAAATTGGACTTCAGACAATTCCCAAAACACTATGGCATGAAAGAAAATGCCAACTTTGTGACACTCAAAGGGTTGAAGATGAAAAACACTTTCTCCTACACTTCCCTACGTATACCCAAATTAGATCTCAATTTGAAAATATTTGTCACAACACTGACCTTCCTTACCTTCTAAGTCATCAAAACTACAACAATGATCTTGGAACGCTTATCCTACTGATTTTTGGACATCGAAATAACATTTTAAAGAAGTCCAAGTAATCTCTTACCTTTTGTTACTCACCTCCAGGGGTGACATTTGCAGATACCCTAGTAAGGTGTCATGTTGTGGATTGGAAGAGGTGTCATGCTTATCTTCACCGAATCTAGACAAACTTTTTCATTGATCTCCATCTGATTCTTTATCATGCTAGCTCAGCTAGGGTGTAGCTCATTTTCATCCCCACTCCTTAGATGACATATGCACTATGGTATGGTTTTCAGTTTACTACATATGGAATTCCTTATATCATGCCTATTTGGACTCGATGATATAACTTCTTATCTCATCATAAAGTGGTAAAAACCTAACAACTATCTTTTTCCATTTCATAACACTATATGGTTTTACTAGCCTCGTAGTACCTTGGGGAACATGTTTTCTCTTAGAAGTGTGTTGTCTCTTAGGTAACTTGTATCAGTAGGTGTCTAGGCTAGATAGCGTTAAAGTCCAATCATATTAACCACTTTCCACATCCCCATTTCATTGATTCCATTCACACAAAACATTATCCTGGTCATGTATGATTTCTCAAGGGTCAAAAGGAAAGGTCAAATATGAAAGCCTAAAATAAATAAAGCCACTAAGGCTAAGAGATGAAGAGCATAATTAAAAGCCAATTATTGAGATTGAGAAATTCCCCTTGCTATGAGGCCAATGCCCCAATCCTTAGTTTGTCTATGAATATCTAAATAAAAGGACTCCTTCAATAAACTGAACATATAAATAAAAATACTTAAGGGGTGGTGAGAAACAACATCAAGGTTGGTAACTCAATGCTAAGCTCCCTCAAGAAGGCACTTTTAAAGAAAAACCTTAGCTAATTAAACCTAGATGAATAATTAAATGAATAATAAGACCTGTGCATATCTACGACTTTCAGAGTCATCACATGAACATGTTTCCCTTCCCATTTCGTTATTATTAATCATTATTATTACCTGTCTTTCACCTAGATACTTGGGAAGTATGGGTGTCTTAGGATTTGACACATGCATAAGGGTCTACATTGTGCCCCTTGGTAAGACTTAGGCATGTACTAAAAATAACCCCTTTGTTCTAATGTGTTGAAAGATGTCACTAGGTACTACCAATTAATGGCTTACTAAGAGGATAAACCCATCACTTCGAGCACATATTATGTATTAGGATCACTATACATTTATTGGACAATTTCTTGGATGGAGGAAGTAATAGCTAGATCATTTAACTAGTCTTGGACCATTTATGTGGGAATCAACACTTTTATTGGTGGACGCACCTCCATTGGATTCTACTTGGTCCTTATGGGTGATTTTTATATTGCAATTGACAATTTCTAAAAGGGATATTGTACCTTGTGAGCATATTATTGGATTATTTTATTATTACTTGTATATTTCCTGAGGTTTTGTTGGACAAATGGTTTTTGAGCTCGTTTTTTTATTATCTAACACATGGTTTTACATTGTAATTGAGGAGACTTCTGACCTTTAAAAGGAGAAGTCCTCCTCCATTTCAAATCGTTGGAGATTAATGAAGAAGTGGAGCTACTGAGATTTATTGTGCATCGATTTCTCTATGTGTGATGTTTTTCTAGCATTTTCAAGGGTTATAACAACTTTCTTTAAGATTTCTTGGAAGAACATGGTTGTTGCAAGGCTAAATAAGTGCTTTAATGCTCCACTTGAAAGGGCTTAAGGTAAGATATCTCACCATCCCTTTGATCTTTAAATTTTATTTCTAATGCATTAAGATGGGACGTCATAATAGGCTCTTCTCTTTTTCATAACTCATCTTTAAGTTCACCTTGTTTAGCACCARGAAATAATCATCATGGATCAATATTCCCTAGCGGCCTTGAATATTTCCTTCAAACCCTAGGTAGTTCTTAAAGAGTAATCCTCTGGGTACATTTCAAMACTATTCTGCATAAAACCTAGACTTCACAYTGAGGTGCATTGTTGATTCCATAGCCCTCCTACGGAAATGGTTTCTCCAATTTCTTTAACAATACTAAACCTAAAAGAGAATATTCATTCCTTTTCCTTTTTTGAGTATCATTGCTCACCAATATAACATTGTTTGTTCGTTGATTGTAATGTGATTACCCTTAGCTGACATTTAAGGGTTTGTAGTATTTCTTTGTTTCCTATGGGATTGTTATACCCTGTCATTAAATCCAATGCACCCCCTCACACACATGAAAAGACTATAACACATACCCAACAAAATATAGGGTTTGCGACTCGTCCTAAAATCAGTGTTAAACGAGTCATCTTGGAATTTTTCGTTATAACTATTTTTTTGGAATTTTCAAACAATGAAACTTTGAGGAGACTTAGACGAAATTACATAGTATAAGTGGTAAAAATTTCAGGTTTTAGTTCGCTATAATTTATGATAAATATACTATGAAATTCAAGGCTTGTGACTAATACTGAAATCGGTTTTAAAAGAGTCATCTTGGAATTTTTGTTGTAACTTATTTTCTGTGATATTTCAGACTTAGAAATTTCTAGAATCCTAAGTAGACATAACAAATTACACGTGGAAAACCTTTCATATCTTGAATCATTATAATTTATGAGATATATATTGTGGAAGTTGGGGATTTTTACTAATCCTGAAATTAGTCGTAAATAAGTCATTTTTTTATTTGTGCTATAACCTTTTATCAGTAAAGGTTCATACTATTATTTTTTTAGGAGTTTAAAAAGTCATATCAGAGTACTACATGCCAACATTTCAAACTCAAAAGAGTTCAAATTATATATATATATATATAGGACAAAGGTCATCCATCGATACATACTCCAAATTAAGGGTTTAAAAGGTACATAACTTACAATTGGCATAATTTTTTTATTAGAAGATCTGTTTTTGGTGATTCAAAACTTTTAGTAGAGAAAATAGAGGAGTATTGCTATTGTTATCCCACATGGATTGAAACAAAATATCAACACCAAAAAACCTTCAGTAAGATCACACAGGACCTCAAAAGAAAATGAAGATTTTGAAAATAGACTATCACAATAAAAGAACCAAGTTGATGAAATGAGTGGTAGTATGTTGAATCTAGTGGATTTATCATGTTCTCAATAATTCATAAAAAATAAATGGAAGATGAAATAAAAAAGAAGATGGATGAAAATAAGAATGACATGGAAAATAAGATGGATGAAAATAGGAAAGAGATGGAAAAGAAGATGAATGAAAATAGTGCACATATGGAAAATAAGATGGATGAAAATGTTTATCAAATGGAAAAGAAAATGAATGAAATGAAAAAATCCATTAAGTTCATAAAAGACATGTTCTTACAGGGGATCCCTAAAAGGGATATGGAGATCCAAGGAAATCCTGAAAATAAGGAGAACAATGGTGTTGAGACTCAATCACATATGGGGCGTATTTTATCACAATTGGAGAGTGCCAATACTGAATTTCACAATTATTCATCACTTCAAGATCCACATCATCAAGGCTTCAAGTCAACACTAAAGAACTACTGCATTCCAAATATCGATATGAGGAAGTTTGATGGTAAATATCCTATAACATGGATATTCTAGATAGAGCAATACTTTGATCTACACCAAGTTCCAAGCTTACAAAAGGCATCTATTGCATCCTTGTATTTAGAAAATGATCAATTTGTTTGGTATCAATGGCTTTGTGAAAGAAAAAATAATTCTATTATATCTTGTCCATTTTTACGAATGAATTGATATCACATTATAGGGATATTAAGAGCAATAAATTATTTAGTCAATTGATAAATCTTCGGCAAACAATCTTAGTTATAGGACACATTCAACAATTCCAAAATCCTAGTCTTAGGGTAAAGAACATTCAGGAGGATAAATTTTTAGATATCTTCATGGGCACTTTAAAGGAGAACATTCAACATCAGGTGCATCTCCTGGAACCTAAATTCCTAGAGCAAGCTTTCAGTATGGCAAGGAAAGAAGAAAACAAAAACATGGCTACTAGAAGAGTGGCCACTAAAAACTATAGAGAGAACCATGTTCCCTCTCCTAACCCCACTCAAATGACAAGGTTGACACCTCAGCAAATGAATAAAATAAGAGAAAAAGGACTATGTTTCATTTGTGACAAAAAATATAGTAAGGGGCATAAATGCGCTGAGAAGAAATTATTCTACATAGAGTGTGAAGATGAAGAAGATCAAGAATTTGAACCATCACAACATCAATACTCCACAAACCCTCAAGGTACAAGGATACATCAAAAATAAAAGGTAACAATGTTGATTGATTCTGTTAGTACACATAACTTCATCAATTGCAAGTTAGCAAAAGATCTCAATTGATTTGTATTTTCAGCAGTAGAGTTTCAAGTAATGATTGCATATGGAGGTACCATAAATTGTTCTAGGAAATTCCATAGTATTAAGCTCAAYATGGGGGAGTATTTATTGGATAGTTCCATGATTACCATCCAAATGGGTGGTGTTGATGTTGTGTTATGGGTCTAATGGTTACAATCATTGGGAACATGRTCCCTTAATGGAATCCTTACACTTCTTCGTTGTCGTAAATAAAACACCCTTCACAGAAAAGGAGATGTTTGTCGTAACGTGTAAATTTTGTGAAATACGATGCAATTGTCATAAACATAACATCCATACATCCAGGGATGGACAACACACATTAAATCCGTAGTCTAAATGTGTTAAGTTGTTGTCTTTTTCTGAGGATATTTTTTTGAATTTCGGCTAGATATTATTGGATCTATAGATTTGAGTGGTTAAATCTGTATAATCCGAGTGATTTGGGGGGGTTTCAGCACGCTAAATCCATTTATGCATTTATAAATGCAGTTTAAGCAACAAAAATTTGTGATTTCATGCAGATTTATGTTGTCAAATTCTAGGTAGAGGGTAAAAACTTATAACAGTTAGAAAAAACATAAATTAAATAACAAATATGTACAAAGATGTACCCTAGTAAGGTGTAATGTTGCTGATTAGAAGAGGTGTCGTGCTTATCTTTTCCAGACCTAGACAAACTTCTTCATTGATCTCCATCAGATACTTTATCATGCGTAGCTCATTTTCGTCCCCACTCCTTAGATGACAAATGCACTATGCTATGGTGTTCAGTTTACTTCATATGGCATTCCTTATATCATGCATGTTTGGACTTGATGATATAAATTCTTATCTCATCATAAAGTGGCAAACATATAACGATTATATTTTTCCATTTCGTAACAATATATGGTTTACTAGCCTTGTAGTTGATCCAGGTGGATATTGGTGGCCACCCACCTTTTCCAACCGGCTCAAAACAATTTTCTAACAATTTTGGTAATTTACTATTTTTAGCAGTTTTTAACTTCCAGGGCCATTTTGAGGCCCTAAACGACGTTTTTGGGAAAATGGTGAGACATATAGAAGTTCCTTTGATATTTCCCCCAAAATGAATCTCCTCGACGATACCTTTCCAATGGGCTATCATGCACCTAAAACGGAGATCGTATGCAAAAGTTACAGCCTCGGGAAGTTGATGTACTAACTTACCCAAACGAGGATCACATGACTTTTGGCGCTTCATCTCCTAGGGTTAGGTTTTTGGATATCTAGGGTTTTTGGCATTCCTTTTTATGGTAAAAATGCCTTCAGAGCCTCATTGGAATCATTTTCTTGCGAATGCAAGTAGCCGTCACATCTCTTCTCAGAGATAAGCTGCCACCATTTTAACGAATCTTTCACTCTGTATTTTTACAGTCTTTGTACATTTATTTCATTAATAGAAATCGTGTATTACTGTATATCTGTGACTCTTGTTATATTTCCGATATATCTCTGTTATATTGTTGTCTCTCTTGCAATATCTCTGAATATTTCTGTGTTATATCTCCACTCTCATTTCGTGCTGAAAATAATCCGGATCAGTGGTATCAAAGCAGGCTGCTCTTGATAATTTTTCAGTGCATGTCCCCGACAAGGTCCGAGTATACCAAGTTGGGTCTCGATCTTGTCTCTCTTCAGGACAATCGCTCTCGCACACCCAAGAAACCCTCAATGGTGGAAGAAAATAAAAACGATGGAGTAGACGATCCTATCAATATGTTGCTTGAGCAAGCTCTCACGCGACAAAATGATGGAGAATTTTTCCCACATCTATCAACACCTTCCTATAGCAACAACCGCATCTTCATCCAGTGACTAGTTTGGAAGTACCTCGCCTTTCAAGGTACAAGTTAATTTTGATATTCCTTTATTTGAAGGAAAGATAGATGCAAAAGCCCTAGACAAATGGTTAAATGTGCTAGAAGGTTATTTCTCTGTTCACAATTTTTCCGAGAGAGAAAAGATCACCTTCGCACTCCTTAAATCTCTCCCTCATATCAAACATTGGTGGGAAACTTATTGGGAGTAGAGTTCTACAGATGAGTCTGGAATATATGGGGCTGAACCCACTTGGGATTTTTTTGTGGATGCGGTAAAGGAACAATATTACCCTGTTGGCAACTATGAGGACCAATACATGAGATGGACCACACTGCGGCAAGAGAGGGGCCAAGTAGTTCCATATTTCACCAATACTTTCCATACCTTGCGCACCAAGTTGGGTATCAAAGACTCCGAATGACATTTGGTTCTGAAATATCATGGGGCTCTACAAAGATACATCCAAACTGAAATGGATTTTCTAGACATATCATCACTCAGTGTTGCTTATCGATATGCTATTAAAATCGATAAATTTAAGCACTAGAACAAATGGGAGTTTGGGTCTACAAATCCACAAAAACCAAAGTATGACAAAGACGGCCCTAACAAACAATCTCCCGAAAACCAGTCCAAGCCATAGGTAAAGAAGGGTCATGGGAAGAAAAAGAAGGACACCGGAAAATGGTGCGATTTCCACAAAATCCCCTGACACAACACCGATGAAGGCCTCTCAAAACAATCATTGGTGGCCGAGATCAAAGACAAGGAGTTGAACCTTGATTCAAAATATGATTATGAAAATACTAGTAAAGGACAGATCATTGATGCAGACCCCACTGCTATTGTCCCGACCACAAAAATTCAACTAGAAGAACCAACAAATCCTGAAGAGGGGGAGAACCTTTTTCATTCACATATGTGGGTGAAGGGGACCTCGCTGCATTTTATTGTTGACAACGGAAGCCAGAAGAACCTCATCTCAGTAGACATCGTCAAACAGTTGGGATTCTTGACAACATCACACCCGCAACCATACAACATCGGGTGGCTTCGCCAAGGATGAGATCTATGTGTTAGCCAACAGTGTTGATTATCATACGGCATCCAACCCTTCAAGGATGAGGTATTATGTGATGTTTCCCCACTGGATGTTTGTGATGTCCTCTTGGGCCAACCATATATGTGGAGATGCCATGTTGTTTATGAGTCTCGACCCTGTAGTGTCATTGTTACTTTGCGGGGTCATCTCTACAGAATACCAGAGGTAGTTCCAACTATTGTTCCACCTAAACAGTGCCGCAAAGTAGTATCTCATATTGCAAAATTCATCTTCTTCACAATTTGTTCAAAAGGGGAACATAAGGACACTGTAACCACTACAACCTTGCCCCAAGCACCTTCTATCCAATAGAAGCAGGTCAACAAGGTTGCAACAAAGCGCAAATATTCCTTCTACACATAGGCATCTCATGTATCCAGACTAGCTAAAAAGGTCTAACCCTTCCAACCACATGTTCATGATAACCTTCAACAAGCTAAGCAACACAACTTCTCTAACAAGGCAAGCATCTCATCAAGATGCAGATTCAACAAACGCGTTTCCCTCTCCCCCGGGCACTCAACGCAATGGAGACCATTGCTTCATAAGGAGGGATGATTGATCTAGCTGGATATCGGTGGCCACCCACCTTTTGCAACGGGCTAAAAATAGTTTTTTGGCAATTTTGGTAATTTACTATTTTTAGCAGTTTTTAACTTCCGGGGCCATTTTGAGGCCCTAAACGATGTTTTTTGGAAAACTAAAAGAAATAGGGAAGTTCCTTCAATATTTCCCCCAAAATGAATCTCCTCGACGATACCTTTCCAACGGTCTATCATGCACCTAAAACAGAGATCGTATGCAAAAGTTACGACCTCGGGAAGTTGATGTACTAACATACCCAAACAGGGCCCACATGACTTTTGGTGCTTCATCTCCTAGGGTTAGGTTTTTGGATATCTAGGGTTTTTGGCATTCCTGTTTATGGTAAAAAGGCATTCAGAGCCTCATTGGAATCATCTTCTTGCGAATGCGAGTAGCCGTCACATATCTTCTCAGAGATAAGCTGCCACCATTCTAGCGAGTCTTTCACTTTGTATTTTTATAGTCTCTATACATTTATTTCATTAATATAAATCATGTATTACTGTATATCTGTGAATCTTGTTATATTTCCGATATATTCTCTGTTATATTGTTGTCTCTCTTGCAATATCTCTGAATATTTTTGTGTTATATCTCCACTCTCATTTCATTCCGAAAATAATCCGAATCAATAGTACCTTGGGGAACATCTTTCTCTTAGAAGTGTGTTGTCTCTTGGGTAACATGTATCACTAGGTGTCTAGGCTAGACAACGTTAAATTCCAATCATATTAACCACTTTCCACCTCCCCATTTCATTGATTCCATTCACGTAAAACATTATCCTGGTCATGTATGATTTCTCAAGGGTCAAAAGGAAAGGTCAAATATAAAAGCCTAAAATAAATAAAGCCACTAAGGCTAAGAGATGAAGAGCATAATTAAAAGCCAATTAATGAGCTTGAGAAATTCCCCTTGCTATGAGGCCAATGCCCCAGTCCCTCGTTTGTCTATGAATATCTAAATAAAAGGGACTCCTTCAATAAACTAAACATACAAAGAAAAAGACTTAAGGGGTAGTGAGAAAAAACATCAAGGTTGGTAACTCAATGCTAAGCTCCCTCAAGAAGGAACTTTTAAATAAAATCCCTAGCTAATTAAAGCTAGATGAATAATTAAATGAATAATAAGACTTGTGCATATATATAGCTTTGAGAGTCATCACATGAACGTCTTTCCCTTCCCATTTCGTTATTATTAATCATTATTATTACATGTCTTTCACCTAGATACTTGGGAAGTATGAGTGTCTTAGGATTTGACGCATGTATAAGGGTCTAAGTTGTGCCCCTTGGTAATAATTAGACAAGTACTAAAACTAACCCCTTTGTTCTGATGTGTTGAAGGAAGTCACCAAGTGCTACCAATTGATGGCTTACTAAGAGGCTAAACCCATCACTTCGAGCATGTATTATGTATTAGGATCACTGTACATTTATTGGACAATTTCTTGGATGGATGAAGGAATGGTTAGATCATTTGACTAGGATTGGAACATTTATGTGGGAAACAACACTTTTATTGGTGGACACACCTCCACTGGATTGTACTTGGTCCTTACGGGTGATTTTTATATTGCATTTGACATTTTCTAAAAGGGATATTGTACCTTGTGAGCATATTATTGGATTATTTTATTATTACTTGTATCTTTCCTGAGGTTTTGTTGGACAAATGGTTTTTGAGCTAACACATGGTTTTACACCGGAATTGAGGAGAATTCTCACATTTAAAAGGAAAAGTCCTCTTCCATTTGAAATCGTTGGTGATTAATGAAGAAGCTGAGATACTTAGATTTATTGTGCATCTATTTCTCTCCATGTGATGCTTTTGTATCATTTTCAATGGTTAGAATAACTTTGTTTAAGATTTCTTGGAAGAACATGGCTGTTATAGGGCCAAATAAGTTCTTTAATGCTCCACTTGGAAGGGTTTAAGGTAAGATCTCTCACCATCCCTTTGATCTTTAAATTTTATTGCTAATGCATTAATATAGGACATCATAATAAGCTCTTCTATTTTGCATAGCTCATATTTAAGTTCACCTTGTCTAGCACCAGGAAAGAATCCTCATGGATCAATACTCTTTGGCGGCCTTGGCGAATTCCTTCAAACCCTATGTAGTTCTTAAAGGGTAATCCCGTGGGTACCTTTCAACACTATTCTGCATAAACCCTAGAATTCACACTGAGGTGAATTGTCGACTCCATAACCCTCCTAAAACAATGGTTTCTCTGATTTCTTCAACCATCCTAAACCTAAAAGAAAATATTCATTCCTTTTCCTTTTTTGAGCCTCATTGCTCACCTATATAACACTRTTTGTTGGTCAATTACATAATCTGATTACCCTTAGCTGGCATTTAAGGGTTTGCAATATTTCTTTGCTTCCAATGGGATTGTCAGACCCTTTCATCAAATCCAACGCACCCCCCAACACACATGAAAAAACTATAACACATGCCCAACAAAATATAGGGTTTGTGACTTGTCCTAAATTTAGTGTTAAACGAGTCATCTTGTAATTTTCGCTATAACTATTTTTTTTGGAGTTTTCAAACAATGAAAATTTATGGAGAATCAGAAGAAGTTACATAGTATAAGTGGTAAAAATTTCATGTTTTGGTTCGCTATAATTCAGGAGAAATAGAACATGAAATTAAAGGCTTGTGAATAATCCTGAAATCAATTTTAAAAGAGTCATCTTGGAATTTCCGTTGTAACTTCTTTTCTGTGATATTTCAGACTCTGAAATTTCCAGAATCCTAAGTAGACATAGCAAATTATACGTGGAAAACTTTTCATATCTTGAATCATTATAATTTATGAGATATATGTTGTGGAAGTTGGTGATTTTTACTAATCCCGAAATTATTCGTAAACAAGTCATTTTGTTTATTTTGCTATAACCTTTTATCAGTAAAGGTTCAGACTGTTAAATTTTCAGGAGTTTAAAAAGTCATATCAATGTACTACATGCCAACATTTCAAGCTCAAAAGAGTTCAAAGTTCATAGATATATCAGGACAAAGGTCATCCATCGATACAAACTGCAAATTAAGGGTTTAAAAGGTACATGTAACTTACAATTGGAATAATTTTTTATTGGAAGATCTATTTTTGGTGTTTCAAAATTTTTAATAGAGAAAATAGAGGAGTATTGTTATTTTTATCCCACATGGCTCGAAAAAATATCAACACCAAATAAACCTTCATAAATATCACACAGGACGCCGGAAGAAAATGGAGATTTTGAAAAAAGGCTACCGTAATAAAACAACCAAGTTGATGAAATGAGTGGTAGTATGTTGAATCTAGTGGATTTATCACGTTCTCAGGAATTCATAAAAAAATAAATGGAAGATGAAATAAAAAAGAAGATGGATGGAAATAAGAATTACATGAAAAATAAGATGGATGAAAATAGGAAAGAGATGGAAAAGAAGATGAACGAAAATAGTGCACATATGGAAAATAAGATGGATGAATTTTTTTATCAAATGGAAAAGAAAATGAATGAAATGTAAAAATCCATGAAGTCCATAAAAGACACGTTCTTATAGGGGACCCTTAAAAGGGATATGGAGATCTAAGGAAATCCTGAAAAATAAGGAGAACACTGGTGTTGAGACTCAATCACATATGGGGAGTATTTTATCACAATTGGTGATCCGAAATCGGATTCAGAAGCCTGACAGGGTATGAAAAATGCTCAAAAATGAAAGTGATCGGAATCTGACGAAACCAACACCATTGCGTCCGTCTCGTCTTCCTAATTCCGGTGGTATATTTACTTTGTCAAATGGAGTCCGTATGAAGAAGATATCGCATTATGTCCGCCAAGCCAAACAGGAAATTTTTTGGATGCTGACTGTACCTGTCCGTACAGTCCGTACAGGACACGTGGAAAGTCCGTACAGGACACGTGGCAGGTCCGTACAGGACACGTGGTGGCTCCAGATGATGACACATGTCAGGAAGATTTGGCACTTTTAGCGTACGGTTGGACCAATCCTGAAGTGACACGTGTCACCACTGGAAGGGTGACACGTGGCACAGATGACGTCAGCGGATGATGTGGCATGATGACTGGACTGTACGGCGAGTTGACGTGGAAGATGACGTGGCCGAATCAATGATGGACACACGGCATATCCTGGTTGGTTGACGTGGATGAATCATCGGTTGACACGTGGCATGCATCGATTGGATGTAAGGGTGCCACGTGGCCCAATCACGGGCTGCCACGTGGCACCTCGGTTTTTGTCAATCTGGTTTAATAATCAAAATGTTTATGAGTCCGTGGGGTTCGACCCTCGGACCTCTCCCCATCGCAACGCCTTCGCAACGGGCCTCCGACCACTGAACCATCGTATGTCACTTGTTATGTACGTGGGCGAAAAGGTATTTAACCTTGGTTGTTGTTTGAAACAGACGGGGGGCGGGCTGGGGCTTAGCCCCGACCCGAGGTTTATTTGTTATATGACCATATATACAATATATGTGTGCGCGGGTTCCATTACATACCATGTGAACAACCGGAGCGGGAGTGGTAAACTGTTGTAACGGTTATATGTTTAGCCCGTGGACATGCCACTCCACCATAAGACCGGGAGCCGCGTCGATAGAAGGGGCCAGCGCTTAGCCCAAGGGCTAGCGCTCGGCCATATGATTGCATATGACCACAATAAAGGGCACGCGCCGTACTTGGGGGCTAAAGCCCGATTTTCAACCATATTATAGTTATAAAAGTGGGTTTTGTAACTATTTTTGGCTTTTAATTATTGATTAAGCCACTTTTAATGTAATTAACTCATTTTTGGGAGTTATTGGGCATTTTTAGAGCCTAAATTCGTGGAGGAAGTTGGAGATGGATAACCAACTTCCCAACTATTTAACCAAGGCCAGTTTGAGGCCATGGGGACAGATTTTGAGAGCATTCAGAGCAGATATGTTGAGGAGAAGCCAAGTCAAAGCTAGTTTGAGGCAGGGAAGCCGTTGAGGAGGAGATGTTGTCGGACCATTTCTGAGAGCTCCGGACATCCGTTTCGCGTGCCGTTTTTTGCGCATGGTTCTAGAGATCTGGGCGAACATGACCAGATCAGTCTTGAATCCATTCGGCATTGTAATGATGTACTATTGATCTTTCGAACAGAAATAAAGAAGCCTCCCCCACAGAGAAAAGGCCTGGAGACGTAGGCAAAGTTGTGCCGAACTCCGTTATCAACCTGCGTATTATGGTTTGCTATTTTTCATTGAATTTCAGATCTGCATATATGTACATGGCTGTATAATTCTTTTTCCTTTCTCGTTCTTTCGCTAAGTTTCTCAATGGTTAATTAATGCATGCATATAAAAACTCAACCATAAGTCATTCGAAAAATCCTGACGGATCAAGTGGTATCAGAGCTAGTTGACGTTTGGATTTGAGTTTTGCATGTTAACCAGGGAAGAACACATCTCAAGGAGGAAAATGGCATCTACAAGAGGACTTTCTCAAGATGAGAAGGAGTTCAGAGATTCGATGTTTTCCATGGCCGAGATGGTGAAGGTGTTGTATGAAGACTACTTGGAACGAAAGAGCATGGTTCAAGTGAAAGCTTCAAAGAACAACAAAGGAAAAGAAGTTGAAGGAAGCGACTTCTACATCTGTTTCAGAAAACACATCTGAGGTATGCAGTGAAGGTTCCTCATCAAATTTTCCTCATACTCATCAAGTTGGTTTTGGTGAATTCGAAAAACACACAAAAGGTGTAGGTTTGAGAATATTAACCAAGATGGGTTATGAAAAAGGAAAGGGCCTTGGACGTCGAGGTCAAGGCATTGTAAATC
>SNQJ01S0002958.1:38882-50255 GCA_010110895.2 Picea sitchensis | reverse complement strand
TGTATAATTCCTTTTCTTTTCTCATTCTTTCGCTAAGTTTCTCAATGGTTAATTAATGCATGCATATAAAAACTCAACCATAAGTCATTCGAAAAATCCTGACGGATCAATTGGAGAGCACCAATACTGAATTTCATAATTATTCATCACTTCAAGATCCACATCATCAAGGCTTCAAGTCATCACCAAGGAACTACTTCATTCCAAAGATCTCTATGAGGAAGTTTGATGGTAAAGATCCTATAACATGGATATTCCAGATAGAGAAATACTTTCATCTACACCAAGTGCCAAGCTTACAAAAGGTACGTATTGCATCCTTGTATTTAGAAAATGATCAATTTGTTTGGTATCAATGGCTTTGTGAAATAAAAAATAATTCTATTATCTCTTGTCCATTTTTATGAATGAATTGATATCACATTATAGGGATATTAAGAGCAATACATTCTTTAGTCAATTGATAAATCTTTGGAAAACAATCTCCCTTATAGAACACATTTAATAATTCCAAAAGCTTAGACTCAGGGTAAAGAAAATTCACGAGGATAAATTTTTAGATATCTTAATGGGCACTTTAAAGGAGAACATTCAACATGAGGTGCGTCTCTTGGAACCTAAATCCCTAGAATGAGCTTTCAATATGGAAAGGAAAGTGGAAAACAAAAACATGACTGCTAGAAGAGTGGCCACTAACAACTATAGAGATCACCATGTTCCCTCTCCTAACCCCACTCAACCAACAAGGTTGACACCTCATCAAATGGATGAAATAAGAGCAAAGGGACTATGTTTAAATTGTGACAACAAGTATAGTAAGGAGAATAAATGTTGTGAGAAGAAATTATTCTACATAGACAATGAAGATGAAGAAGATCAAGAACTGGAAGCATCACGAGATCTAGATCTAGAAGAGACTACTCCAACGATATATTGTCATGCATTGCTTGACATTGGTACTCCACAAAAACTCAAGATACAAGGATACATAAAAAATTAAAAGGTAAATGTGTTAATTGATTATGGTAGTACCCATAACTTCATCAATTACAACTTAGAAAAATATCTCAATTGCTTTGTATTTTCAACACTATAGTTTCAAGTAATGATTGCATATGTGGAGGTACCATAAATTGTTCTGGGAAGTGCCATAGTATTAAGCCCAATATGGGGGAGTATTTTTTGGATAGTCCCATGATTACCATCCAAATGGATGGTGTTGATGTTGTATTAGGGGTCCAATGGTTACAATAATTGGGAACATCAACCCTTAATTTTCAAGATTTTTTCATGAGATTTTCCTGAAAAGGAAATGAAATTGAGCTTACAGGTATCCAAGGGAAACCCTCTAAGTGATAAGCTCTAATTGTGTGACAAAATTACTCAAAAAGAGACAACATGGTGTAATTGCACAATTGTGCTCAATAGATGTTAAAACATCTATATCCTTCGCTCCAATGGATCTCCAAATGATTATAAAAAACCATTCCAAGGTATTTAGAGAGATTCCTAAGGGTCTTCCACTGGCTCGAGATTATGATGATGCTATTCATTTGCAACCCAAAAGTGCACCACCTAACATTATTCATGACAAGTATCCATATGCATAGAAGAGTGAGATTGAGCATATGATCTAAGAAATGTTAGAGGCTGGAATCATTCAACCTAACCAATGTTCTTTCTTTTCACTAGTAGTGATGGTTACAGATAACGATGGTTCATGGCATATGTGTCCAGATTATAGACAACTCAACAAAATGGCCATCAAAGATAAGTTTCCTATTCCTATCATTGATGAATTATTAGATGATTTTCATGGAGAAAAATTCTTTACTAAGTTGGATCTTCGTTCGGGATATCATCAAATCAGAATGAGGAAAGAAGACATTCCTGAAACAACCTTTAGAACACATGAAGGTCATTATGAGATTTTGGTTATGCCATTTGGACTTATTAATGCATCTTCAACATTTCAAAGATTGATGAATTATATTTTCAAACCCTTCCTTAGAAAATTTGTGTTAGTATTTGATGAATTCTATTTTTTAGAACATAAAATGAAATTTCAAATTAATTGAGTTGTTAGTTAATAATCCCTTTAAGTAAAATGAATTCAATATTTTCATCGATATATTGGTGTTTTTCACTTTGTTAACTCATAACAAGGGATATATTCAATATTTTCATTGATATATTGGTGTTTTTCACTTTGTTAACTCATAACAAGGGATATAGCTGCAATGCAGCTAGTCCCTGCCTAGTTTGCCTGATATCTTAGGTGACTCATCTAACGTAGCTTTCATTGGTGGCAACCAACTTGCTAATAGTTGTGATGGAATTCCACAATGTTTGGTTGATGCAACCAAAACCATAAGATAGGGGAATGAAAACAAACAACTTATGGTAGTGTGATGGAAGGAGATTGAAGAAATGGAAAGGAGGATGTAGAGAGATATCGATCCTAATGCTATCATACGATGAGATTGAGACAAAATTTTGTGGAAGAGCCTGTATATGCCGGGGAAAAAACCACTATGGGAACA
Source organism: Picea sitchensis (assembly GCA_010110895.2). Lineage (NCBI taxonomy): Eukaryota > Viridiplantae > Streptophyta > Pinopsida > Pinales > Pinaceae > Picea > Picea sitchensis. The sequence continues at coordinate 47,712 of SNQJ01S0002958.1, read as the reverse complement.
AATGGGGATGCAAGTGTACATGATGTTTTCTTGACAGTTGGATGTAAACAAGAAAACTAGAATGAGATTCAAACTTAGCAGTGCAAGTCAATTGAGGAATTTCTATAGAACTCGAGGTGGATATAGAAAAAAATACGAAATGATAGGAGGTATCAAATCTATTAACTAGATATGTAACAAAAGACAAAATGGTAAGAGGTATCAAATCTATTAACTGTATATTTTCTATTCCTTTCGTACCATCTTTATTTTGACTCTCTTTGCATAATGTCTAAATATTTATGTCAATTCTTATGAGCTCATGAAATAATGCCATGTAGGATCATTTAGAGATCATATGTGTATATCTTAAAAGAAAATATCCATTTAGATATCAGATGTGTATATCTTATGAAATAATGCCATGTAGGATCATTACGTTTGCATGCAACAAATTAAACTCAATTTACAATCCAAACTTCTTTGTACTGGGTGAACATAAAATAAATTGAGTGGAAACACAATTTAAAAAATATTTGAAAGTTTATTTTTCATATCATTGGTCCCTATGTTGGTTATATTAGTTTTAATGTCATGTGTTGGAATTAAAAGGCATTAAACAATCACAACTTGCTTCCCTCATTTTTCTTTAAAAGAATTGAATCTAAGGCAACTTTTTGTTAATTTTAATGAATTGATGAGCTCTTGGGCACGCACATATTTGTGAACACTAAATTATATTTGCTTCCCAACTTAATAATCAAAGAAAACACCACGAGTTACCTTTTTTTTCTTTTAAAAAACGAAATGCACATAATTTGTACATTTTTTTCTTTTAAAAAATGAAATTCACATAATTTGTGCTTTAAAAGGGTGGAGATTTTAATGTTTTAAAACTAAGCCTAATGATAGTATTGCTTTTGTTTAATAGAAGAATCATATAATTTATGTGTTTTAAATTAATATTAAATTAATTCTATCATTTACTTCATTATAATTTTTAATATATGGAAACATGAACATGGAATGGTGGTGAGCGTGACAAGTGATTTATGAAGCTACCCGTCATGTTGTCCATCTATATGCATGTGCAAGTTGCATCTCTCAATTAGCATGACTCCGAGGGTGTCCACCACTTGCTGCAAGACCAGGTTAAGGGGTCAGGTCAAGGGTTCAAGTTCGTTGTAACTTCTCTTTTGTGATATTTCAGACTCTGAAATTTTCAGAATCCTAGGTAGACATAGCAAATTATATGTGGAAAAATTTTCATATCTTGAATCATTATAATTTATGAGATATACATTGTGGAAGTTGGTGATTTTTACTCATCCTGAAATTATTCGTAAACAAGTCATTTTGTTTTTTTTGCTATAACCTTTTATCAGTAAAGGTTTAGACTGTTAAATTTTCAGGAGTTTAAAAAGTCATATCAAATTACTACATTCCAACATTTCAAGCTCAAAAGATTTCAAAGTTCATAGATATATCAGGACAAAGGTCATCCATCGATACAAACTCCAAATTAAGGGTTTAAAAGGTACATGTAACTTACAATTGGATTAATTTTTTATTGGAAGATCTGTTTTTGGTGATTCAAAATTTTTAATAGAGAAAATAGAGGAGCATTGTTATTGTTATCCCCCATGGCTCGAAAAAATATCAACACCAAATAAACCTTCAGAAATATCACACGGGATGCCGAAAGAAAATGGAGATTTTGAAAAAAAAGGCTATCGCAATAAAACAACCAAGTTGATGAAATGAGTGGTAGTATGTTGAATATAGTGGATTTATCATGTTCTCAATAATTCATAAAAAAAGAAATGGAAGATAAAATAAAAAAGAAGATGGMTGAAAATAAGAATTACATGAAAAATAAGATGGATGAAAATAGGAAAGAGATGGAAAAGAAGATGAACGAAAATAGTGCACATATGGAAAATAAGATGGATGAAWTTTTTTATCAAATGGAAAAGAAAATGAATGAAATGTAAAAATCCATGAAGTCCATAAAAGACACTTTCTTACAGGGGACCCTTAAAATGGATATGGAGATCCAAGGAAATCCTGAAGAATAAGGAGAACACTGGTGTTGAGACTCAATCACATATGGGGAGTATTTAATCACAATTGGAGAGTGCCAATACTGAATTTCATAATTATTCATCACTTCAAGATCCACATCATCAAGGCTTCAAGTCATCACCAAGGAACTACTTCATTCCAAATATCTCTATGAGGAAGTTTGATGGTAAAGATCCTATAACATGGATATTCTAGATAGAGAAATACTTTCATCGACACCAAGTGCCAAGCTTACAAAGGTACATATTGCATCCTTGTATTTAGAAAATGATAAATTTGTTTGGTATAAATGGCTTTGTGAAAGAAAAAATAATTCTATTATCTCTTGTCCATTTTTATGAATGAATTGATATCACATTATAGGGATATTAAGAGAAATACATTCTTTAGTCAATTGATAAATCTTTGGCAAACAATCACACTTATAGAACACATTTCATAATTCCAAAAGCTTAGTCTCAGAGTAAAGAAAATTCATGAGGATATATTTTTAGATATCTTCATGGGCACTTTAAAGGAGAACATTCAACATGAGGTGCATCTCTTGGAACCCAAATCCCTAGAACAAGCTTTCAATATGGCAAGGAAGGTGGAAAACAAAAACATGGCTACTAGAAAAGTGGACACTAACAAATATAGAGATCACCATATTCCCTCTCCGAACCCCACTCAACCAACAAGGTTGACACCTCATCAAATGGATGAAATAAGAGCAAAGGGACTATGTTTAAATTGTGACAACAAGTATAGTAAGGGGAATAAATGTTGTGAGAAGAACTTATTCTACATAGACTATGAAGATGAAGAAGATCAAGAATTGTAAGCATCACAAGATCTAGATCTTGAAGAGACTACTCCAACGATATATTGTCATGCATTACTTGACATTGTTACTCCACAAAAACAAAAGATACAAGGATACATCAAAAATAAAAAGGTAAAGATGTTAATTGATTATGTTAGTACCCATAACTTCATCAATTACAACTTAGAAAAATATCTCAATTGCTTTGTATTTTCAACACTAGAGTTTCAAGTAATGATTGCATATGGAGGTACCATAAATTGTTCTGGGAAGTGCCATAGTATTAAGCTCAATATGGGGGAGTATTTTTTGGATAGTCCCATGATTACCATCCAAATGGGTGGTGTTGATGTTGTAGTACGAGTCTAATGGTTACAATCATTGGGAACATCAACCCTTAATTTTCAAGATTTTTTCATGAGATTTTCCTGAAAAGGAAATGAAATTGATCTTATAGGTATTCAAGGGAAACCCTCTAAAGTGACAAGCTCTAATTGTGTGACAAAATTAATAAAAAAGAGACAACATGGTGTAATTGCACAATTGTGCTCACTAGATGTTAAAACATTTATATCGTTTGCTCCAATGGATCTCCAAATGATTATAAAAAACCATTCCAAGGTATTTAGAGAGATTTCTAAGGGTCTTCCACCGGATCGAGATTATGATGATGTTATTCATTTGCAACCCGGAAGTGTACCACCTAACATTAGTCATGACAAGTATCCATATGCATAGAAGAGTGAGATCGATCATTTGATCTAAGAAATGTTAGAGGATGGAATCATTCAACCTAGCCAATGTTCTTTCTCTTCACTAGTAGTGATGGTTACAGATAAAGATGATTCATGGCGTATGTGTCCAGATTATAGACAACTCAACAAAATGGCCATCAAAGATAAGTTTCCTATTCCTATCATTGATGAATTATTAGATGAATTTCATGGAGAAAAATTCTTTACTAAGTTGGATCTTCGTTCATGATATCATCAAATCAGAATGAGGCAAGAAGACATTCTTGAAACAACCTTTAGAACACATGAAGGTCATTATGAGATTTTTGTTATGCCATTTGGACTTACTAATGCATCTTCAACATTTCAAAGATTGATGAATTCTATTTTCAAACCCTTCCTTAGAAAATTTGTGTTAGTATTTGATGAATTCTATTGTTTAGAACTTGTAATGAAATATCAAATTAATTGAGTTGTTAGCTAATAATCCCTTTAAGTAGAATGAATTCAATATTTTTCATCGATATATTGGTGTTTTTCACTTTGTTAACTCATAACAAAGGATATATTCAATATTTTCATTGATATATTGGTGTTTTTCACTTTGTTAACTCATAACAAGAGATATAGTTGCAATGCATCTAGTCCCTGCCTAGTTTGCCTACTTTCTTAGGTGACTCATCTAACGTAGCTTTCATTGGTGGCAAACAACTTGCTAATAGTTGTGATGGAATTCCACAACGTTTGATTGATGCAGCCAAAACCATAAGATAGGGGAATACAAACAATCAACTTATGGTAGTGTGATGGAAGGAGATTGAAGAAATAGAAAGGAGGATGTAGAGAGATACCGATCCTAACGCTATCAAACGATGAGATTGAGATAAAATGTTGTGGAAGATCCTGTATATGCCGGGGAAAACAACACTATGGGAACAAATGGGGATGCAAGTGTAGATGATGTTTTCTTGACAGTTGGATGTAAACAAGAAAACTAAAACGAGATTCAAACTTAGCAGTGCAAGTCAATTGAGGAATTTCTATAGAACTCGAGGTGGATATGGAACAAAATACAAAATGGTAGGAGGTATCAAATCTATTAACTGTATATGGAACAAAAGACAAAATGGTAGGAGGTATCAAATCTATTAACTGTATATTTTCTATTCCTTTCCTACCATATTTATTTTGACTCTCTTTACATAATGTCTAAATATTTATGTCAATTCTTATGAGCTCATGAAATAATGCCATGTAGGATCATTTATAGATCAGATGTGTATATCTTAAAAGAAAATATCCATTGCCTTTGTATGCAACAAAATAAACTCAATTTACAATCCAAACTTCTTTGTAATGGGTGAACATAAAATAAATTGAGTGGAAACACAAATTAAAATATCTTTTCATATCATTGGTCCCTATGTAGGTTATATTAGTTTTAATGTCATGTGCTGGAAGTAAAAGGAGTTAAACAATCACAACTTCCTTCCCTCATTTTTCTTTAAAAGAATTGAATCTAAGGCAACTTTTTTTTAATTTTAATGAATTGATGAGCTCTCGGGCACCCACATATTTGTGTACACTAAATTATATTTGCATCCCAAGTTAATAATCAAAGAAAACAACACGAGTTACCTTCTTTTTTTTTTCTTTTTAAAAATGAAATGCACATAATTTGTACATTTTTTTCTTTTAAAAATGAAATGCACATAATTTGTGCTTTAAAAGGGTGGAGATTTTAATGTTTTAAAACTAAGCCTAAGGACAATATTTTTTTTGTTTAATAGAAAAATCATATAATTTATGTGTTTTAAATTAATATTAAATTAATTCTATCATTTACTTCACTATATTTTTTAATATATGGAAACATGAACATCTGGAATGGTGGTTAACGTGGCAAGTGATTTATGAAGCTACCCGTCATGTTGTCCATATATATGCATGTGCAAGTTGCATCTCTCAATTAGCATGACTCTGAGGGTGTCCACCACCTGCTATCAGACCAGGTTAAGGGGTCAGTTCAAGGGTTCAATTCCCTTGTAACTTCTTTTCTATGATATTTCAGACTCTGAAATTTCCAAAATCCTAAGTAGACATAGCAAATTATATGTGGAAAATTTTTCATATCTTGAATCATTATAATTTATGAGATATATATTGTGGAAGTTGGTGATTTTTAGTAATCCTGAAATTATTCGTAAACAAGTCATTTTGTTTTTTTTTCTATAACCTTTTATCAATAAAGGTTCAGACTGTTAAATTTTCAGGAGTTTAAAAAGTCATATCAAAGTACTACATGCCAACATTTCAATCTCAAAAGAGTTCAAATTTCATAGATATATCAGGACAAAGGTCATCCATCGATACAAACTGCAAATTAAGGGTTTAAAAGGTACATGTAACTTACAATTGGAATAATTTTTTATTGGAAGATCTGTTTTTTGTGATTCAAAATTTTTAATAGAGAAAATAGAGGAGTATTGTTATTTTTATCCCACATGGCTCGAAAAAATATCAACACCAAATAAACCTTTAGAAATATCACACAGGACGCAGGAAGAAAATGGAGATTTTCAAAAAAGGCTATCGCAATAAAACAACCAAGTTGATGAAATGAGTGGTAGTATGTTGAATCTAGTGGATTTAGCACGTTCTCAAGAATTCATAAAAAAATAAATGGAATATTAAATAAAAAAATGGATGAGAATAAGAATTACATGAAAAATAAGATGGATGAAAATAGGAAAGAGATGGAAAAGAAGATGAACGAAAATAGTGCACATATGGAAAATAAGATGGATGAATTTTTTTATCAAATGGAAAAGAAAATGAATGAAATGTAAAAATAAGGAGAACACTGGTGTTGAGACTCAATCACATATGGGGAGTATTTTATCATAATTGGAGAGCACCAATACTGAATTTCATAATTATTCATCACTTCAAGATCCACATCATCAAGGCCTCAAGTCATCACTAAGGAACTAATTCATTCGAAAGATCTCTATGAGGAAGTTTGATGGTAAAGATCCTATACCATGGATATTCCAGATAGAGAAATACTTTCATCTACACCAAGTGCCAAGCTTACAAAAGGTACATATTGCATTCTTGTATTTAGAAAATGATCAATTTGTTTAGTATCAATGGCTTTGTGAAAAAAATAAATTTCTATTATCTCTTGTCCATTTTTATGAATGAATTGATATCACATTATAGGGATATTAAGAGCAATACATGATTTAGTCAATTGATAAATCTTTAGCAAACAATCTCACGTATAGAACACATTTCATAATTCCAAAATCTTAGTCTCAGGGTAAAGAACATTCATGAGGATAAATTTTTAGATATCTTCATGGGCACTTTAAAGGAGAACATTCAACATGAGGTGCATCTCTTGGAAGGTAAATCCATAGAACAAGCTTTCAATATGGCAAGGAAAGTGGAAAACAAAAACATGGCTACTAGAAGAGTGGCCACTAACAACTATAGAGATCACCATGTTCCCTCTCCTAACCCCACTCAACCAACAAGGTTGACACCTCATCAAATGGATGAAATAAGAGCAAAGAGACTATGTTTAAATTGTGACAACAAGTATAGTAAGGGGAATAAATGTTGTGAGAATAAATTATTCTACATAGACTATGAAGATGAAGAAGATCAGGAATTGGAAGCATCACAAGATCTAGATCTAGAAGAGACTACTCCAACGATATATTGTCATTCATTGCTTGACATTGGTACTCCACAAAAACTCAATATACAAGGATACATCAAAAATAAAAAGGTAAAGGTGTTAATTGATTATGGTAGTACCCATAACTTCATCAATTACAACTTAGAAAAAAGATCTCTATTGCTTTGTATTTTCAACACTAGAGTTTCAAGTAATGATTGCATATGGAGGTACCATAAATTGTTCTGGGAAGTGCCAAAGTATTAAGCTCAATATGGGGGAGTATTTTTTGGATATTCCCATCATTACCATCCAAATGGGTGGTGTTGATGTTGTATTACAGGTGCAATGGTTACAATCATTGGGGACATCGACCCTTAATTTTCAAGATTTTTTCATGAGATTTTCCTAAGAAGGAAATGAAATTGAGCTTATAGGTATCCAAGGAAAACCCTCTAAAGTGATAAGCTCTAATTGTGTGACAAAATTACTCAAAAAGAGACAACATTATGTAATTGCACAATTATGATCACTAGATGTTAAAACATATATATCCTTTGCTCCAATGGATCTCCAAATGATTATAAAAAACCATTCCAAGGTATTTAGAGAGATTCCTAAGGGTCTTCCAACGGATCGAGATTATGATGATGTTATTCATTTGCAACCCAGAAGTGTACCACCTAACATTAGTCATGACAAGTATCCATATGCATAGAAGAGTGAGATTGAGCATATGATCTAAGAAACGTTAGAGGCTGGAATCCTTCAACCTAGCCAATGTTCTTTCTCTTCACTAGTAGTGATGGTTACAGATAACGATGGTTCATGGCGTATGTGTCCAGATTATAGACAGCTAAACAAAATGGCCATCAAATATAAGTTTCCTATTCCTATCATTGATGAATTATTAGATGAATTTCATGGAGAAAAATTCTTTACTAAGTTGGATCTTCGTTCGGGATATCATCAAATCAAAATGACGCAAGAAGACATTCTTGAAACAACCTTTAGAACACATCAAGGTCATTATGAGATTTTGGTTATGCCATTTGGACTTACTAATGCATCCACAGCTTCTTCAAGCACTGTATCCACATGCTTAACATCTTCCTCATCATTATGCCTTTCCTGACAACTTTCATCTTCACTTAAGACAGTTCCATAAGATGGATTGTCTTCTGCAATACCTGCAATCACATTCAAATTGTCAATCTTAAACCCATAATACCCAATGGTATTATTTGATGATTCAATCATAAAATCTTCCCCTTATTGTTCTAAGTCTTCTACAAGACTTAGAAAGTCTTCAATAATCTTCTTTTCAACTTCCTCAAGCGTAACATCTAAATGCTCGATGTCCTCCTTTACTTCTCCCTGTTCTTGGCCATCATCACAAGCCAAGCTCTCTCTGCTTTCATCTTTCACAGTATGCTGAAAAGCATCACTTCCTCCCAACTATGCATGTGCATGTACATGAGACTCAACTGTCCCATCATCTTCCTGAACAGAATTAAGATTCCGTCCTTCTCCTTCATT
>SNQJ01S0002958.1:19175-37751 GCA_010110895.2 Picea sitchensis | reverse complement strand
TAATATGTGCCAGCTTGAACCAATTTGATTTGCAATTTATCCACAATTTCCCCTCACACAAATTGACCACAAATTGGTCAGTCAACTAACACCATACGTTTGGTTCAGATTGCTCAACACAGAGTGATTTTCGAACCTATGGATTAAATATAGAAATGATTTACACCAAGAAAAGTCTCCAACGCAATCTCAAATAGTCTTCTCTACCTTGTCAATGCAATTACTCCTCATCCTTATAAAGGATTTGTCTCTGTTCTCTTGACAAAGATTTATTTACCTTGTCACTAATACCAATTCACACCAAGGTTTTCGAAACCATTGATCAGATTATATGTAAATATTTTAAAACATCCAACAAGTGGAAGGTGGCTAGAACTTGAATAGCTCTACCCAACAAGTCTTTGATAGTCTACAATAACTGGAAATTCAACAAGAAATTCTACCTAGTTAAATATGCAATATTCACACATAAATGCATTTATCTTACTGTCAATTTAAGCTCATTTACAAGAATAAAACTCTGTCATTTTTCACACAGTAAACCAATCACAAATTCATATTATAACACCATTATAGTACCATGTATTTACCAGGAATCATCAACATAGTTTAATGGNTGCATTTATCTTACTGTCAATTTAAGCTCATTTACAAGAATAAAACTCTGTCATTTTTCACACAGTAAACCAATCACAAATTCATATTATAACACCATTATAGTACCATGTATTTACCAGGAATCATCAACATAGTTTAATGGCAGAACTACTTTCCCTTTTTCATTTATGAAATACGTATGCATGCATACTTTGATCTGGTTTACTCTACAATAATCTACAGGTGTGGATTTTTTTACATTTCATAGCCAACCTCTTGGACTCAATCGAACCCTGACTTGCCACTCTTTTTAAACCCAAAATTATGTTCTATGGTCTCTATTGCGACCCTAATTTGACAGGAATCTTGCATAGAAATCTTTTGCCTCTTTCACATAGATACACGTTGTCCAAATAGCCTTCACCAAATTATACCAAGTCTTAAAAGACTTATGTGGAGCCTGGAACCTCTCTGGTTCTACCCAGTTTCCTAATAATTGGAATCATACAATGATTCTACCCAGTTACAAATTATTAGGCCTGCATGTACACTGTTAGTTAATCACAAAACTAACCAATATTCATCAAGTTATTCAATTACTTCACACATACTGCAAAATAACAAAGCACACAACACTTTGATGAACCTGCTTTCCCTTAAAATAATGAAACTGTACATGCACTTCAAAACCCTGATTCTACTCTGTCTATGGCCTGATACATATCTCAATGGTCATCCTTCTTCACTCTAGACTCCTCACTAAGTTCTTACACTGGCCCCTTTCTCTCCTACTCGAGACTCCCTAATTAGATATTTACAAGTTAGAGCTTATCCAACTCTTCAACTAATATCCTATAATTCAACCACTAATTTCTATTCTTAGAAAACTACATTCATATCTTCTATGACTCATCTAACTGCTAGACTTGAGTCATCCCTAGAGATAGGTTACATGACTCATTACTCATTGACACCTAACCACTAAACATATTCCTTATCTATCTTCACTAGGAAATAAAGTACTTTGTACATGAGATTTTACAATGGCCACTCCTTGGGCTAATGTCAGGACCTAGAGGTCTGACTAAACATTTCATATTTGAATTGGAGGACTAATGCTCCTGCATCACCCACTCAACCAACAAGGTTGGCACCTCATCAAATGGATGAAATAAGAGCAAAGGGACTATGTATAAATTGTGACAACAAGTATAGTAAGGGGAATAAATGTTGTGAGAATAAATTATTCTACATAGACTATGAATATGAATAAGATCAAGAATTGGAAGCATCACAAGATCTAGATCTAGAAGAGACTACTCCAACGATATATTGTCATGCATTGCTCGACATTGGTACTCCAAAAAAACTCAAGATAAAAGGATACATCAAAAATAAAAAGGTACATGTGTTAATTGATTATGGTAGTACCCATAACTTCATCAATTACAACTTAGCAAAATATCTCAATTGCTTTGTATTTTCAACACTAGAGTTTCAAGTAATGATTGGATATGGAGGTACCATAAATTGTTCTGGGAAGTGCCATAGTATTAACCTCAATATGGGGGAGTATTGTTTGGATAGTCCCATGATTACCATCCAAATGGGTGGTGTAGATGTTGTATTAGGGGTCCAATGGTTACAATAATTGGGAACATCGACCCTTAATTTTCAATATTTTTTCATGAGATTTTCCCAAGAAGGAAATGAAATTGAGCTTATAGGTATCCAAGAGAAACCCTCTAAAGTGATAAGCTCTAATTATGTGCAAAAATTACTCAAACAGAGACAACATGGTGTAATTGCACAATTGTACTCACTAGATGTTAAAACATCTATATCCTTTGCTCCAATGAATCTCCAAATGATTATAAAAAACCATTCCAAGGTATTTAGAGAGATTCCTAAGGGTCTTCCATCGGCTCGAGATTATGATCATGTTATTCATTTGAAACCCATGAGTGTACCACCTAACATTAGTCATGACAAGTATCCATATGCATAGAAGAGTGAGATTGAGCATATGATCTAAGAAATGTTAGAGGCTGGAATCATTCAACCTAGCCAATGTTCTTTCTCTTCACTAGTAGTGATGGTTACAAATAACAATGGTTCATGGCATATGTGTCCATATTATAGACAACTCAACAAAATGACCATCAAAGATAAGTTTCGTATTCCTATCATTGATGAATTATTAGATGAATTTCATGGAGAAAAATTCTTTACTAAGTTGGATCTTCGTTCGAGATATCATCAAATAAGAATGAGGCAAGAAGACATTCCTGAAACAACCTTTAGAGCACATGAAGGTCATTATGAGATTTTGGTTATGCCATTTGGACTTACTAATGCATCTTCAACATTTCAAAGATTGATGAATTCTATTTTCAAACCCTTCCTTAGAAAATTTGTGTTAGTATTTGATGAATTATATTTTTTAAAACATGTAATGAAATATCAAATTAATTGAGTTGTTAGTTAATAATCCCTTTAAGTAGAATGAATTCAATATTTTCATCGATATATTGGTGTTTTTCACTTTGTTAACTCATAACAAGGGATATATTCAATATTTTCATTGATATATTGGTTTTTTTCACTTTATTAACTCATAACAAGGGATATAGCTGCAATGCAGCTAGTCCCTGCCTAGTTTGTCTGCTTTCTTAGGTGACTCGTCTAACGTAGCTTTCATTGGTGGAAACCTGCTTGCTAATAGTTGTGATGGAATTCCACAACATTTGATTGATGCAGCCAAAACCATAAGATGGGGGAATACAAACAAACAACTTATGGTAGTGTGATGGAAGGAGATTGAAGAAAAGGAAAGGAGGATGTAGAAAATTAAGGGTCGATGTTCCCAATTATTGTAAAAATACCGATCCTAACGCTATCAAATGATGAGATTGAGACAAAATGTGGTGGAAGAGCCTGTATATGTCGGGGAAAAAAACACTATCAATTTTTATTTTGGACAATTCAATAAAAAAAAAGCATACACTTGCTATTAATTCCTTGACTGGGGAGTCCAAGATTAGTGAGGTAGATGGAAGAGTGGCCTGTCTTACAAATATTTTGTTGAACCCTGGTGTTAAGCACAGTGAGGACTTGGAGGAACAAGCTCCTATAATTCTAGATGGACCTACTGTACTCCCAAATGAGCTTTCTCTCCCTACTGTACTGGTTCCAAAAAAAAATTGCGTTGTCGAGGACACCTTAGTTTCCCTAAGTGTTAACACACAGACTGACCCGATTGTTCTTAGTGAGATAGATGGCTCCTTATTAAATTTTATTCCCTCTTATAAATAAGTTCTCAACCGATCTCCTCTGTCGATCTTCTCGAGAGGAGATCTTTTGCCTAAATCCATAGAAAATATCATGATGGATGAGAAATTAAAAAAAGTCTCTGTATGCAGTTTGGTGGGAGAGGCTACTATCTTGAAAGGGGCCATTTTTGGAGGACTGGAAAAAGATTTTTCCCCTCTCAAAACTAGAAGTGTTAGGAAGCTAGGAAAAGAGAATGAGACTAAAGTTATTACAAGTTTTATGGTTGTAGATGGTCTACGGGCGCTTAGAGCTCAGAAAGCCCTGACGAGGGTTAAAAAATGATTGTAGTAACTTTAAATGTTAGGGGAGTGGGGGGTGCTCCAAAGTTTATATCCCTCAAAAGGTTTATAACACTTGTTAAACCAACCATTCTACTTATCCAGGAAACAATGGTTAGCAAAGCCAAAGCGAGAGATATTTTTGTTAAACTACTTCCTACTTGGTACTTCTGTGGGGTGGATTCCTTAGGATTATCAGGCAAGATGCTATCTGCTTGGAATCCGAGAAGAGTCGACTTCTCAGCTTTTTTGACCCCTGCAGGGATACTCTTGGATGGTTTGGTAAAAGATTTAAATAAAAGGCTGAAGATACTCTGGATGGTTTGCAAAAGATTTTAAATAAAGGTCAAGATGGTAAACTCATGGCCCTTATAGTGACACAGAGGGAGTTCCTCGAGGAGATTAAAGGGATGGTTGCTCAATATCCCGCTATGGGTGGCGACTTAAATTTTAACACTTCAAACAGAGAAGTGTGGGGACCCCATGCTATATTTGATCCTTTACATCTATATTTTAGCCAATGGATACAAGATGAAGGACTGGTGGATGTTGAACCAATAAAAAATATTCCTACTTGGAGAAATGGAAGAAGTGATCATCAATACATAGCTAAGAGATTGGACCGGGATTTGGCGATAAATGAGCATTTATCCATCGTGACCTGCATACGATCTTCTTGGGTGATCATATAAATATTTCCTCGCATCATATGTACATCCCGGCCTCGGGCGCACTTACCTAATCCTATTCTTTGAGGACACTTGTTCACAAGTGATCCGGATTTTATATGATGATAAAACTTTTCTTTCATTATGATGCTTTGAGTTATATGACGTGATGTTTTACTACCTGGTGTAGACAGGCCGCCAATCGCCTTTGAGTGTGTAGGGTGTCGTGACCGGAGGATGCAGGGGCATCGGCGGAACTCCCTTGGACTCGGATTGAGTCGGGAGGTATTTGAGTTGTTTCTAATGGCGATGACATTGTTTCATTTTGATGATGTACCATTGATTATATGATATGTTGCTCACATGACTTGACATGATGGTTGATGACGCAAGCTGACGATAGCTGCCACCGCGTTTCACATAGCGGGCAAGGGGCCACACACGGATCCAGAGATTGAGGGAGAGGTGGATTATCACCGCTTTACGCCTCTTACTAGCACTCCTTTCGCCGGCTCGAATCAGAGATAACGACACTAGTTCGAGGGGTCCACGATGCCGTGAGGGTAGATCATGATGCCGCCACGATGATTCTATGGAGCGCAATAAGCGGGGCCCATTCTTGTTTTTCCTTAGTCTCCGGCTAAGATTCACTGGGCGGAGTGTTGACCTGTGGGTTTTAGAGTCTACTAATCCAATCTGGCCGGAAATGGCACCTCTGAGCACGCGGTGCATCCGGGCGGGCAATGCCAAGCAGTGAATTACAAGTCCGCGAGTGGCGCCCTTCTTTGGAGCACGCAGGCCCCGGCGGGGCACGTCAGCGATAGAAGGACATCGGTATGCAGTGGCACCCTTGAGCCCTCAGAAAAGGCACCAAGGGGCACGCCAGCTTTGAAAATATGTTGTGACAGCGTAGTTGACCGTGAGACCTTAGCACCTCGAGCAAATTATTACAAACCGCTTCCTAATTAAATTGTTCCTCGGTCAAATCAAACATAGATTAAAAAGTCTCTAAGATAAATCCATCAACCCTAAGGAAGATCCTCCAAATTAAACCTAGGGCTTAAACTAAACACCCACCTAGACGTCTTTAAGACGCCTAAAAGGTAAAAGTAATAAGGGGTAAACTTAAGCCGAACCCATGGTATTTTAATTTATAAGAGGACTTAAAATTCTAAGGAGGAAGTATTAAAACAAGGATTTGTTCAAATAAGCAAGGATTCATAAAATAAAAAATATTGTCTCATTAAAAAGAATTTGGTGAATTTATCGTTTGAGGGTTTAACAAAAAAATTTTATTATAATAATTCAAATAATTCAAAATGGAAAGGGGAGAATAAAGAAAAGTTTTGAAAATGAATTAAATAAAAGTGGGAAGAGAAATAAAAGAAGAAAAGATGAATAAATAATATAAAATGAAAGGGAAACATAAATGAAAGGAAACTTAGGTTTTGGAAAGAAAGGGACATTGGGGAAAAAGTTTAAAAGAATCTCTTACTATACCTACTAATTCTCGTAAACATCATTTAGAAAGAGAATAAAAGCAAGGTAAGGAATCTAGGAACCTAGGAGAGATTTAAGGAGAGATTTTGGGGGTGTGAGGAAATTTTTAGATTTTATTTAATAAACATAAAATTAATTATTGGAGAACCCTAGGGTGAGTTTTACACTTGACTCCATGGAGATTGTTCAAGAGGATTTTCATTAAAATTAATTAATCACTAATTAAGAAAGTAGGTGAGTCTCTGTGGTTATAAAAGAAAGGGAAGCAATGAAGAAGAGGATGATCGGTGATGAACGCTACTACCGCCAATCTGTGGGTTGACTTGATTATCTTGTGTGGAGTTGGGTGTGTGTCTCAACTGTGTTTTGGAGTGGTAGCTCAACCATGGAGGCAAGCTGAGACACTAGTCTATATCTGGTTCTTGTATGGCCCCTATGCCTCTAGCTTAAGGGGAAGTAGAGCACCTCTCGCTAATGGAGGTAACGAGCTCCACTACGGTGCAGGAGCTATCAGCTTAAGCAAGGGACAAGGCAAGCAACGCGGGTCGCCGACCGAGCGGAAGCTAAGGCAACGGTATGGTTTAATTTGGTTAAGTAGAATGCATTTTATTTTGGAAAAAGAAGATGATAATGATAGTCAGATCTCCTCCATTGACTGTGTGAAATTAATGTAGAAGATGAAGCTAAATAAGTGTACTTTTGAATTACTGTTGTTATGCTTTTAATTCCTTTTCGGATCAGGTAACGATCACCGTTAAAACAAAAAAAAATATTTCTGTATCGGTATTATGTTCACAATAAATTTATGAAGTCGGGTCTTATAAGTCGGGTTGTACTCTGAATGGCCTAAGTCGTTAGTCAGTAGCCTTCGCTGACTATTTTCCACTCGAAGTCAGTTGACAACGACCGTAGGTTGTCTACCACCTTTGTTTTAAAACCGAATTAACTTGATGCAGCAATTCAACGATTTTCTTCCTCCTTACAATGCACCACCTCTCCTTGCCATCGCACTCTTCTTTAAAAAAAAAAGGGATTTAGGCTGGCTAATGCCAGACGGTTATTATAACTAGGCTATCGGATTCTGCAACCAATCTAGAATTTCACTATCGAAATCTTCAGCCATACAGCTCTGACCTCCATTACTTCGTTTTTGTCTGCGTTTCCTCATTGGTCTGTGTTGTTTGAGTGCTTCCTTAGACTGGCTTTATCGGTGGCATTTGTCTTCTTTCTGCGTATTGATGGTGGTCACAGTCGGTCATAACCTGTCCCGTTTTATTTGACCTGTCCCGTTTTATTTGGTTTCTTTCTGTCACACCTTGGATAGCATACTTTTAGAAGCCTCAGATAGCTTACTTTAGAAGGTTAGCGAACGCACTGGGCTCGTGATAGTGTAGGTATGAGTCGCGCTTGATTTTTGGACTCAGAATAGGGATTTTTCGATTTGGCAGAGTGTCTGTTAACACCTGTACCCTCACGCCGTTTCCTGGTGTGATATGCGTTAAAAATTGCATTGATTGTCATTGAACTGAAACGTTGACGGTGCTGTTGACTAGCGTTGCTGATAGAGGGTAACCGAATGCATAGGTTGATGTTCAATAGCTAATTCACACCTGTACAACCATCGGCCAGGTATGGTGTGAAGTTGGTTCCAGATATTAATATCAGATCTCTGTCGCACGACTGGTATATAATACTGCATTATGGTTGCCGTTTAACGCATGGATGGTATGTAATTAGGGTAAGCTCCTCGCATGAATTTAACCTCAACCCAGGTTGCCCGATGTGTATGAAATCGCTGCATAAAAGGGGTTAGATTTTAATGCACGATTGGAATC
Organism: Picea sitchensis; assembly: GCA_010110895.2. NCBI lineage: Eukaryota > Viridiplantae > Streptophyta > Pinopsida > Pinales > Pinaceae > Picea > Picea sitchensis. The sequence goes on along the minus strand of SNQJ01S0002958.1, from coordinate 29,540 downwards.
GCATTTAGGTTAGGCCTCTTGCATAATTAAAATACTAAATTTCCTGTAGCGAGACTGATGTACATTTACTGCATAGTGGTTGTCTTGTAATGCCCGATTGGTATGATAAAAACAAAAAACCAAAAGGGGTAATTCTGCACTAATTTAATATTAATTTCGTGGCTCGAGCGCTGCTATATAAATAGCTGTTTTGGTCCCATTGCACCCATGGGCATAGTCTTTAGTGAGTTCCGCTGTATAGAAGGTATGTACCATTCGGTTGTACGATAATGGTATCCGCCTCGTGGTATGATGGTGCCCTCTCCTCGGCCACATCGGCTAGGTTGGAAGTTCCCTTAATTATCGCCCTGAATAGCTGAGATTTTATAGGCTCTTACCATTGCCTCGCTGGCTACGCTATGTGGATCAATGGTCGCCAGGCGATGGTTATCATCACGCAAATAGGATCAGACCTGCCATAATCGTCTCTTCTAAAAAATTAAAAAAGGGTTTTTTGTAGCTTGTGCTTTACTTTGCCTTTAGTACCTTTGATACCCTTCATTATCGCCTTGATTTGCTGTCATGTTAATTACTGTCAGAGATCCATGTAGTGTCAATTTAATTGTGGTTATGTCGTCTCCTTGAATAGGATGATATTCAACTTATGATGTCATTATATATTATCATTAAGTGTTGTTAAATTCCCTCGCCGCTTCCATCATTTTAATAATGGATACTTTAATTAGGGTTCTTTAAAATGGTTCGCTGAATCGGTCTCCAAATAATTATTATTTTATAAGATTGCCCATGAAATTAAGGATGTACATTGTAAATGTAGACCTAATGTGACCAGTAACATGATGATAATTCTATGGTGTGGCTATTTCGTGTATCAAGGGAACCTCATCCCACGATTTCCTTATATAGGGAGAATCGTCCCCTACAATGCTACCTTACTTCTATTTGACATATGAAATTGCAATTTTATATATTGCCAGTTTAACTATGAAATTACATTGTTAGTTCGAGTAGAGGTTACATATAATGTGATTCTAAATTGTTGTTGAAGGTGAAGGTAGAATGTTATGGCTCTACTTAGATCGTGGATTGGGGTTAACTGTGAACTCCTTATTGTAATATAAAGTGGAATATAAATTCGTGTTGTTCTTACCGTATAACAAGATTGCAAGTTGGAGTTGTTTCAGTAACTCTTTATTTATTTCAGTTTCTTAAATTTGAGAGGATGAATGGTATATATTTTATTGCATGTTTGGCTTTAGGATAATCTAAGCATGGGGTGATACCGAAGCATTCATGTAACCGTGGTTAATGATATCATAAGGTGTTAGTAAGGCGTAGTGTATCAAATGGGTAATGTGGTTACTGTAAGAGATAAGGGATGCATTGAACCTTTGTTAAATTAGGTAATTGTAATAGAATGTTGAAATTATGCAATGGTAGGGCTTTCGCCAAGTTAATAGTTACAAAGTTAGAATTGATATCGTTGAAGTGCATGATCCTTATCCTTAGCGAAATGTTAATCTCTTTGGTAAACAAATGATATGGTTACCTTATAGTAAGGCTAGCGGAAACTTTGTTCTTGATAAAACCTATAAGGTGGTTCGTGAACTCGCTGAACTTGAGTGTGCGGCCGCCGAGTCCCCGTCAAGGAACGGGCCGCTCTACTTATTATGTTGTACTTCGATTGTGTTTAGTTGGTTGTTTGGTATGTTGTGTTGGGTGGGATGTAGACACCTCAATGTTCATCAGAACAGTCGCCAGCCCTTCGACCTTAAATGGTTAAAATCGATTGGAATCTGGGATTGAGCGCTGCTTATGTGTCTTGGAGGTCCTAACCTTGCAGGGTAGGATGGGCGGGAGGTCAGTTGTATTTATCAGTCAGGCTTACTTGTCGCTAAATGTTTGCGTCGCACAGTTAAGTGTGTTATTACACCTTCACGCCCGCACACACCTTCAAGACAAAAAAAAAATAAAATTTGCACCTGTTACCAGAATGATTGGCGTAACGAGGCGGTTCGTTACATCATATGCCAGTGATACTACATTTGGAACAAGAAAAGGAAAAAATCTGTTATCCTTTCAAATTCAATTTTGTCTGGCTGGAGGAACCATATTTTGTTAACTTAGTGAGATCGTCTTGGAACGGGATGTTGGGGACATATATTTTAAATACTATGGACTCACTGGTACAAAAAATCAAACTACTTGAGTCTTTTGTTATTAGATGTGAAAGAATGAAAAAAATCTTGGCGAAGGAGGAATTGGTGCAGTTAGAAATTGAATTAGACACTCTATATTCTGACTTTCCTGGGGGTTTTGAGAATAAGAATGAAAAATTATTGGTACTAGAAAAAGAAAAGAGGAAATCATTCCTCTTAAACCAGGAGAAGTAAACTTGGAGACAAAAGAGAAGGATAAACTGGCTTGCTTCAGGAGACAAGAATACTAAGTTCTTTCATGCTTATGCAAATTCTAGTAAACAAGCCAATGCTATCTGGGATATTACTAAGGAGGATGGATCAATGGTCACAAGTCAATAGGGACTACAAAAGGAAGCCATTGGATATTTTCAGCATATCTTTAAGGCTCAGGAAAACCTCACCATCTCCAATCAACTGACAGTTATTAAGACTTATCCAAGGATTTTCTCAGAGGAACAAGGCCTTAGAATCACTAATCCAGTTACTTTATCTGAAATCTTGACAACTCTTAAAGGTTTTACTGCATCAAAAAGTCTTGGGCCATATGGCTGGACTGTAGAAGTTTTCCTGGATTTCTTTGATCTCTTGGGCAATGAACTTCTGGAGGTGGTTGAAGAGTCTAGATGGAAAGTTAGGGTTTCTGGAGCATTGAATTCTACCTTTCTATCCCTTATACCTAAAAGTGATAAGACATAATATTTTGGAGGATATAGACCAATTTCACTCTGTAATTTGGCATACAATATTATTACAAAAATTATAGCAACCAGAATAAAAGCCTCTCTTTCAACTGGTATTTCAAAGGAACAATTTGGCTTTCTGGAGGGTAGACAAATAACATATGCCATTGGAGTGGCACGGGAAGCCTTGCATAGTATCAAGGTAAAAAATAACAAATCATTGGTCCTTAAACTGAATATGATGAAGGCTAATGACAGGGTGGATTGGGGTTTTCTAAGGTTAGTATTATTACAGGTGGGCCTGAGTTTAGAGGCTACAGATTGGATTATGGGGTGTGTTTCTAATGCAAATTTTGATGTTTTGATAAATGATAGTCCCTCCAGTTTATTTAAAAGCAAAATGGGATTGAGGCAAGGGTGCCCATTATCTCCTTTACTATTTCTATTTGTTGTAGAAGGTTTGAGTAGATCCATACATGAGCAAGTTGGGGGAAAGAAAATTGAAGGATTTTTAGTGGAAAAAAGGTATAAGAATTACACACTTACTGTTTGTGGACGTTGTATTATTATTTGGGAATGGAAGAATCACATAATGGAATTTTTTTAAGGAGGTACTTGATCTATTCTGTAAGGCGACAAGGATGCCCTTCAGTCCACATATGTCTTTATTTATGGAAGCAGGATGGTTAGTTGAGGAGCTTACAGTACTGAAAGAGATTATTCCCTTTGAAGTAAAACCACTAGATGATGGATTTAAGTACCTTGGGTTCTTCATTAAACCAAACTTCTATACAAGGGCATAATGGAACTGGCTTGAGAAAAAATTTGAAAAAAGAATCTCGAGCTGGAGTCATAGGTGGCTAACTTTAGGGGGAAGGGTCACACTTGTAAAAACTGTTCTAGAAAGCATATTTGTTTACTGGCTTTCTCTGGCTAAGATACCAAAAAGTATACTAAATAAAATTAGAAGAAGGATGTTTAGTTTCCTTTGGACTAGAAAAAAAGTAAAAGAAGGTATGCACCTGGTAAACTGGAAAAAGATGGAAAAACCAAAAAATTCAGGAGGGTGGTGTATTAAAAGTATCTTCTCATTTTGAAAATGTTTGGCTGCCAAAAGTCTGTGGAGGTGCCTAATGGTTCCTAGTCTCTGGCATGAAGTGGAATACAAAAAATACTTAAAAAAGAAAATTGTTGTTGATTGGTTCAGGGAAGGCAGGAAAAATTGGGTTGGTATGTCAAATTGTTGGAGAGCACCAACATCTTCATTATCTATCATAACTGATTGGCTGGTCTGGAAGCTTGGAAATGGGAGGGACATCAGAATTGGAGTAGATCCAATGATTGGGTCCCATTCATATTATAAACTTTCAAGGAATCTCATTAATTTTTTGAAGGCACAAGGTATAGAATTTCTTGCACAAGCAGGGACAATTGATATGGACGATTCAAGTATCATAAGATGGAAGAAGCCAAAGACACTTCGTCTAGAAGGAGGACGAAAAGAGGAATGGAATAATTATGTTAAGGGTTTAGTTGGGTCTGGATTTGAATTAAATGCTGAGAAGGATACATTAATGTGGTCGTGGGATACCAAAGGAGGACAGGTAAATGCCAAACAAGCTTATGAAGTACAATTGATGGAGGATTCAGAGGAAGGTCTTTTGTTTTGGTACACTGAACTCTGGAAGTGGCAGTTACCTCTCAAAGTTAAATTATTCGTTTGGGTAATGCTTGAACATAAAATTCTCACTTAAGAAAATTTGACTAAAAGAGGTATAATTGGGCCTAGCAGATGCGTTCTTTGTGGGGATAATGAGGAAACTTTGAATCACCTTTTTGTTGAGTTCAATTTCACCAAAGACATTTGGTTTTCAATCTTAAAGGACTTAAAACTAAATATTGTCTCGGAAGGTGGAAAAATTATTGAGTGTTATCAAAATTGGATAAGGAAGATGGATTATTGGAAAGAAATTCCTTGTTATATCTGTTGGGAGATATGGAAGCATAGGAACCTATTTATCTTTGAAGAACAACCACCTTCTCTGGTCAAGGTTTGCAACAGAATTATACAGGATTTGGGAGAAAACAAAAATTCACAATCTATTCAACTTATTAGGATTGATAGGCCTCCTTTATTAGACTGGGACCAGGTTGTGGGGTTCTTTGACGGAGCCTCACAATGTAAGGGTACTAAATGTGGGGCTGATGCTATTTTAAAATGTACAGACTTGGGTACTTTCAGCCTTAAGATGAATTGTGGCACTGGAACTAACACTAGGGGTGAACTCCTAGCCATGTGGCGTATTTTATATTTTTCATTTTATAAAAAGGTAAAAAGATTACAACTGGTAGGAGACTTGAAGATTATTATTGACTGGTTCTCTCATGAAAACAATCTACAGGTGGTTTCTCTTCAGCCTTGGATGACAAAAATTCGAGTGTTGAGCGGGAAGTTTCAAAAACTAAAAGCTCAACACATATATAGAGAATATAACAAGGAAGATGACCATCTCTAAAAACAAGCATTGCTATTGGATGATGATGGGATATACTATGCAGTTGGTACAAGAGTACAAATAGAGAGATTAGAAAGATTACCAATCGTTTAGTATACCATTGCAGCAAGGATGAAGAACCTATTTTTTTGTCTTTTTGAACTTGGCATGTAAAGTCAGAAGAAATATATTTCTGTAATCTGCACCTATAGTTTACAGTGTATGTCGAAGGAACTGTATTGTGGTCCATAATTATATCTTTAGTATTTTTGATGATGTAAAAAAGAAATAAAAGTTTTGTTTCCAGCAGTTAGATTTTGTAAAAGACTTTGTTATATTCACTAATATAAGATTTTTTTCTTTATGGAAAAAAAAAGTCACGTCAAATAGGTTTGAACCAATCCAAAATTAGATTTGTGAAATTTTAAAAATAAGGAAATAAATTTATTTTTAGAATAAATAAAGTTATTATAAAATTTGATCCAAACATTGCAATTTTGAATAAATTAAATAGGGAATGAACCAAAACAGACCCATTAATACAACAAAATGGACCAACTAATAAGCGGTTAAAAGGTGTTGATCGTGAGACGAAAGCTAGAGTCGTGAAAGCTAGAGTCCCTAGCAGGGACTAATGGACTAATAATTAGATTTGTAAAATTTTAAAAACAAGAAAATATATTTATTTTAAAAATAAATAAAGTTATTATAAAATTTGATCCAAACATTGGAATTTTGAATAAATTAAATAGGGAATGAACCAAAACAGAGTCATTAATAAAACAAAATGAACCAACTAATACAACAAAATGGACCAAGCGGTTAAAGGGTGTTGACCACAAGACGGAATCTAGAGTCGCCAAAGCTAGAGTCCCTGCAGGGACTATGGACTAATAATGAGGGACTAATGGACTAATAATGAGACGAAAGCTAGAGTTCCTGCAACAACTAATGTACTAATAATAAATAAACATTTAATGAAATTAATGGCAGGGACTAATGGACTAATAATAAAGATACATTTAATGAAATGAATGTTTAAATCTGAGAAAAACTTTAAGGAAAGTTTTTCAAATGTTAAGACGTGTATAGACACAATCTGTAATTTCATATTAAGTAAACTTAACTTGGTTCATGTAGTTAGAGAAATCTATAGACATAACTTGTAATTGTGTATTAAGTAAATTTAACATGGTTCTCTGTCTATAATCATTCACATGTATTCATCTACGTGTGAATAATCATATGTATGTTTAAATCAACCTTATCCTAGCTAGTTATCTTCTAATCATTTATAATTCTTGTATTTTCTCACAACCTTACCAATATTGCTTATCTAATTTTTGTATTTTCTCACAACCTTACCAATAATGCTTATCTTTTGTTATATATTGGAGGCCATGCATGTGTAGTGAATTTGTAATGAGATGTAGAAAATTCTCTAATTTTATTAATTAGAGATTGTTTTGAATAGAATAAACGCATTTGAATATTATTTTTCTAACTACATATATCTCCATCTATTAGTATGAGTTGAATTATTTTATTAATTGGAATTTGGTATCGATTTTTTTATTTAAATGGTTGGACATGTTTTCAAGATCAACAATTTCTAAATGGGAGTTTGATTCAGAAAAGACTCAAAGATTGGTTAATCTTATTAGAAAAATCATACATAAGTGAAGTTAATTATAAAATAATTTCTAAGTATGAGTGTACACATTGCAATGGTATATTTGGTGTACATAAAGTGATAATATTGTTTCGCTATGGATGTACTTGTATCTTCTCCAATAGTTCCATTATTGTGACTTTCTCATGCTATATTATATTGTGTTCATGTTTATCATTGTCGTGTTACTTATGCACATTATTTTCGTTATAGATATATACAACCTTATTTTGCATAAGCACAATGGTGGGGATGAATAACTCAATGAATTGTTACTTATTTAACTTAGAATAATGGAGAATTAGTTGCAGTGATTAGTTGAATTTAGTTTCAACCGTTTCCAACCGTATGTCGTCTGTGTAATTCTCATTGATTAATTTGATCGAAGCTTGGCTTTGCTTCCCTGGCTTCCAAGTGTTGTGAGTAGGTTTTACAATCTCTCTAATTCTTAAGTTGGTATGAGAGCCGGTTGGAGGCGGATCATTATTGACCATCCTAGAGAGGCGGATCGCAGAGATGGATCGTTGGTAGAATTTGTGTGGCATTGAGCGTGGAGAGGAGCATCTGCGTGGAGTTGAGCACCTCGCATGGAGCACCTGCATGGAGGAGGCAGATCACTGTGAGGAGGTGGTGGAACCCGTCCTTCTTGTGCCTGTTCTGCATGAGGATCACTAAGGTGGATTCGCTGCTAAGGAGGAAGTTCATCAAACCCCGACTTCGAGCACTGAGAGGACATGGATCGAATCCCTAGGGATTTCGCGGAGGATGTATATCTGACAGATCAAACCTCCCACCAACGAAACTGTGCTTCCTTTTCTGAGGATCGCTGTGAGAGGATAGTGAGGAGGCGGATCGCTTGAGGAGGCAGATCGCTTGGTATTTAGATCACTGCTGCACTGAAGGCTCGTTCATTTACCTCTGGCTCAAGATCGTTCCTCAATGTATGCAGCTCTGTCCCCTCTTCCCCTCTTCTGAAGATGGGTACGATCGCCATAACCAACATTACAATGCAATGCAGACCGTGTCCTGCTAGAAATAGACTTTGGAAGTTGTGGGGTTCGATCCTGATACATGATAAAGTAGGAGAGTACTACCAACATTTCACTAAAACCTTGGGAATGAGTATTTCCTTCTCTTCCTACAATAGAGATTGAGAGAGCGCTTAAGATATTGTGCCTCTCAACTACCTGTACCTGAATATTGATTCCATCATCCAGCCCCCGGATTCCAACAGCGGCTGGTTATCGTTTTTAGTTCCCTTCTCCTCAGCTATCTAAATCGTGAGGCTGCGATCTTGCATCGTGTGGCGATAAAGAAATAAAAAGGAGATTTCTTTCTCAATGAAGTTTGCAAGGATGGCGAATCCGCTGCCAGAAACCTACCTCAACAAAGCCAACAAGTTAGATGGCTCGAATTTCATCAATTAGAAATTCAAAATGAAAATTTTGATGGAAGGTTATGATGTATGGACAATCGCAAAAGGAGATGAAGCAAGACCCGATGCGACTGCAGGTGCAAAAATAGAACAATCCTATAGAACAATCCTAGATTGGGATAAGCGGGAAAACAAAACCAAGGTATTATTGAGAATGTCTGTTAAAGATAACATAATTTTGCATATTAGAGATGCTAAGACTTCGAAACCTTGAAAGTACTTAAATAATTTTGCATATTAGAGATGCTAAGACTTCGAAACCTTGAAAGTACTTAAAAATCTGTATCAGACTAATAATACAAAACACATTCTTCTCCTAAAGAGTAAATTGCTAAGTATTAAAATGGATGTAAATGAGTCCGTTAGTACTTTTCTTGGGTGAATTAAAGACATGAAATAAAAATTGGGAGATATAGGAGAAACAATGTCAAATACTAATCTTGTCACAATTTCCCTAAATGGAATGCTAGAGGATTATCAAATGTTTATAACAGGCCTTGTAGCAAGGGAGAAAGTTCCTACTTTTGAGGAACTGACATGTATATTGTTGCAAGAGTAAAAGAGGCATACAAATTTGAAGCCTCATAATTCGTACTTTGCACTATGGAAAAAGAAGAGATTCCCTAAAGGGAAACCATGAGAAGGAGGTAGAGGAGGAAGTTCATTTCAGAGGAAGTCATTTCCAAAGACAAATCAAGGTATGCCATTGAAAAGAAATGAACCTAAGTGCTTCTATTGTGGTAGGATTGGGAATCTTGCCAGAGAATGTTATGAGAAGAAAAATGATGATGAGGCTAGGCATAAAAATAGAAAATATTCATGACACTTTGTAGAAGAAAACCCGAATATTGATTCAAAAGATCTCAAATTGTTTGTGTCTAATGCGACGCTGTCTGCTGAAACTGATGATGTTGATGCATGGTTTGTTGATTCTAGAGCTTCAATTCACATGCCATGTAACAAGAATTGGTATATAAACTTTAAAGAAACACATAATGGTTCCCATATTTATCTTGGAGATGATTGCTCTTATCAAATCAAGTGATATGGAGATATTCCAATAACACTTTCGAATGGTACTGTCAGACACATTCACAATGTTGTGTATGTCCCTTGGATAAAGAAAAATTTGATTTCTGTGTCCACAATTACATATCAGAATTTGAAGGTTGAATTCTTCAAGACACATTGTATAGTGAAGGACTTGCAGGATCATTACAGGATTGTTGCCTCAGGAGTCGGAGTTGGAGGTCTATAGAAACTTGATGTCACCAACAAGAATCATCAAGCATTGACTTCTGCAACTATGCCTATAGAAACTCTTTGGCACCAAAGGTATGGTCACATTAATTATCATGATTTGTTCTTATTACAAAAACAAAGTATGGTTGAAGGACTCCCTATGTTGAAGAATGAGTATGTTGCTTGTGAAGGTTGTGCATTAGGAAAGATGCACAAAGAATAATTCCCCTCTAATTCTGATAGGAGAAAGAAAGATGTATTAGAACTTATACATACTAATGTTTGTGGACCAATGCAAACAAGGTCCTTAGGTGGTTCTTACTATTTTTTGTTATTTATTGATGACTTCACAAGATACACATGGGTTTATTTCCTTAGAAAAAAGAGTGATGTTTTTTACTACTTCAAGGAATTTAAAAACATGGTGGAGAAGCAAATGGGAAATACCGTTAAAATCCTCTGCTCAGATCAAGGGGGGGAGTACAGATTAGGAAACTTCATCAAGTATTGCAAAGATCATGGAATAGTACAACAATTTACAGTACCCCACACTCCACAGTAGAACGAAGTTGCAGAAAGGAAAAACAAAACTCTGGTGGAGTGTGCACAAAGTATGATGAAAGGTGAGAATCTCTCAAAT
>SNQJ01S0002958.1:0-13648 GCA_010110895.2 Picea sitchensis | reverse complement strand
AGAGATGACACGTGGCCCTATCAATGGGAGATATGTGTCATGTTCCAATTGGCATATAAGGTCTGTAAAAGGTGTGAATCAAGGTGACACGTGGCATGTCGCACAAGGCTCCATGTCACCCTATGTGACGTCAACATGCCATGTCACTTCGGGCTGAAAACCTTCAGAAGTCTTCTAGCATATCCTACTTGCGAGATCACTCGAAGCTCCGAAGCCCGAACTCTCGCCAACGACCTCCCAACACCCCTTCTATCATATGGTCGAGATGTGTCCACGTAGACCCATAGATCTAGGGCCTATGTTTCTTCACAACTTCGACGTTCAAGGGTTCTGTTGTGTAATCTCCTCTTTACTCCCGGAGTGGTCAGCATCGGGCTAAACATAGTCTAGATCTAATGGTTAGGAGAGATTCTGACGTGTCCCCAAATCGACGGTCCTCGTCGCTTCGTGACTTCGAAATTCGGGGGTTTCACCCGCTTATCACTCTTGTTCTCCCAGAGTAGGGCTTCTCCGATGTTCTATATGAAAATCCTTCCACTAGTTGATTGGATGGTTGGGAGGGGTTCTCAATGGACTCCCCAGATCAACGGCTCACAACTCTAGCTCAAAGGTCTCTAGGTTCCAATGTTCAACCACTCCTAGAGGGATACCTGTCAACCTGAAACACACAGGCAAGATGTGTGGCACCTTCCTCGCGTTACTGACGCCTATTTACTATGTCACAAGGCCACCACACATGGCATCACCATTTCTCAATGCGTGGACCCCCACATACTCTCTACGTGGGGTTCCACACGTGGACCCCCAAATTCAAACTAGTCTCCCGGAGTTGGATGAAGAAGGTTCCATATGGTTGCATCCATAAGAAGTATTTTCCCAGAGAGAGCGTCGTCTCTGCTAGCGCAACATCCAGGAAGTGATAGTCCAATGGAAATATACACCTCCAGAAGATTCCACCTGGGAGACGACCACCATTCTACAACAATTCCCTCATCTGAAGCCTTCAGGACAAGGTTGTTCTTCAAGGGGGAGGCATGTTAGGGAACTAACCTCCCTAACCCCTCACGTAGGTATAATAATATAATTCCATGTAATAAAGGCCAATATTAATAAGGCCTATCAATAAGGAAGAATAAGTCAAATGTAAGAAGACCTAATAGAAGCTTTCACTTCTAGAAGGATCTTCATCTAGATTGTTCTTATGGATAGATATATTTAGTATAAATAGAAGTAGAGGGTATGAGAAATCTTTTCTTGGATATTATTGTAATAGATCTCTGCTCTGCTGGAGGTTTCCCCCTCGAAGATGCAAGTGAAATTTACTATCAATAATCAAAGTGCTCTTTCTGGTGTTATTCTGGTATTATTTTGGTATTGTTTTGATTATATTATTGTTTCTCTGCCATTTCTAGCTAAAATATTTATGTTCTATATACTATTTTATATTTGGAATACTACATTCCATAGTAGCTTCCACCTTCACGTGGATGGACCTGTTCAGTAGAGAATAATTTATTTGAGTCGTTCAATCTTGGAGCAAACATTCCTCAATCGAACGGAGCAACAACATAGTCAATGTTGACTTTGTTGTTGCTCCTTCAAATCGAGGGAGGTTTTCTCCAAGATTATACGGATTCAATAAATTATTCTTGAAACCAATAGGAACTTATTCAAGAGTTCTATTTAGTTATATATCTATCGCATTTTTAGTTTGTTCTCATCGAGTAAATCCATGTTTGAATCTAGGATGATGAGGGGCTAGTCCAGAAAGAAGTCTTATAAGGTATTTGGAAGCATTGTCAAGGTATGTTGTGATATTCTCATAAAAATGTATCTTAGATTAAATAATGCTACCAATATGAGCTGTATTCATTTTATAGATATTTATGGAGGTTGAATGATTTGGCACTGCAGGTATTAGAAAAACATAATGATGGATGAGCTGCAATCAGGGGAGTATGTTATCCAAATCATTTTAATGATTATTTAATTTGAATATGTTTCGAGTACCTTGAATGGGACCTCATATGTCATAATTTTATTTTTTCTTGAGCGTTTTAATATTTTGTACATTTGAATGCTTTCTTATGTTGAAAGGTTGATTCCCAATATAAATTAGAAGACATGAAGAAAATCACCAAGAATTGGGAAACAAAAGCAAAGGGTTACACAAAGAAGTTAGAAGAAATGTTTTGGTGTAGATCTTGGAGGTAACACATTGGCCTTCATGTTTTTGTTGATCTACAAGCCTTCCTTTGTGTGTTTGTTGATCTAAAGCCTTGTTGACCAAAATTTGGTCACCTATATATATTCCCGCTCTTGGAATAATAATAAAAAATGATATTGGAAGATGAATATTTTTGAACTATTATGTGTTCATTTCATATCCCTCAGTATCATCTTTGCCATGCATTTTACGGAATCAAAATCAGAGTCTCCATGACCAAGATACGCATACTTCTGTCCAGAAGTCCAATGGAGGTTTTACCAGAAGAAATATGAAAAATGTTCTAATGACATGTTCTCTCCTCTCCTTTCCCTTAACCTCTATTCATTCTCTTATTTTATACTTAGTTTTTTTTCCTATTTGTCTCATTACTTTCATATTCATCTTACTATTTTCCACACCAAACCATTTTTCCTTATTATTCCCCATATATTTATTTTCATTTTTCATATTTTCCATATTTCTTTCCATATTCAAGGTGATCCATTATATACTTTCCAAAATTAGTCTTATTTACTATGGCTTACCGTGGGTTGTCGGATTGGTGATATTTCTAAAGAGTATGTTTTATCTCCACTACCCTCACAATGCACTTTGACTTCCGCCACCTTCATAATGAACACAACTCTTTTTACTACTCTTTACTATGTAACTTTTCCGACACTTAGCCAAATATATACGAGTTACCCTAGGTTCACGGGTTCGTGAGTTGGTGAGGGTTGGTGATATTTATTTCATATGTTATATGCAAGTCCTTGTGACCGATTCTCAAGAATTAGAATATTTTACAACTATTTGCCTCTCATCTCCACTTCACCTACACTTAGAATTTTTCACACTCATTCCTTGTTATGTATTACCGTTGGTCGGTGATGATTTATTGTCCACTTCACCTACACTTACAAATTTTCACACTCATTCCTTGTTATGTATTACCATTGGTCGGTGGTGATTTCCTCACCTACCTCTGCATTTACTTAAACCTGCAAACCCGCCATATTATTTTAATAATATTTTTCCTATCCTAAGTTCTATAAGGAACATCTCCAAGTGACACATGGCACTTTATTAACCAATGAGATATATCCACATGCCAGTTAAATGGATGGTGCCACATGACAACTAATTAATGGAGACACGTGGCAGCATACAAAAAAGTGACACATGGCATGATTTTATTGGATGACATATGGAAGATTATTATTGGAATATTCTTGGCCTACCAAGTGATGAAATGTGGAAACATTTGGTTGGGTGACTCATCATTTATGACTGGGCATATTGGTGGTTGATTGGGCATGCAAAATTATCATTATATTCAACAAATTCTCAAGGGTCGAATCCTCAAAGCTCCATAATCTCCTCTCTTATTTATTTCTTGTCAAGTGTATGTTACACTTAACATTATATACCACTAAGAATCTTTTATTATCATACATGTGGGATCATAATAATGAAGAAAAGCCAAAATTCAACAAAGGATGTCAAAATTAAATCAAGGGTCCACATTTACCAATCAAACTTGATCGACGATGACTGAGTCACGATCTTGCAAAGGCTCTATCTTGAACTCCGGGTGTCAGAATCACACAAAATTTATACCGTTGGAAAGGTATTTTGACGTAGAAGATGTTGGTAAAGGTTTAAAATGTTTAAACTTGATATTTTTTTCTCAGAAATTAAAATATCAGTCAGCTGCATTTTTAATGGACCTACGTGACAACTCAACTTTACGAGCTCATATCTTGAGATCCGAGTGATGGATTTAGGAAAATTTTATATCATTGGAAAGATGAGACGATGAAGAGAACATAAGAAATGGTTTAAATGGATAAAAATTTGGTTTTCACTTCCATAAAATTAAATTATAGACATCCTCTTTTAGTGGAGAATTAATTAAATTTTAAAAAATAAAGTTTAATTAAAAAATAATAATTAAAAGGGAGAGGGATCCATTTTCAATATACTTATATTAATGATGTGAGTTCATTAATGAGGAATTAATGAGTCATTAATTAAAGGGAATGATCCAAGAAAATACTTGTACTGGAATTTCTAGAAGGGAGAAACCCTAACTATTCAAGTAGTTAGAAAATCTCTCCTTAAAAAGAGAAGAGGGTCTCCATGAAAGGTCCAATAATTAGTATTGTCAGAGGGGCGGGGCATAATATCAGAGGAAGAAGAAGGTACAACCATGGATACACAATCAAGATTCTAATCAAAAGAAAGAAATCTCCATCTTCTCCATTTTTTTATATATATTCTTCTACACCACTTTTCATAGTTTTATGCTCCAATCTCAAAGTTGGGCACAAGGTTGAGTTGTTGAGTGTTCTTCTTATATTATTATAAGATATTTTCTTATATGATCATGGAGTATTTGAAGCCACATATATGGTTGTCAAATATTTTGTAACGAAGAACATCTTTCATGAATAAAACTCCACAAAGAATTGCTTCGGGGTTGATATTGACTGTATCTTGTAACTTTGAGTTTTAAGTATGAGGTATTTGAGGTTGACCTATCAAATTCTCTTTTGATCTTGATTGCAGTACTTTGTTAAAATTCTTTGAGATGATCAAATAATTCTCTCCTATGAAGAAGATATGGATGTATTTATATATTATTAAGAAGATTGTGTGTGATGTTGATCACAATTTATTTCTGATGTTGAAACCCTCCTTCAATCTTTTCTGATTAAAATACTTTTGTTGCACATAAATATCATATTGGGTTATTGAAGAACCATTTTCATTTAAATAAAATAAATAAATATTTGGGTTTTGTTGTCTAGCACTCTCCCTACTCCTAGATATTCAAAGATATATCTTTTAGCCAAAGAGGAGAACCACCTCTCTAAAAATGAAGGGGGACTAATGTCCTCATGAGGTTTTCGTTTCGGTCTAGACGGATTCAAGTGTCAACAAGCCTTCATTGTGTGTTACAAAATGGTTTAAAAAATAACTCTTGCATTGTAGTTATAGTCTTTATTTCAAAGACCACCATGGTTAAAGAAAAATCTAGTTATGTTGCAATAACAAGTTATCAATCTAGGGCTTGTAGGCTATTTTTGTTGTGGATATATGCTTCTTAAACTTTTTATTTTTATTAGGATAAACATAAAAAGTCCAAGATTTAGAAAAGACTATAATTAAGGCCTTAGATAGACATGTGTGATGGTTATGGTTTTATTTTGATGTTCCAAAGAAGCATAGACATTTTAATATAGGATTGTTTTAGGACATAGTTCATGTATATTTTGATTTTTTTATTATTTCCTAGGAAATAGGACTATGATCCCTCATATTCGAGGTTCCCATTTGTATTGCATGCTTCCCAATGTGGACCATGCATAATTGCCTTAATCCTTTCTAGTTCTCTTAGAACCTCTTCTTCATCTCCCTTGGGATCATTTGATACTCAATAATTCCCTAAGACATTAATCTAATACCAAAATATTCCCTAAGAAATCCTCAACATATGACTAAAGTGGGGAATGGAAATAATCTTAAAATATATTACAAACAATACCTAGAAAAGGCCATCTTTTCCTAGTTGAAATCTACCCTGAGTGACAATGACAACAAGTCCATTTGTATCATGAAAATGTGTGCCAAGTATGGTATGCCTGAAAATGATGCCTCATGCCCCAATGATGCTATATGATTGTCATTCCATACTTCTAGTTTGGATGAGATTGAGATATGTCTTTACTCCTACAAACTTTCACAAAGGTTGATATCCTTCCAGAAACTACTGCTAGAGTGATGGACTGCCATCCTTGGTCGTACTCCTTGTATGGCCCACACGTATGGCCTTAATTTTCCCTCTAGAAACCCTTGGACTGGATAACAATTGGGACAAATACCTCAAACCCTCTCCCTGTAATTGTTGAAGAAAAATCTCTAGGCCCTAACTCATCCTATGGACTAACTCACTCTATAATAGCACTGCTTAGATATTGTGCCCTGACCACTCTATATCACTCACTGTACCATGTAACTATAATCTGGTTAATGTGCTCTAAAAACTGATAACTTGTGTCCATCGACTTTGAGTCCACTATCCAATAATTGCATTCATAAAACTGAAGGCATTTAAATCACATATGGTCATTGTTTTGATTTCATGTATTATGTGTTGATCATCCTTGACATTGCACTTAACATTTACATGTCTTGAATCCTTACTTTATCGTTTCAAAATCATAGGCATCTCTATTGTTGACATATGATCTCATCAATTTGGTTGTATCTTGATAATGACTAAGTCTTTGTGATAATCACATGGACATGGTGAATGAATGATATAATCCTTTAATATCATGGTTGCATCTCATGCTCTTAATTCAATACTTGTGGTGACATTCTATCTTAAGTTCCATTGATATATGATTCACATGGGAATGGAAATTTTCTATCATTTACATGATTCCATGATTGGTGTTTCTTCGAGCTATTGAAATTGACCAAGTTTCATTTATGTCTATTTTCCAAGCATAATCACATGTTATGAATAAGCACACTTGTCTAAGTAATTTGTTATCCAATGATTTTTCAATTCTATTGGTTTGACAAACTATTCACATGCTTTACACTTGCATTACACCATGAGAGTGAGTAGTAATAAACTACTAAGTTGAGTTAGAGAATTCCCCTCCTTACTCAAAGACCTAACTTGACTTGTATGGATTCCCCCTTTGACTAGGATACTCTTTCCTAAAGACTCTAAAGAGTGGGGAAAATCCACCGATGTGACAATGAGTGGCTTGCCTTAGAGTTTCCTCTAGGATCTCTCATTGGGGTTAAGAATTTTCCCTCTAGGAAAGAGTTTGAGCTGTAAAAATCCATTTACTAAGAAATTAGGAGCCTCTTGTTCCTTGCTTTTCATATTCCAACAGTGGATTTGATAATTAACAGGTTTCTACTCTCCACAATGGTTGTCCACAAAAGAGTTTCCTACTTGCAACATTCCAAAGAGATCGTGTAGTCAAGGAGGTCACAGGGCTCTCCCATGAAGATATTTGGGGCCAAGTGTTGCAACTCTGATCTTCCCATGTGACTTCACAGGTTTAAAGTCATTTCATTGGTTATCTTACAATAAATTGTTGTTTCCACTAATTTTCTTCTCAAATGGTGAATTATGCATCCAATTCATGTTCAGTTTGCTAATTTTATTATGTTTAGGTGAAACTGATAGGTTTATTATGCTTTCTTAACATCTTTGTCTGGCATTATTCTTCACAACAAGCTAATAATGTATTCAAGTACCTTTGTAACTCAAAACCATAACTCCACCTTGAAACCCACACTATGACATACTTGTTGACTTTGATGTAAAGAGTCATGTTTGATGTTAAACTCCTCTTTTCTTCAACTTGCATGGACATTTTCAGGAAACTATAGCTAGATGTCCAACTTCAAAGCAAAGCCTACATCGAAAGGTTGTATTCTCATAATCCAAAACTTTTCTATATAATTTCATATATTTAGTATTACCCCTTATGAGGCCCATTAGTTCAAATATATGGAATATTTTAGTGTCACACAATTATTTCAAAGAAATTATGACATGACTAGTTTGAAAGCTAATACTAATACGATATATATAGGCACAATTTCACAAGAATCAAATATCAAATATGTGCACTTTATTTATTTGTCATTAATGATTTTTTGGAGTTTTTCCCAACTTATTTGAATGTTCACTATGTGTGTGCCATTGTAGGAACCATAGACGCTCTTGGAAGTTGTTTAAGGCAAGAAATGGTCTAAAAACTATGCAGATCCTTAGAAACGACCTAGAAATGCCTCTGGGAACAAAAAAAACTTAGAGAACATTTTTTAAAATTTCCTAGGCTTTTACAAAATATTTCCATTTTAGAAAAGGAGACAAAATTGTTTCTTGTTGCTTAGTCCATAGTATGATCATGGCACCACATGATTTGTCGATTATCTAATATGAAATATCTTATCTAAAGCCTATGATATGTTGTTGGCATCATATAATCTGTTGATTACATACAAATTACATGTAATCCCTGGGTTGTATATTCTAACAAAGTGTTTAAGTAAACAAATTTATTCTAGTGGCATTAGTAATAGGCTTATTAAAAAAAACATGAATGACTTAGACTAAGCTAGATAGGATACATAACTTATAAATGCAAAGATTCCCATGTGAACAAAGTCCCTCCAAACTTCTTATCAAAATGAGTTTCGCATTTTGAATCTTCCACTTTGTATATCTACATTCTCATAATTTCAATCAAATACGACCTTCTCAATTTAGACAGTTTCATATAGTCAATAGTTCATATGTTGTACACCCTTCCAAAATGAACATGACTCAAGTTCCATAGCTTCAATTTTTGGTCAAAACAAAGGAAACGTAAAAAAAATTCTTTTATTTTTAAAAATGTCAACCTCTTCTTATTTAACGATGTATATGGGGAAGTATATTTATATGAAATAAAGAGAAAAAAAATTAACTCTATACTTCAAACCCTATTGTATCATATTGCCTTCTTTTCTCTAGATTTGAAAGAATGTTGTAAGAGTATAAAACCTCTTTAAACAGTTATGGTGCTTCATGATTATGCATTTTTGTTAGGATGATATCTGCAAAGAACCCGTAGAAATAAGTCATATTCCAAAACACTCTAAAAATCCATTATCAACCTCTATCCCATATTTTTGGTGTCTGGATCTCTAAGTTTAGGACAAGAATAAAAAAATTTAGATCAATATATAATGAAAAAAACATGGATGTGACTAAAACAACGAGGCAATAGGATGGTGTCAAGAGGATGTATTGGTATTTTCAACTCAAAGGTATAATGTCCTTGTAGAACTTTATCTATAGAGATCCTTGGAACTTTTCAATTGTCTTGTTTACAATAGGAAATCTGAACGAAGAACATTCCAAAATTCATTAAGATGTGAATTGCAAACTATCCAAAAACCATAAAAATGGTAGGCATCAACATCCCCAATAAAAAACATACATTACTTGTTGCACATCAAGGTAAAACACTTAAAAAAAATCTGGCAAACACATTTTCTCTACTAGCATCCGAGAAGACTCCACAATGGAAGATAAATCAAAGTAGATTTGGAACTCAACCACTCGCACAACATGTCTTGTGAGAGTGGTTGTGTTATTAACAACATCAAGACAACATGCACAATCAATGAGGGGTGCATGAGTACTTGTATTACCAGAATGAATCAAAAGTTTCCATAGGTGTACAACAAAATATATACACCTCAGAACTAATGCATTTTATATGCCGACCACAAGTGTTACATTTATGTCTTATTTTAAGATTAAATGAAAG
Source organism: Picea sitchensis (assembly GCA_010110895.2). Lineage (NCBI taxonomy): Eukaryota > Viridiplantae > Streptophyta > Pinopsida > Pinales > Pinaceae > Picea > Picea sitchensis. The sequence continues at coordinate 4,081 of SNQJ01S0002958.1, read as the reverse complement.
GTAAACTCGCAAAATAACTATATACAAATTAACAAATGTGAACATCATAATTTAGGAGTATGGCTTCTAACATCAAAAACATTATTTTGAAATTGCAGTTAATGGAAACTATGATAACAACCTTTTTCTCAAGTTCAGTCAGACAACATAGATATGCCAAATGGTAAACCTATAGTAAAGGTCTATAGGCAGGGTTTCATGTATTCCCATGTTAGTAGACTTGTTGCAAATAATAATCTTAGCTATCTCATAAGATACTCTGCCAAGTGCTAGCCACAAAAGAAACATTTTCAAAAAGTACAAACTCTAATTAATTGTAATTACTTGCAAATCCAACTCATGAGTCTAAATTGGACCTGCAAGTAACTCTTGAAATTTTTAGACCCAGATGTTTGACTTAGAAAAACAGTTTGGGTAATATTTTGTGATTTTTCGGCCAATTTTATGAGTTGTGCTTTTTATGGTTTTGATACCCTAGATTTGTTGTTTTCTGATTTATATTATAAATCTTTGTCAAACCGAGTCTCACTAGTTTGGCTTGCAAGACTGTCTTCTTAAGATGATGTAGGCACCGACAGAAAAACAATGGAATAGCTTTCAAGGAAACACAAATAAGAGAGAATAAAAATTAAAAGTACTTACTTGAGAACAAGCTTCCTATAAGAGGTCTTTATCGCTTGATCAGATGAAACCCTTGAAACTCCAAGTATTTTGTATGGAACCCTACTCGAAGCTAGAGGAATTCTTCCTTCTAATGTCCCATAATCCATTTGTGTTTTTTCTCAAATTAAATGAACAAGATTGGATGTTTATACAACCCACTTCAACCAATCATCATTATGTGCCAAGTATATCCATGATCCCTGAAAACCCCCAAGGATCAATCTATTGTATGCCAAAATAAAATAAAAACACACTCGGTTTAACTTAAATAAAACCATTTAACTGAATCTCGATAATGCACAAATTTGGCCAAAGGAAACACTAACTGGTAAAATGTTTCAATTAAAATCTAAGTCAATCAATGCATCACCGTGAATTACCACTTTCTAAAAACACCCATCTCACAAAATTCCACACACAACCATCTAAAATACTTTGTTCAGTAATTTAGAATTCAGATGAAATTATGATAAGACCTCAAATGAATAAAATTTGATAGAAAAAAACTTGAATGGCCCTAAAAATAAATGCAGACAGAGAATCATTTAACGAAATAAAATTAAGATGGAACACGATCACGTGCAATATATTGTTGTGATTAAGAATGAATAGATATCATTATAGCCCCAAACCTTAAGTGATTTGTTTGTCTTTCTTTCCCATTTTAAAGTAAAAATAGAAGAAAAATAATTCAAAAGAAAGATTCAAAGCACCTAAAACCACTTCCTAACAGTGTTGTGCCACTCGAAATGTGATCACTATAAATGTTTTTGATGGATTTAAGAGATTCCTTGCCTAGATAATATATTTCTGATTTAATGGAAAATGACAATCTGATTAACTACATCTTCAATTCCAAAATATCAACATACCTATCAAGGCCCGAGCGATACAAAATTGCAGTGGACNCCCCCAAGGATCAATCTATTGTATGCCAAAATAAAATAAAAACACACTCGGTTTAACTTAAATAAAACCATTTAACTGAATCTCGATAATGCACAAATTTGGCCAAAGGAAACACTAACTGGTAAAATGTTTCAATTAAAATCTAAGTCAATCAATGCATCACCGTGAATTACCACTTTCTAAAAACACCCATCTCACAAAATTCCACACACAACCATCTAAAATACTTTGTTCAGTAATTTAGAATTCAGATGAAATTATGATAAGACCTCAAATGAATAAAATTTGATAGAAAAAAACTTGAATGGCCCTAAAAATAAATGCAGACAGAGAATCATTTAACGAAATAAAATTAAGATGGAACACGATCACGTGCAATATATTGTTGTGATTAAGAATGAATAGATATCATTATAGCCCCAAACCTTAAGTGATTTGTTTGTCTTTCTTTCCCATTTTAAAGTAAAAATAGAAGAAAAATAATTCAAAAGAAAGATTCAAAGCACCTAAAACCACTTCCTAACAGTGTTGTGCCACTCGAAATGTGATCACTATAAATGTTTTTGATGGATTTAAGAGATTCCTTGCCTAGATAATATATTTCTGATTTAATGGAAAATGACAATCTGATTAACTACATCTTCAATTCCAAAATATCAACATACCTATCAAGGCCCGAGCGATACAAAATTGCAGTGGACATAGCCAAGGGGTAGCTTGTCTACACGAACTCACCAAGCTGGTCATCATGCACATGGACGTAAAGGCCACGAATGTGATTTTGGATTCCCATCTCCATTCTCTTGTCATAGACTTTGGTCTGGCCAAGTTGAAAAAAGAAGAAGAGAATACCCTGGACGGGATGTGGCACGTCTGGATTTGTTGCAAATAGAGGATGAAGTGTGTGACATGTGGAACATGTTGATACATTGTAGAAAAATGACTAAAATTCGAGATGAACCGTCTCTTAAAAGAACACCTTCAGCGTAATTACGAGGAACATGAAGCAAGAGAGTCCTTGTTGCATATCGCGTAGAAAATTGAAAAATGAAAAATATTCCATAAAGTCAATTTTTTTAAGACACTTAAACATCACATTTTGGAATTGATGCATTTTTAAACCATTTGTGGGATTACGGCATAAAATATTTGAAAGTAAGAATCTAATATAGCTTTCCCAATACATACGAGTGCAAGTAGCGTAACTCCTATAAACAAAACTTGGGAAAATATTATTTTTATATTTTTTTATGATGCGTTATATATTTATTATTAATAATAATAATAATAATCTATTTTTAAGGTCACGACCAAGCCACACCAAATTGGTGTATGAGACCCCCTTGTTTGTGGGACAAGGGACCCCCCTCTGCCCAAGGATTTGACTGGTAAAGTCTACGGAGGTATACATACCCTACCCCCTTCTGGATTTGAACTTGTGACCTCTTAAGAGGAAACACATGTTCTTAACCATTAAAAACATATATGTCATACTAAATTTACATTAGTGTAATTGTTATGATATATATTCTCACTTAAATTTATATTGCATATGTGATGTTTTTGCTCACTAATTATTATTATTAGGATGATGTATTTAACATATTTCAATTGTTTTTGTACATCATACAATAATTAACTTTTCTTCAATTTTTTCAACTCCAAAATTGAATATATAATTACTCATATCATTGTGATATAGAAACTCTTCAATGTATTCATTTTTTTCCTCATGTTTCAAATCTAATCTTATTTTATTNTTACATTAGTGTAATTGTTATGATATATATTCTCACTTAAATTTATATTGCATATGTGATGTTTTTGCTCACTAATTATTATTATTACAATGATGCATTTAACATATTTCAATTGTTTTTTTACATCATACAATAATTAACTTTTCTTCAATTTTTTTCAACTCCAAAATTGAATATATAATTACTCCTATCATTGTGATATAGAAACTCTTCAATGTAATCATTTTTTCCTCATGTTTCAAATCTAATCTTATTTTATTCTAATGTTTATATGCAGTATGTCAAATATCTTAATTATAATTTGGAGGAACATGTCTCCAACTTACTATTTCAATATATATATATATATATATATATATATTAATAAAATTAATCATTTTTTCATCAATTAAAATTAAATTCCTCTCAATACTTATAAGGTGGGCTCCATCCCCTTCAATAGTGTAACGATTGTTTTGTTTTTACATTTTTAATGTTAAATTTTGTTAAATTCAACAATTAAAAATAATACAGTGTCTACGAATATCGATTCTTTCACACTCACTTTTAAATCATACAATTTTGCATATTATCTCTCTTTCGATTCTTTCACACTCACTTTTAAATCATACAATTTTACATATTATCTCACTTTCCACACCTGAAATAACAAATTTTCATATACATGTAAGTTTGTTTTATATACATGACACATCTAACATAACCCACTTTTTATTTACATAATTTATACAATATTAAGTTATATGCAT
>SNQJ01S0002957.1:432541-452103 GCA_010110895.2 Picea sitchensis | reverse complement strand
ATAATGTTTTTTTTGAAAGATTTATTTTGTAGTAATAAAAAATAATTAAAAAAAATAAATTTAAATGAAATAATAATATTTTAGTTTTAATCAAATTGAATTGAATTGTAATATAAAATTATAATTATATTTAATTATAAGAAATATTCTAAATGTTTTGTATTTATATTTTTTAAAATATACAAATTCAAATTTATAATATTATTTTTCAAAATTTTTGATATTTAGATTTAAAAATATATATATGGAAATTTATAATAGCATACTTGATAAAATGATTTTCTAACAATAAAATATAATAATAACAATTTATAATATTATTTTGCAATTTTTTATGTTTAGATTTTTAAAAATATATATTCAAATTTATAATATTATACTAGATAAATTTATTTTATAACAATAAAATATAATAATAATAATATAATATGAATTTAATTTAAATAATAATAATACAAAGATAAGAAAAATTTGTATTCTTTATTTAATTTTATGAATATATAAATTCATATGTTTTGTCAAATTTTTATATTCACATTTTAAAAAATATATATTTCAATTTATAGTGATATAAATTTATTTTACAACAAAAAAATATAATATAAATTTAATTTAAATAATAATAAATAAACAAAAAAAAATAAGAAAGATTGTCATTTTTTTTCTTTTAAATATTAAATTAATATGTTTTCTCAATTTTTTATATTTATATTTTTAAAAATATATATTTAAATTTATAATGTTATATTAAATATATTTATTTTATAATAATAAGAAAATAATTAAAAATAAATAAATTTAACTTAAATAGTAACAATTTAATTTTAATCTAATTGAATTGTAAATTTACCTAATCTTCTTAAAGATGGTATTACAAATTTGAAAATATATTTAAAAAAAATTATATTAAAATATAAAAAAATATTTATTAATGAAATAATAAGAAGAAACCTTTTTTATTTTTATTTTAAATAATAAAAGTTTTTTATATTTTTAGTTTTTATAATTTTTAGTTTTTTGAATGTTTAATGGTCATAGTTTGTATATATATTCTTATATAGAATATAAACTATTTTCTATCAATGTCCTTAAAACAATTATACACAAGTAGATTTATTATCAATGTCTTTAGAATAAGTAAAATTCATCCTCTACAAAGTTCAAGATGATTTTCTATCAATGTCTTTAGAACAAGTAAAAATCATCATCTATAATATTCAAAATGATTTGCTATTAATGTCCTTAAAACAACTACAATTCTAAGTTTCCTTCTATACAATAGATCACATCAATTCAAAGTTCTTATCTTTGTGACAAAGGAAACACTTCATTAGATTTGTTTTAAAAAAATTGGCAAAAAATTCATTTTCCTAATGTGTCAAACATGAACCAACCTAGTTATGTGATGAACATAACCCGACGTTGTAAATGACAACGAAACTGGGTGTTGCAACATCATGAACATAGTAATGTTACAACATGATGAACATAGTAATGTCACAATGTGTCAAACATTGTAGCTTTGCAAAGTGACGAACATAGCCCTATAGTCGCAGTGTTATAAAGATATCCTCATGTAGAAATGTCCACCCACATATTCTTATGTCACAATTTGCCAAAAATTTCCAAACGTCACAATGGGATGAACACAACTTTTTGTCGCACTGTGATGTGCACAAACCAGTGTCGTAATTTTCCAACCATAGCCCAATATTGCAATCAAACAAATATTTCATGACATCACAATGTGATAAACATAACGCAGTGTCACAATCTAAAAAATTTATTCCAATGCTATAATGTGACAGTAAAAACCCTATGTTATAATGTGATTTATTAAAATTTCTATAACATTTCTCTTTACCAAAGCATAAACTTCTTTATTACACAATCTAACCTTTAAGGAAACACATAAATTTATATAACCCTTAAGTAAAAACATAAATTTATACAATCCTTCATGTAAAGTGACAATGCCACTAAGCCCAACATTTCCTTCCATGCACATTGCAATGTTACGTTCATGTTGAAACCTCGTTGTGTTACGAATCTCTTTCCTTTGTTACACTGCAACGAATTTTGTCACATTTTAATGAACCTTGTAATGTCACAATGTCACAAACTTAGCCCTAACATCCTTATGTGACGAACCATGACACCATGCTTTGATGTGATGTGCATATACTAACGTCAAAATGTGACAAATATTTAAAAATGTTACATGTGACAAACATTTCCCATTGTGGAACTATGATGTAAAGAACCCAAATATCTCAATGTAACAAACATAGACCAACATTGCAATGAGACAAACATTTCTCAACGTCATAATTTGATGAACATAATTCACTTTCAAAATGTTACAAACATATTGGAACACCATAATATGAGAAACAACAACCCTTCATCTTTTTCATCCCTATGTTACAAACCATAGAACCACGTTACAATGTTTCACGCAGTTATTGACATTACAATGTTATAAAAATTTAAAAATTTTGCAATGTGGTGAACATTTCCCTTTGACACAACATGATCTACAAAACCCAAATGTCACAATGATACAGACATAGGCAAAAATTATAATGAGAATAACATTTCCTAATGTCGCAATGTAATTAACATAACCCTGTGTCAAAATCTGACAAACCTATTGGACCTCCATATTGTGATAAAAAAAATTCCTTCATCCCTGTCATCACTATGTGACCAACCATAGCACCTCATTGCATTGCCATGTGCATATACTGAAATCATAATGTGGTATACAAAACCCTTCATTGTATTATCACATACAAAACCCTAATGTCACAACTTGATGTACAAAACACAAAATCATATTGTGACAAACATATCCCAACATCACAACATGTTGAACATAACCCAATGTCATAATGTTTCAAACATATCCCATCATATAATGTAGAAAACTTAGTCTAAAAATGTGATATACTAAACTCTTCATCGCAATGTGATGTAAAAAAACCAAGATCTGAATGTGAAGAACAAAACCTGACCTCACAATGTGACATTAAGAAACCAATGTCCCAATATTACAAACATAACCCAATCACATATTGAGACAAACATTACTCAAAATTTCCCAATGTCACAATGATGTGAACACAACTTGTTGTCGCAATGTAAAAATCAAAACTTGATCGACATTGTAATGCAACATCTCCATAGTAAACCATGGTTAAACATAAGCAACATGGTTTACCATAATAATCTCCACATGATTTAGCAAGGTCAACGATGGTCATGGTCAACCATAGTCAGTCATGGTTAGGTCAACCATGATCATTCATATTTCAACCTTGCTCCATGCCGAGGCCATCCATGATTATACATAGTCAACCATGGTAAACAATAGTCAAACATGTTCAAGGTCCATAATAGTCATACTCATAATCATCTATAGTCGTCCATAGTGTTGTTTAAAGTCAATCATGATCAAATTTAGCCATAGTCAACCATGGTTTTGGCCAACCATGATCAAAGTTAGCCATAGTAAACCATGGTTTTGGCCAACAATCATCAACTATAGCGAATGAATGTCAACCATGGTTAAGGATTTTTGTCCATTGTCAACCATGGTCAACCATAGTGACCCTTGTTCATGCTCAACAAAGGTCAACCACAGTCAACCATGTTCCTAGCGATGGTCATAATCATATATGGACAACTTTGATCAAGCATAGTTTGCCATGTTGTATGTCAACTATAGTCAACCATAGTCATCGTCATGCTCAACCATTGTCAACAATAGGCAACCATACTAAGCCAAATTCAACCAAAGTATACCAAATTAATCATGATCATAGTCATTTTTGGTCAACCATAGTCTTGGTCATGGTCAACCATAGTCATGGTCAATTGGGATACTTTAATAGTTCATTAATAATACTTTATTGATTAATTTTTTAATACATTATTGTTGTAAATTATTAATGCATTAATACTTTATTAATGCATTAATTAATTTATTCATTACTTGAATGTATTAATAATTTATACACTAATACTTAAAAACATTAATTTATGGATCCTTAATGTATTCATACTTTAAATTAATTAATTCTGATATGGGGTGATACGAGAACCCATATTAAAATCAATATGAAGAGTGAAGGCCTCGACACCTAGCATTCCAAGATCCAAATGGTACAAGTGGACGATATCAAGTTTAACTATCCTTCTCGACTCATTGAGTTTATTATCACCATGCTACATGGGATATATAGAGTGATATCTCCTTGCACTCGTGATGATAAAGGGCATAATAGCCTGCTTGGATTTGTAGTTAATATGGACATCTTGCAACAAGAGGAGCATAGGGCTCATTTGATAGTGATGTCGTTTGATGGGTTCCATTCTCATGCTCACCCACATCTAGATTGGATGCCCTTCACACCTATTCTCTTGTTTTTTTCATGATTTCTCAACCCCCCTTTGAAGTTGTGAGTATTATCTTATTTACCATGCCTCGTGAGAGAGGGAGAGTGCACAAGGGTTCATGTTCCTTTAGAAAAATTGAGGAATGAAGGGGAAGTCGGATGTCCTTGGATAGTGGCAAGGATAGCATGTATGGTAGCATGGAGACCCATATTGTTGAACCACAAATAAATTTATCTCCTCTCGCTAACGGGAGGGATTCGATAAAGATTCCAGTTGAAGACAAGTTGTGTCGATTTATGGTTGAGTGGTATGATCTCTAGGAAGAGCCATTTCTTGAATATAATAAGATGAGTCTAGTTCCTTTGATACAGAATAAGCCTATGGATAAGGAAGAAGAGAAGGTCCCTATCCCCCCAAGAATGCCCCTATCTTATGACTGCTCACATTTTTAGTATGATTCGGTGGATAGCAATTTAGAGGTATAGTGAAGGAATTCTTGACTGAATGAGAACCCCTTGAGATTAACCTTTGATATTGGAAGTGAATAGGTGTAATAATGGTATAGGATGGAAATGGTTGACCATAATGCCAATCTGTTGATTGATATCTACTCCAATCCTCAATATCACCAAAGTGCTTGGGATAAGCCAAGCCACCCAATCATCACTCCATAATGGAATACTTCTCTACAACAACGCACTTGAAACAATCTGTCAGAAAATTCAGACTCTACATTGCTTAAGTGATCAAATGTTCATCTCCTCTCTTGGTTACAGGCTAGAATATTTAATTATTGTAATTAATTTTTCGATTTATATATGAGTAAATTGTATATATTCTCACTTTTTGGCCCCTAAGGGGAACTCTTTCTTTTGAATTGTCTTGGGCTTGGGATGGTTTCCTTTGTTGGAAGATTAAGCATGGGGACACTATGAATATGATTTATTTTTCTATTAGAAGGTAATAAAAAGTTCTAACTTACGAAAATAAACTTTCAGTTAATTAATACTTTTGGTCAAGAATAGTCATGGTAATGGTAAATGATATTAATGATCAACAATATTCATGGTAAATTGGGGTTAACTATGCTCATGTACATGGTCTACCATATTCAACCATGGTCGTGTTCATGGTTAACCATAGTTAATCATAATAAATCATTGTCAACCATTTCGAACCATATTGTTGCTCAACCATACTCAACCGTACTCATGGTAAAGCATTTCCAATCATATTGTTGCTCAACCATACTCAACCATTCTCATCGCCAACCATAACCAATCACACTTGTAACATCCCCAGGTTGATCCCCAGTTATAATTGTAAATGTGTTTATTTTTCTATAGGCTTGTGATCCAAGATATCACGGTCCTGAGTTCCTATGTGACTATTAGGATGAAGAACCTAAATGTTGAGAGGAAAACGTTCCTATTATTGTAAAATGTAATGACTCATATATTAATATGATCAAACCACTATTCTAGACCAACCGGATAAAAAGTGAAGGGGGATAAACTCAAGTAGAGAGGGGGAAATGGGGTAATATTATAGGAACGGGGCTAAGCCTAGGGGGTCTTAAGCCAAGAGAATATTTTAATAATATTTTCTAAAAAATTAATGTATGTGATACATAAATTTATCCTAAGTTCTCAAAGAAACGGGTGAAACCACCAAGTGGGTACAAGAGAGATTTATTATGTGACAAGTGTCATCTCATGAACATGCGAATATAATGGGAAATCTTAGTGAAATTTCCCATATGGACCATCATTATGTCCAACAATTTTGGTAGAGGTGAACGAACATGCTCATGAGGGTGGAGAAGATATCTCTTTGTTGTCACCATTCATAACCTATTTCCATCTAGCATCTGTGTCTTGGTATTATCCATGATCATACTAGAGAGATGGTAGCTTTCTATAACAAGTGTCTTCTTGCAGGTTTGAAATGAAGAGGCAGGTTGCCAAGATCATAGTTAGTTGAAGAAGTTCGTTGTCAATCCTGTGACCCTTCTGTCCAAGTAGGAGAATTGTTATTTAAGAGGTGGGTTTCCAAGCCCGTAAGCATTCTCTCCAGGTGAGATAATTATTGGGAATTGTTTTCCCTAACTTCCAATGGAAGCTACATGGCTCAGAGACTTCCTTTCCATCTTGTTGTCGAAACTCAAAAGGGAAGTCGTGGTGTCGATGGGGCACACTCCCTGGGTGGGACAATCATGTGGGGGAAAAAGAGATAGTAGTTTCCTTGAGTTGGCACTTGAATATGAACAATATTTTTGTTTAGTAGACTTATATTGGGATATAAACCCATTTTCCCAAGTGGAGTTTATGCCCAGCTCGGGGATGACCTATTGCTAAGTTATAAGAAGTAGACTCTAAAGATAGGAGGAAAGTTGGAGGTCTACATGCAGTTGGTGGCTTATTTATACCAGATAAGTGGCTACCATGTGTTTGTTTTATTTATTGTATGAATGATTATGTATTCCTTTTATGGGTATTTTTTGTGTTATTTATATTTCAGCATACTACAGTTAAATGGTACATGAATTGTATCCATGGAATATTTCTCATGGTTATTTGTCTCTCTAATAATGCAATTTATGTTATGGGAAATGTCTTTTTGTAATTATAATTCTGCATACTTATTGCCAAAATTCCTAGGACTATACAATTTGTTCTTGAGAAGATTCTATGTAATTACTATTTTTTATGTACCATGTTTAGTTGCATATCAATTCCTATATATACACTTATTCCGAAGATATTGTATATTCCTACTTGTATGCCAAGTATTCCACATAACAAAGGGGTTTCATAGATGTTAAAATGTGAAGCCTTGCACAACTAGGGTTGGATATGCATCGTCTTTGTATTGAGAAGTTTCTAGAAGTAAATTCACCATGTAAAATGGTGAGTTATGAAATCCTTAGCCAGATTGGAAATTTTTTTGTAGACGTTGGAAGGTCTAGTTTGCATTTGAAAATTACTGGATAAATTCTAAATCGGTTAAGTCTAGGAACAGACTCTTAAACCTATGAATTCTTGTGATTTCTTTTTATTATTCCTAGAAAGAATCACAACCATAAAATCATAATAGTGAAATAATCCTCTCCATTGGTTGGGGTCCCTCATGTATAAGAGCTTCCAAAAGGACCATATCATTAGATGTCTTTGGATCCATTAGAGAATGGATCTAAATTGTCTCAACCATTTATCGTAGAAGGTTTCATCAAAATAGTTCATGGTTAGACCGGGACAAGAATCCAAGTTGATCGGATTCGTCGATCCATAGAACAATAATACAGAGTAATCATGATTGTCCATCGCAGTGGGTCCTTCAGAGTAGTATGGTCCAATGAAACAAAATTAATCTAAAGAGAAGACTTTGAGGAATCCTAACCATCAAATAGACAACAACTGGGATGTAATATTGGTTTTTGATTGACATGGAAGCTATTAGGTGTAATAGAGAGGAAGGATGATGTCATGTTGACATCCAGCTAATGAAAATATACTACATTTACAAGGAAGAGATGTGGAATCTTGTGAATGGTCGAGGTATTAGAGGGTGGGTCTTTGCCAAATTTAATCCCTTGGAGAGGTGTTTTAATCATAATTGTTGGTTGTGGGAATCCTAAAAACATCTACACCATCCATTAGAGTGTAGGGTTGCATAGGGACTATGAAACTACAAATCAATATGGGTTTTTGATCTATCAAAGTCGTAGTTATCGAAGGAGGAATGTGGACAAGGAATATTTTTCTTTGATATTAAGCTTTCGAAGAATATTCCCCTTTTAGTATCGAATTTCATGATGAAGGATTAAGAGCACATATGGTTATGTAGGAAAATAATTTCAAGTTGATAAGGATGATGTCACCCACCCATTGAAAAGAGGACAGGTGTCAACACATGGAGGGACATGTTAGTGGTCAGTGATGACATGTGCACCACATCAATCCACGTTGAGGGTCCACATTTAAAGTGGCGATTTGTTCCACGTGGAAATGTATTTTGATACTTTCAGGAGGCGGAGATTATGTGTTCTGGGTGCCACATGTTGTGCCAGGTGGTAGGTACACATTTCAACAGATGCTTAGGTGGTAGGTACACATGATAGCATATGTAGAAGGGGAATATCATGATCGTCTATAGGAGTTGACATTTTTGGAGTTAACTCTAACAAGTTCAAAGCACGACTCTGAAGAGTTTGGATTACAAATCCAAAGATCTCGTGACCTCAAAAAATTATTTGGGTCATCGATTAGAGGGTCGACATGGTGAAAAACAAGCATCAATATGTCGTGGGCTCCACCTACTCAAATATAAAGAGGTTTGGAAAGGATGTTAACCCATGTGTAATTTATAACTCCGATGAAATCCTAGTCGTATATTTCCATATCAATAGGATCATTAAATCTATTTGGGTGATGCTTTTAGACTCAAATATCGAAGTATGTAGGCTTGAAGTGGAAGCACTCCAATGGGAGAGTTTAAATAGCTATAAACAACATTGTCTAACAGTCCGAAAAGGCATGGGTATGAGGAGTGACATGAAAAATTCCACATTGGTGCCACATAGGATGACATTTGTCTCAGGTTTCCTTGTGGATGCCACATGGAACTAAGGTAGAATTGATCAAAGATAGCCCAGAAACTTTGAAAGACTATAAATTTTGATACAAAGCTCAAAATTGAGCATGGTTACAGTTGTTAGAAATATCTCGACGAGTAGAATAAATAAATGAAGTCCAATTGGTGAAAGGAAGTAGTTCAAAAAAAAAAAAATTTGACACCCCATCATCCTAAGAGAAGAATAGGGGGTCGAGTGATGTTAAAAGTGGTGTCATACCTATCGTTTCAACACTATTTCTGGTTGGGTCGGAGGTTAGTTACATGATTGATGTATTAAATCTAAGATCAACCTGTTGAAAATATTCTGGATAAAGGAGTCTAGATATCCACACATGAACATGAATGTGAATGGATAAAATAACAACATTTGGTTAAGGGATGCTCAATTTCAAAAGAATGAATGAAATGTTAAGAGTTTCGTTGTTATTTTCCTTGTAATACAAGGCTGTAATGATTAATGAAGGACTAATATTAGTCTCGAAAAGCACTTGCTGGAGCATTTCTAGATGACCAATAAGACAAATTGGCATCTAGCTGTGAATGATAACGATATAGGTATGGCTTTGTATGCTCAATAAATAATGAAATGGTATCGAGGTAAGTTTTTCCTTGATAAAGGTTTATTGAAAATGATTATATTCAGGCACAAAGGAGGTTGGACTTGGGAATTTTACGGCGTTGCGTAATGTTGTAATTACCTAGTTGTATTTTGAATTGTAATAGTTAATATAGCAAGATAAACATGAATGACTTATGTGGACTATATCCATAAGGGAATGAAATATAAGTATGATTACGATCAATAAATTGTCCATAAGGATGGGTGCAAGATAACTTCAAAGGAGACTGATATTAAGATCAACTAAATATGAAGGAATGATATAAAATCATCATATGGGTCCTTAAGAATTTGTTGTTCATACATTTGGGAAACATGTAAAAATCCTAATGAAATCCTTGTTTAGGGTTAGAATTCATGAGGAAAATTATGCATATTAGATGATGATGATAACTAGGAAATTCATCTACAATACATGGTAATACATGTATCACAAGATCATATGGAAGAATGGTTTCATAGTAAATGAAATATGTTGGACCTAATAAAAAGGATGTACATATTTACTTGAAGATATAGTGTCATGTCTCAAGCATACCTTACAAGATAATCAAAGGAAAAAATGAAGAATGTTAAGGTATGAGTCTAGGTGCATCTATGAAGGATTGGGAATCTAGTACAACAAAGTCACTCATGTTATTCAAAGTGATCAGTGGAATCATGGCACAAGAGTAAATTATTTATTGATCAAGTAGTGAAAGTATTTTCACCTTAAAGAAGCCAATGTAAAGAAAAGTGGTATTGGGTGGGAATAACTACTCCAAAAAGGATAGACATGGTAAAAAGTTATTCTTATGATAAGGAAACACCGAGTGTATACTTGGATATAAGACCAACATCTCCAAGGATCAGTGATACAATTTTGGGAGTAGAACCTCCACCATTATTATTATTAGAATGGTATAGTAGAAGTGTGGTAAAAATGTCAGAACTTCAAAGGTGAAGTATTGAAGGTATAGGTGATCTAAACAATGTTGGAAAATTATCTAGAAGTAATGCCCCATGTGCAAAGTGGAAATAGAAGTATACAACCATACTTCTAAGGAAAGGAAATACATAAATCTAAGAAAATTACAAAATGTAATAAGTCCAATAGAAATCAGAGAAAATAGGGAAAAAGTACCACTAACTAGATGCAAAGTGAAATTTTAAATTTATGACAACACTCAAAGCGTTGTTGCAGAAATGAAGGAATTATTGATGCTAGGAAGAATGTTGAGTGAAGTCCAATAGCATTGAATATTTTCCCAAGGTAAGTTGGGATGAAATTTAAAAAGGATCCAAGCATGGAGGTAATTTTCCTGAAAGGTAAATCAATGAGGGATCATAAAGAATAAAGTGGATCTAATTTTTAAAACTAGTAAGAAGAGAGAGAGATAGTACATAAGAGAACCAACTCAAGTGGAATGTACACCTTGGTATCACTCCAATAGGTTGGAAGAAACATTAGAGTTCATGATCTATAGTAAGGATAATGTTGAATAATCTAAAGTNATCAGTGGAATCATGGCACAAGAGTAAATTATTTATTGATCAAGTAGTGAAAGTATTTTCACCTTAAAGAAGCCAATGTAAAGAAAAGTGGTATTGGGTGGGAATAACTACTCCAAAAAGGATAGACATGGTAAAAAGTTATTCTTATGATAAGGAAACACCGAGTGTATACTTGGATATAAGACCAACATCTCCAAGGATCAGTGATACAATTTTGGGAGTAGAACCTCCACCATTATTATTATTAGAATGGTATAGTAGAAGTGTGGTAAAAATGTCAGAACTTCAAAGGTGAAGTATTGAAGGTATAGGTGATCTAAACAATGTTGGAAAATTATCTAGAAGTAATGCCCCATGTGCAAAGTGGAAATAGAAGTATACAACCATACTTCTAAGGAAAGGAAATACATAAATCTAAGAAAATTACAAAATGTAATAAGTCCAATAGAAATCAGAGAAAATAGGGAAAAAGTACCACTAACTAGATGCAAAGTGAAATTTTAAATTTATGACAACACTCAAAGCGTTGTTGCAGAAATGAAGGAATTATTGATGCTAGGAAGAATGTTGAGTGAAGTCCAATAGCATTGAATATTTTCCCAAGGTAAGTTGGGATGAAATTTAAAAAGGATCCAAGCATGGAGGTAATTTTCCTGAAAGGTAAATCAATGAGGGATCATAAAGAATAAAGTGGATCTAATTTTTAAAACTAGTAAGAAGAGAGAGAGATAGTACATAAGAGAACCAACTCAAGTGGAATGTACACCTTGGTATCACTCCAATAGGTTGGAAGAAACATTAGAGTTCATGATCTATAGTAAGGATAATGTTGAATAATCTAAAGTAATCTCTATGAAGCCAAAAGGAAAAGAGATTGGTGTAAGAAAACATAAGGGCTGAAGTAATTTAGAAATGAAGAGATAAAACATTTGGGTCTAGTAAGATCTATGAGCGTTAAAGGCCGACGTCAAAAAGAGAATCACGACTGAATGTGTAATCTATTCACATAAGTGTCGAGTAAGAGGGGTCAAGTTAATATATGAATGTTGAATATTACATAACAACATAATGTATGGCTGGAAATACAAAATTGGCTATGAATGGTTGGCTTAAAAAGTTCTCATAGAGAAAGAAATTGTGCTCAATGATGATAAGAGGAGGAAAAAAGAATACATGAAAAATTAGTAAGGACCAAGAACAACTGCGAACAACAAACATAGGTGTGAATAACGATAGGAATTGTTGAATTTTTTTTAGAAACAATTATGTTATGGATTGTGGGACAACCATACATAGCATAGGAAGCTTGAATGCATATGCAATTATAAGCATATTTAAAATGCATTATTAGTACATATAAATTATATTAACTAATTCATATATATAACATGTGAAGATGAAGAGTGGTCTACTACTATATATATGAACATGAAAAGTGCTAAGCATGACTATTATACCGAGGAAAATGACGAACTCATTGCATAGTTGAAAGTATTTCTGATGATGCTACCAGAGATGGAAATTCACATGACACAATAAGAAGGATTAATTGTTGCTTATTAGGTTGGTAAAGGAAAGTGATAAGTTTCTATAGTTACCCAGTAGTCATGTAAGAAATATGAATTTTATGTAACTATGTTGCAAACTTGTTGAAGGAAATTAGATGAAGTTTCCCTCATCCAAAGTTTGTTTTATAAAATATTTATATTATATAATTGAATGCATTTAGAAAATGATTTCCATATGGTATGGTAAAGGCCATAGGCCTGGGATAGTTGTAGAGTTTTTATTTTGGCATACATTCATATGACATAGTAATAAGTCATGATATGTTGGTTATGGCTTAATAACGAAAGAAGGAAAGGGGTGTGACCCTATTATAGGAACGAATGCCAACAAAGCTAGTCATGTATGAGGCCATAACATGATTTGATTTGAAAATAATATAATTCCACAAAAGTATCGATAGGACTTTCCATTATAAATAGTGTTTAAGCTGCAACCTTTTTGCTAACACAAAAAGACACCATAAAATTACCTTGGTTTAGTGTTTATATTGGAAAGGAAGACATCCAAATGGTTAAGAAAGTAATCAGAACAATAAGGATAAGATGTGGAAGAATTGGCCAAACCACCTAATTATCATGGTGGGATGCATGATTTAGATCAAGGCTTTCTGAAGATAAATGCAAGAGTGCATTGAATAGATATGCATAGATAATTTCATTCATGCATAGTGCAGAGAAGGTAATTTTTCGCTCATGAATTCTAACATAAAGTGTGTATTCTTAAAGACTTCATGGAACGCATTTTACAAATGCATGTATACCACATATTTTGTAAAAATGATCATTCTAGTGGCTGAGATGTTGAGAACATGTATAACTCATGAAGTTGTTAACATTCATAAACTGCTAGGTATTGCAACAAAAGAGTTTTATCTTGAAGTAGTGATATAAGGATGGCCAACAAAGAATTTTTTTAGTAGTGCAGGAGGAACCAGAAGGCGATATCCAAGTGGAACCCCTATGCATTTTGGACAAGAAAAAAAGAGTACTTCAGAATAGATCCATTGCCCAAGTAAAAGTGTAATGGAAGCACTTTATCCCTCAGGAGGCCACTTGGGAATTGGAAGAAGATATGCTAAAATCTTATCCAATTCTGTTCTGAGAGAGGATTAAACACTGAGGACAGTTTTGTACTTAGGGGGGACAGGATGTGATATCCTCAAATTGTTAGAAACTAAATTCCAAGTTGAATTTAGAAATAAATTACCATTTATGGAAAACCCAAATTTAGATTTTTGGAATATGTAATTATTATTTTTATGGTTGTTGGGAAAAGGTTTGACTTGATGGACACATGTATGAGAATTTATTTTTAATAAATTAAATGTTGGAAGACAAATGGAACAACCAAGTTAAAAATAACTGACTATGACTCGATGAGTGGGGAAAAAGTTTGAGTTAACTCGGGGCTTATTTTTACAAGTGTCAGAAATTGAATTATGTCACTAGCAACCCCTAAAAATCAGGGATTTATAAAGCTGCAAATTTCCCCAAGGATGGAAAGGAATGTAAAGCACTATACAGAAGGTAAATACAACATATGTGGGCGGGAGGACACTGATTAGTATGTTGGGGAATGAGAATTGTTTTTGTTGTTATGAAAACATCTAGTGTGAGGAAAAACATTTTGTGAACCATTGAAAGTTGTAGTGGATAAGGAGTGTGACAGAGTTTGACCTTATGGATTCATGGTCGAGATAGGGGGTGATCAAGACAAGTTTTCATGGTTCTTTTGTTTCTACAGTTGGGTGGAATGTGGTTTTTCCATTTGTTTCTTAGCATCAATATTCAGATATGTATCTCAACTCTGTACTTTTATTGTTGATTTTATATTGTTGATATTATATGGTTGATTCTATGCTATGCTATGCTTTATATGAGTGGGCCTAATGGTTAAGAACATGTGTTTCCTCTTAAGAGGTCACAAGTTCAAATCTAGAGGGGTCCCTTGTCCCACAAACAAGTGGGTCTCATACACCAATTTGGTGTGGCTTGGCCGTGACCTTGAAAATAGATTATTATTATTATTATAAATCAAAATTTAATTAAGTTGACTATGTAGCCGTGTTATACATTTCTCGAGTGTTATAGTTGTGTGTGTGTAATTATAAAATTGTGTATATGTTCCTTTTTTTCATGATAGACTTATTTCTTTGATTATTATTCAATTACTCTACAAAATCAAAATACTTTAGAAAGAAACAATTATAAATAGACTTTATGGGATTTTTCTACTATTATGTTAAGAATAGGTGGAAAAAAGAATAAAATTCCCAATTACATTCTTTATATAAATTAACAAAGAAATATAACTAATATAGAATATCTCAGAATGCTTGACAAAATACATTTCTTACACTCATTAGGTCACTAAAAAAATAGTACATATGGGGGTTCTATAGACCCAAGAACTCCATAACTAGTTTTAAACGGAGTTTTAAAAGAGCCTACATAGAAACTATCTCTAACTAAAGTGAATGCGCACATGGACCGATAAAGGAACATCATGGAACTCGAATGCCTTTTGGTGGCAGGAAGCTTCTTTCACCAAGAACACTATTATTTCCAACATGAAAGAGAAGTAATTGGAAGGTTTTAGTAACTTTACTAGTATTCAAGTCATTAAATAATGACATAAATAAAATAATTCAAAGACACAACTTATCTTGTATCCCGATGAATATCAGATTGTCTTCGTTTTCTTTTGTGAAGTATTTGATCCATGATTCAGGAGGAGGAGGAGTGGGTTCATAACCATATGATGGGTTCCCTCGCAAAGAAAAAGGGACCCATCATTAATTTATATCCATGCATAGAATTTCACTTGTGAAACTAAAGAAAGCAGATCAGACATTTAAATAAAGTTTTGTGGCTTCATCATTCCTATACATGTCCTCTAAAATCTTTAGAATATAAAATACAGAGAAAGATTATAAACAAAAAAAGTACAGATTGTAAAAAGAGAAGAAACTTGAAAAATAATATTTAATAAAGAGGTAGCTACAACAAGCAAAAGTGATACCAGTTTATCATCGTAATAGTCCTTTTGCAGAGTAATCATAAAAAGAATTACCTAGCAGTATTTACCAAAATCCTATATAGAGGACCAAAAGGACGGATGAAATTTACTCTAACAAAGTTAACAATTAAAACAGAGCTACCAATTGTTCCTATATCGCATAGATGTAATTTCAACAAGGATAATTATCACAATAAATAAATTATTAAATTAATAAGTATTTACAGAGGTGCAGAAGATGCGATATGGAGATATATTTGGATAATGATCATAGTAAGGAAATTGTTAAATCACGAAGTATTTACAGAGACACAAGGATATGATCGGAGTACATAATTACTGTAAGAAGGTAATGAGTTTGTTAAGATTTATTAACTCAATTTTTTTTAATCCAAATCCCTTTTAAAAGACTGTACCGTGCATACAACTGAAGATATTGTGAATAAGGATGAATATAGGGAATAACAAATAATCATTAACCTAACAGAGATAGAGACTTACGATTTCACTCAGGGGGTTCTAAATTTAAGGCATCTAATAACTAGTGAATACATACATAGAAATGATGGTTTCCTTTAAAGAAAAATTAACGGTTTTTCAACCTTGCTATACAAATAGATAGATATTTCGAATACGATTAACCATACAAAGAATAAATTGTCCAGAGGGTAATGACTTATTACAGAGGATTTCTTTTGAGTCTTATTACCAGTTTTATTTTCCACGGTCGGTTGTGTTGCATGCTAAAAATCCATTCAGTGTCTTTGTTCTTATGGTTCAAAACACAGGGGTCGCAAAAGATAGCACGCTAGTTTCTTCTGCTTTGGTAATATTTTGGGTTCTTTTACAATTTACCCATCATATATTCGATGTTTACAACTAAATTTCCCACAGTCTAATGTTTTTAATCTAACTTGCACGTTCCTTTTATTGCTTTAAAGCATACTAACATGAGTTGGTCTTGCTCGCTATGGTGTTCAACGAAAAATACTCAAATAATAGTAAGCTCCCCATGTCCTTCGCTCTATACTTCGTAATGATTTTTACAACTAAGTTATCCGAAAAATTATAGATACTAATGTTATAATTTACATATTGTCATGTATCTTGGACTATCATGACGTCTTACTCGATCCCGACATCATGCTTAATCTCTCTCACTTTGAGATATGCACATTCTAACGTTTACTATGAGTTCAAAAGAGGGTTAATATTTAGGTTTTTCTTCGCATGCCTTATAAAAATTTCAAATTTTAGCGTTTGGAAGGGATTAGGTTCCATCGTGATTATTTCGGATTTGGATCACAAACTTTTGGTAATCCCTTTGTAATATAGCCGTGAGACTCTATATTAACTCGACATTACTATTTCAAATGATTTTCATTACTGTATAAGCTTTATACAAGGATTTCATTCACTGGCTTTATATTAAAAACAAATTTGTCTTCTCTCTCTGATTTGGCATTATGCACAGGAAATGTTTGTTCTTGCATTATTTTCTTTTTGTATTATACACAGTATCGCTTTTTATTCCTACGTTTTGGCATGATAAATAGTAATATAATTTGTTCCTTTATGTTGGTCGTACAAATAGAAATGTAATTTATTCCTTCTCTATTTCATTATAATTTGTTCACCACTATATTGAAACCATCAATATAAATTATTTTAGTGGTTAAGGAAACTATTCTGATAGTTATCGAATACATATCTTGTTATGGATTTAATATTTTACTTATACTAGCTCATCCTGGATTCTCTTATTCTTCTTAATGGTCATCACTCACACTGTAAATCAACTGTTTTATTTCAATTTAACTAGAACAACTTATATTAGACTTATGCACTATACGGATTTGATGTATGTACACTGCTAGTATGTTCAACGGTTAACTCCATTAAAATGGATTGGATTTCCACAGATATTTTAAAACACATGTTATTATGCATAAGATTGAAACCTATGTTAATATAAACAAAACACACAACATTTTCATAATAACTTTCAAAACTAAAAGCCAAATTTAGAACCACGCTCATCTAAAAACCAAAATCGTAATTATGATTTCTTTTCCTCAACATATTGATAATATTTAATAAAATAAAAGAGAATGGAACCTGTACAATTCTCACAATCAAGAAAATGGATAAAAACTATCTGAAGGTCATTGTTCCACCCAATCAAAATCTAGAACAACCAATATCACTTGTTGTGAATACCCTCGATCCTAATCGTTGAACTACAACAACAAAGACTGTGGCTTTTTATTCTTCAAAACTTACTACAAAAATTCACACATGTCATTCTCTAGTATCTTTCACAGTCACGTAGCCTCCTGCTCAATTGATATGAAATATTTTTTATTCACTTGCCTAGGACTTTTGGTCATTAATGAGCCACCAGCTCAACTCTCACTCTCGCTTGAGTTTGACTGGATTTTCTGGGAAGATTCCCCCTGCATCACTTCAAATCGATTCAAGATATTTTTGAGTTGGTATTTCATAGTGCACCACTTATAATTCCTCCTTGTGCATCATCAATTACTCTTTTAATGATTACCTTCATATTGTTCTTCCATTTTTTATTAAATTTTTGAATTGTTCTTCCCTTTTTTATTAAATTATTTTTCAAAATGTATTTAAGGACGAAGAAGACTGTGTCTCTTTATTTTTCAAAACTTACTATAGAAATTCACACATTTCATTCTCTAGTATCGTTCATAGTCACCCAGCCTCCTGCTCAATTGATGTGAAATATTTTTTATTCACTTTCCTAGGACTTTTGGTCATTAATGAGCCACCAACTCAACTCTAACTCTCACTTGAGTTTGAATGGATTTTCTGGGAAGATTCCCCTGCATCACTTGAGATCGATTCAAGATATTTTTGAGTTGGTATTTCATAGTGCGCCATTTATAATTCCTCCTTGTGTATCATCAATTACTCTTTTAATGATTACCTTCATATTGTTCTTCCCTTTTTTATTAAATTATTTTTCAAAATGTATTTACAAATGTTTAGTTTCTACCCCCTTGGTCAAACTTTTGTCAATCAATAGTTTAATACAAGTCTTAATAGTTTCAAATTTTTGGATATTTGACGCAGACCCCCAACCCTCGGGTCAAGGTCCGCTACAGGATCATTCTAGTTCCTACCCTTGAGTTGGATAGACTCTTCGATTCCTCTTCGGGGAATCCCACACACATAAAATGGCGCTTCTCCATAGGTCCTTATGAATTGAGCCCACACGATCAAACACGAAGCATCAATTCCAATCTCCCTCTGACCAAACAATGTGGTCGTATTTCTCGCGATTTTGGAACTTCAGAGTTCATGAATTCGAAAATTCTTCTTCCGAGTCTCTCAACTCTTCACCTTTCGATTCCCAAACTTCCAATATGCTGAAACACTTGTCGTGTCCTCTCCCACGACAGTATCGCGTTTTGCAATTTCGGGAATCTCGAAAATGAAATCTCGAAATCTTATCCTTCGAAATGTCGAAATGTCGAGTTCCAACACGCTTCACCAATAGCTGGCCCCACACAAATCTTTTCGCCCTTTCGGGACATCGCACTTCACGATTTCGCGAATCTTGCTACAAGGCTTTCAGCGCTCCACCTCATGAAACCCCAAAATGGTCAACAAAGGTTTGACCTCTGTGTCGACAAGTATGCCACCTATCCTGTAGTGTCCCCAAGGCCGAGCCCCGTTACAGATCATGTTATATGCAAAATAATTGTAAATATGTTCTATAGGCTGGTGAGCCAAGTTTTGAATAAGTTGTAGGCTTATGAGTTTTGTTAGGCCAGGGGAGCCTAAGTGTTGA
>SNQJ01S0002957.1:352612-432531 GCA_010110895.2 Picea sitchensis | reverse complement strand
TATATTTTACTCTGAGATTTAAATGTGTTTAATTGTGTTAAATGCATGTGGTTATAATTCCTGTATCAATTATGTAAACATTCATGTATAGAATGGTAATTGAGGGGTTTGGAAACCTGGGTAGTGTAAAAGGGTACACTACATATCCACTCTCCATTGTCTACGATCTTTCACATAGATTCTTCTACCCCTTCAACTCTCGAATCCCGAAATGAGAGTTCACGAGAGCTCTAACAGCCCCATCTCTCCTAAGATTTATCCTTAGAAAACACTCGTCATAACTCTTCTTACTCCTCTACAAGATCTGACGGCTCTCGAGACTTCCCAGATTCTCCACGGAGAATTCCGACCGTCCGTTCCTCCTTGACAACTCCCACAAATTGAACAAGTTATTCCTTCGCTGGAACTTATCTACCTGTAAAGTAACTTTGTAGTGCCTCCCTTTGAACTCTTCAAGGTACTAACCCTCCTGAACTTTTCTTTGACAACTTCGAAGACTCTATCCCTCTGGAACTTGTTCGAAAAATCCTCAAGTCCTTTGGAGTTGATTCCTGCACGCACTCCTTGCGACACTTCTTCAAATACGCTTTAATATTTGAACCTCTTCGACTCTGTGCATTTCTTGCAACAACAATATTTCAACAATTCCCTCAGGTTGTAAGATCTGAGACTCTACTTGTCCTACGCACACCTTGCACGACTCATGTGATCAACTTGCACTTTTGTGGGAATGAGAATAACGTTATCTCTCATGAACTTTCATAGATGAAACTCTAAACCCTTGTCAATGCACTCCTTGTGGACAAACTCCACTGCACTCCTTGCAGGAATTTTACTCACTCAGGTTGAGAAACAATTGAAACTCATTCCTTACTCTCTCTCTCTCATATTTCAAACATTCAACAAGAAATCATTCATACATAGCGTAACAACACATGCATAACAGAAAGAGTAAAATAGCTATAAGCATAGCATTCAACATGCATACATAGATAATATCACAACACCATAAGTCTGAATCAAAGCTTCATGTATTAATTCAGGACTTATGTACATGGGTGTTTTCAAATACAACTCGCTGCTCTCTTTCTCGCAATGGCTGAATGTTATTCTTCTTATCTATGCTCTATGCTCAATTGGCAATGTTGCTAATGTTACAAATGATGCAAGATGAGGGTGTCTATAGTCAGTTTTCCCTCCTATGCTCTAAACTGTCTAATATGTAATTCAATGCTACCTACTTACATTTACTACACATAATGTCTCTACCTACTACAGATGACAGCGAATCGCTCATGATCTGTTTACAATCTACAAGTGTGCCTCCTCTTAATTATTTCATTTAATATCCGCACATTTATTTCGAAACACTCCAAAACACTTTTGACAATGTGTTAAAATACGCTGGCTC
The DNA here is from genome assembly GCA_010110895.2 of Picea sitchensis. Classification (NCBI taxonomy): domain Eukaryota; kingdom Viridiplantae; phylum Streptophyta; class Pinopsida; order Pinales; family Pinaceae; genus Picea; species Picea sitchensis. The sequence continues at coordinate 431,120 of SNQJ01S0002957.1, read as the reverse complement.
TTGTCCCAGCTGTCTTCCACCTCTGTGCTTTCTTGTTGTTGGTGATGATCCTGCATCATACTCCCTTGCTTGAAAATTTCTATGGGCTCCTGTCCATGAGCTCTCGCATGGTTTTTCCATGCCTCTGGATTTCAGCTTCATTTTCCTAGCTGGCATTTTCAACTGGATGTCCCTTCCACTTGACCAAGTAATTAAAATATTCCTTTCGCCTGGTCCTCTTACTAACTCTTTTTTCCAATATACTTTCCATCTATGGTTTCTCTGCAACTGGCATCTGTTTGGCCCATTGAACCTCTGGTTTTTCACTATCTACTCCTACCTCTTCAACTTTGTAAGGGTACAAATTTGAGATGTTGAATATCAGAGAAATTCCAATCCCCTCGGGTAATTCAATCTCATAAGAATTTGCCCTAAATTTCCTTAGGATCTTACACGATCCAACTTTCTTCATTTTCAGTTTATTATATGTCCTCCTTGGGAACCTTTCCTTTCTCAAATGTGCAAGGATCAAATCACCAACTTTGAACTGAAGTTCTCTCATGTGTTGATCTGCTCTTCGCTTATACTCTTGGCTCAAGATTTGTAATCACTCCCTAACTTGGTTATGAAGCTCCTTCATCGCTTTTGCGAAATCCTCTACACTTAGCACTTCTAGTCGCAGTCTATTCTGAATATCTTAATTCATAAACTCCCCTTGGATGCATTCCATAAACAATTTGGAATGGACTCTGCCCTATGGTTTTGTTGATTGAATCATTATAAGCAAATTCCGCCTGTGGTAGAATATTGTCCCACTTACTGTGGTGTTCTATCACCAAACTCCTCAGGAAGTCTCCCAAACTTATGTTCACGACTTCTGTCTGTCCATCCGTCTGAGGAAGATAAGCTGAACTGAACGACAAGTTTGTTCTCATCTTTTTCCATAAGGTTCTCTAGATGTGTCCCACAAACTTGGTGTCTCGATCTGAAACTATGCTCCTTGGTAAGCCGTGAAGTTGAATGACTTCTTTGAAAAACAAATTCATAATGTGAGTTGCATCACTGGTTTTCTAACATGGTACAAAATGTGTCATTTTAGAAAATCGGTCCACCACTGCAAAGATCAAGTTGAACCCTCTTTGTGTTCTCGGAAGCCCCAATATGAATTCCATGCTTACTGCATCCCACGACCTCTTAGGTATGGGTAACGGTTGATATAAGCTTGCATTCTGCCTTTTTCCTTTTGAATGATGGAAAATCCTACATCTGTCCACGAATCTTTTGACGTCTGCTCTCATTCCTAGCCAAAAGTATGACTCATTTAACTTTGAGAACATCTTGTCGTTACAAAAATGCCTGGCCAATCCTCCAGTATGTTTCTCCTTCAACAAATTCTCCCTCGTGGAGCATTCTGGAATACAAAGTTGATTACCCTTGAACAATAATCCTTCCTGGATCATGTATTCTATCCATTGACTTCTGTCCCTAAGAATTTGATTGTCAGCTACTTCATACGCCTCCCTAAAATATGGATCCTCTGTGTACATTTCCCTGAGGTTATCAAAACCCAAAGTTTTGACTCTGAAATCTTGCAATAGCAAACACTTCCTGCTCAAAGTATCAACAACTTTGTTAGCAATTCCAGAAATATGCTTAGTTACAAAAGTAAAGTTTTGCATGTATTCAACCCATTTAACATGTCTTTGATTCAACTTCTCCTGTTGAGTCACAAATTGTAAAGCATGATTCTCACTGTATAAGACAAACTCCTTAGGAATCAAATAGTGTCTCCATTTCTTCAATGCTTGAATAATAGCATAGGACTCCTTATCATACGTGGAGTATTTTATTTTCGCTTCGTTCAACTTCTCGCTGAAGTATGCTATCGGTCTATCTACTTGGCTCAAGACTGCCCCTATTGCAAATCCACTTGCATCACATTTTACTTGAAATGTCTTTTTGAAATATGGCAACACCAAAATTGGTTGTTCCATGATTTTCCTTTTCAACAAATTGAATCTTTTCTCTGCTCCTTCCGTCCAATGAAAATATTTATGTCTTTTCTTCACTGTGTCCATCATCGGTGTGCTAATTCCATTGAAATTCCTGATGAATTTTCTGTAGAAACTAGCCAATCCATGAAAACTTCGAACCTCAAATATACTCTTCGGTGATGGCCAATTCTTAATCACCTCCACTTTATCTGGATCCATCCTCAACTTGTCTACAGAAACAACAAACCTTAAATAAATGAGCTCTGTCTTCATGAATGAGGATTTCTTCATGTTTATCAGCAGCTTCTCTTGTTGTAGCCTCTGCATCATTGTAGCCAAATGTTTCAGATGCTCTGCCTCTGTTTTACTGGAAATCAGTATGTCATCAAGATACACAATGAAATTTTTTTCGATGAAATCCTTCAGGACTTTATTCACCAATCTCATGAAGGTACTTGCCGCATTTGTTAAGCCAAACGGCATAACAAGCCATTCATACAGCCCCTCATTCGTCTTGAAGGTTGTCTTCCATTCGTCACCTTCTCTCATACGAATATGATGATATCCACTTTTCAAATCAACCTTTGAAAAGAATTTTTCCCCACTTAAACAATCCATCAAATCATCCATCCTTAGTAATGGAAATCTGTACCTGATGGTAATCTTGTTAATTGCCCTTGAGTCTATACACATCCTCTAGCCTCCATCTTTCTTCGGACTGAGCACTGTCGGAATAACACATGGACTCAAGCTTTCTCTAACCAACCCTTTGTCCATTAAATCCTGGACTTGTCTCTTGACCTCTTCATTCTCCTGCGGCATCAGTCTACACACTTCTTTGTTTGGTAAGCTAGCTCCTAGTATGAGATCAATGTGTTGACTTATACTCCTGATCAGTGGTAATGAACGAGGTAGTTCGTCTATGACTATGTCAGCAAACTCCTCCAGTAGCTTCTGGATTTCCTTTGGTAGATCATCCACTCTTGTGCTGGTCAAAACAATTCTAGGTTTCCTGACCACAATGAATTGTGGATCTTACTTCTTCTTAACCTCCTTAAGAAGTTCCTTCCCACTCATGAGAAGTACAGTGTTTCTTACTTCAGGTTTCACCTCTTTGTCCTTAATTGGCAACAACATGTGAATTCTCCCATTCTTCTCTAGGGTATATGTGTTCTTCCTCCCATCATGAACCACATTCCTGTCATATTGTCATGGTCTACCCAACAATAGATGACAAACATCCATGGGAATGAAATCACATAATATCTTATCATTATATCCCCCTATTTAAATTCAACTAAACATTTTTTAGTGACAATTACCTGATGTCCTTTTTGTATCCATGAAACTCTGTATGGGCTTGGATGTTCAATAGTCTCCAGCTCCAGCTTTTCTACCATCTCTGCAGAAATGAGATTGTCTGTGCTACCACTGTCCATGATGACCTTGCATACCCTGTCTTTGGTCTTGCAAGCAGTCCGAAAAAGACTGTTCCTTTGCACTGGATTATCCGCCTCCTTTTTCGGCGTCAAGAGAACCTTTTGCATCACCAGTGATCTTCCACCTTCAACATCCTCTGCTTCAACATTCCTCCTTTGTGCTTTGGCAATGTGAGTCTCACCACCTTCATTCTTCTTATTTGGACATTCATAAGATTTGTGTCCATTCTTTCTTCATGTGAATCATTTTATTACTCCACCTCTGCCTCTTCCTCTTCCTCTAGCACGAGGAAAAGTGTTATTATCAGCATAGTCTCCTCCCTGTTCAACATGCTTCCCTCTATGTGAGCTTCCACCTCTCTCGGTTTGAGGTTGAGGTTTCTTCCACTCTTCATTAGGCTTTTGATTCCTATCTTGGACAACTCTTTTGCCTCTGGGTTGACTTCTGCCTCGGCTCCTTTGAATTTTCTTTTGGCTCAGCTTCTCTTCAGCCTTCAGAGCCATCTGATAAGCATCTTCTACAGTCTGAATGATCATCATGCTCATCTCATCCTGAATGTCGTATCTTAGACCATTCATGTACCTGGCAACTTTTTCATCATCACTTTCTTGATGACCTGCCCTGATGTTTAGCTTGTAGAACTCTTCAGTGTAATCCTTCACTGACATCAGCTTCTATCTCAAATTTTGCATCCTTCGAAACAAAGTGATTTGATAATCCTTGGGTATGAATTTTTCCTTCATCTTCATGATCATTCTATCCCAACTCTTCATTTTCTGCTTGCCTTTGCAATGTCTGTCAACTTGTAGTTCATCCCACCACAATGTTGCATGTCCTTTAAGTCTTGTGACAGCATGTTTGACCTTCCTGTCTTCCTCGACATCTTCATAGTCAAAATATGTGTCTGGAGCCCTAATCCAGTCTAGAAGCTCTTCAACATCCAGGTTTGCTTTGTATACTGGAATGTCCATTTTTGCCCTGGCACCCATTCTTGCAACAGCCCTAATCAGGCATTCATTTGCTGCATCTTCTGCTGCAACTTCTTCTCCTTCATGTCTAGCTTCATCTTCACTTTCAGATTCACTGACATCTCCAACACTGACTGTGCGCCTCTGTGTTGTCTCCATGTCCTCGAGTCTGGCGCGTAGGTCACACATCTCTCTTTCTATGGTTGTATCAGGTACTTTCCTGCCCCTTCTTCTTGGCATTTCCCTTTCCTCTAGTGGATAGGGTGTTTGTCTATCTCTTCTTCTCGATAGCATGGTAAATCTTTCTTTTCCCTGCTATAGAAAGCAAATAAATCTTTCTGTCCTCTGATACTAGAAATGACACAGACCCCCAACCCTTGGGTCAAGGTCTGCTAAAGGATCATTCTAATTCTTGCCCTTGAGTCAGATAGACTCTGTGATTCCTCTTCATGGAATCCCACGCACATAAAATGACACTTCTCCCTAGGTCCTTATGAATTGAGCCCACGTGATCAAACAAAAAGCATCAATTTCGATCTCTCTCTGACCAAACAATGTGGTTGTATTTCTCGCGATTTTGGAACTTCGGAGTTTGCGACTTCGCGACTTCTTATTCTAAGTCTCTCAAATCTTCGCCTTTCGATACCCAAACTTCCGATGTGCTGAAACGCTTGTCGCATCCTCTCCCATGACAGTATCGCGTTTCGCAATTTCAGTAATCTCGGAAATGAAATCTCGAAATCTTATCCTCCAAAATGATGAAATGGCAAGTTCTGACACACTTCACCAATAGCTGGCCCCACACAAATCTTTTCTCCCTTTCGGGACTTCACACTTCATGATTTCACGAATCTCTCTACAAGGATTTCAGTTCTCCAACTCACGAAACCCCAAAATGGTCAACAAAGGTTTGACCTCCATGTCGACAAGTACGCCACCTGTCCACTCTCCACTGTCTACGATCTTTGACACGGATTCTTCTGCCCCTTCAACTCTCGAATTTCGAAATGAGAGTTCATGAGAGATCTAATGGCCCCATCTATCCTGAGCTCTATGCTTAGAAAACACTCATCGTAACTCTTCTTTCTCCTCTACAAGATCTGATGGCTCTCGGGACTTTGTGGATTTTCCATGGAGAATTCCGACCGTCCGTTCCTCCTTGACAACTCCCACAAATTGAATAAGCTATTCCTTCGCTGGAACTTATCTGCCTGTAAAGTAACTTTGCAGCGCCTCCCTTTGAACACTTCAAGGTACTAACCCTCCTAAGCTTTTCTTCGACAACTTTGAAGACTGTATCCCTCCGGAACTTGTTCGAAAAATCCTCAAGTCCTTTGGAGTTGATTCATGCATGCAATCCTTATGGCACTTCTTCAAATACGTATTAATATTTGAACCTCTTTGACTCTGTGCACTCCTTGCAATAGTAGTCTTTAAACAATTCCCTCAGGTTGTAAGCTCTGAGACTCTACTCGGCCTTCGCACACCTTACACGGATCCTGTGCTCAACCTGCACTACTACGGGAATGAGAATAATGTTATGTCTCTTGAGCTTTCAGAGATGAAACTCTGAACCTTTGTCAACGCACTCCTTGTGGACAAATTCCACTACACTCCTTGCAGAAATGTTACTCACTCAGGTTGAGAAACAATTGAAACTCATTCCTTACTCTCTCTCTCAGATTTCAAACATTCAACATGAAATCATTCATACACAGCGTAAAAACACATGCATAACAGAAATAGTAAAATATCTATAAGCATAGCATTCAACATGCATACACAGAGAATATCACAACACCATAAGTTTGAATCAAAGCTTCATGTATTAATTCAGGACTTCTGTACATGGGTGTTTTCAAATACAGCTCTCTTCTCTCTCTCTCTCGCAATGGCTTAATGTTATTCTTCTTATCTATGCTCTATGCTCAATTGACAATGTTTCTAATGTTACAAATGATACAAGATGAGGGTGTCTATAGTCGGTTTTCCGTCCTACACTCTAAATTGTTTAATCTGCAATTCAAAGCTACCTACTTACATTTACTACACATAAATGTCTCTACCTACTAAAGATGAGAGCGAATCGCTTATGATCTGTTTACAATCTACAAGCGCCCCTCCTCTTAATTATTTCATTTAATATCCACACATTTATTTCAAAACATTCCAAAACACTTTTGACAACGTGTTAAAATGCGCTGGCGTTTGTCCCAGTTGTCTTCCACCTCCGCACTGGATTGTTGTTGGCAATGCTCTTGCATCAATATTATAGCTTTCGTGGCACATGAGAGACCCGTTATTAGTTTTCACTCTACTGTTTGTTTAACAAAAAAAAATTATTCTTAAAAAAGAAAATAATTACAAACAGAGACCGGTCTTTTCAATTTATTCCAGACATCCTTTATCCATTTTATACCTCCTTAAAATAAGAATATGATCACCAGAATGTAACCCATTACAATATATCTAGTTGAAATCAAATGTATATAGAGACAACGATAGGAAATAAAGAAGGAAAAATATCTATTTAACATTGTTGAAGAAATTTCCTACGTATAGAGTATACAGATCCTATATTAAAGAATGCCTTACAGGATAAATGCATAAGGATTGAAATAATGAGTGAAAGACACCGGGAAACTTGCACTAACGACATAATAAGGATGGGAGTTCCTTAAATTTGGGAATAGTGTTGAAAGAAAAACACGTCTAGTTTTAACCAATGAACAACCGTGACACTGTGTGTCGAATAATTGCAAGAGTATTGTGTTTAGAACGAGTTGTAAAAACCCTCAGTAAAGAGAAATCTTGTTATCTCTTAGACGATGGTCTAGTTCGACCTAAAAGAAATGAGAGACAAGTCTGTAAATATAAAATATAGATTACCACTATTCTGGTAATCACTTTTCTTACAAACAGAAAAAAAGAGATAGTATGATACATAACCAAAAATTCAAGGAGTAATGGCAACTAGCCATAAACTTCTGAAGACTAAACTATTGTGTTTCCTTGCAACAAATTCTAAACATATTTTTATGGATAATGGTAGTTATCCTTACCTGCAAATGAATTCAAATGCATGAGAGGTAACAAGATCGACACCTTTGTTCTTCTGAGTTTTCCCACAAGTTTTAACCCTAAACTCCTGGAACGAAATAGGATTATCAAATATCTCCATCAACCAGAGAAAAAACTCCTACAGAAACAAACGATAGAATGAATAAGGAAAATGGATGTAAAGATATCTGATTCAAGTGAGGACAGACCTCGATCCCATAAACTCATATGTACCCTCGAGAAATGAAATTTTCTTACATCGAGCCATGTGACGCGAGAGACGTGGGGCGGTTAGATTAGTTACTTGTTTGGCTTGAAAGGCCATTACATACTAGCACAACAGCTAACTCAACAGCTAACTCGTTGTTGTTGAATGCTGATAAGTCGTACGATTGGTAAGATGAAATGAAGAATACGAAACCACTTAATAATATGAAATTATTGATTGTAATTATGCAGTTGTCATCAGTAAATGTGGTATAAATGTAAATTTAATATTGTAAAATGATAAAAAGTTAAGAGTAGAGTAAATTTGTAATTTCAATTAAGTTTGTTAATCATTTAAACATGGCAATTAGACGATCACAAAGTAATTTTTTAATCATATTAAGTAAATGTTAAAAAGTAAACAGGTTAAAAGAAGCTTTTAAAAATGATAGAAAATTATGAACATGAGATCTAGTTCATTAATTTGGAAGAATGACTAAAAATATGCTAGCATCTTTAATTGATAACCATAAAATTGAAATTTATAATTAAAAGATCATTAAATGTATCCATTATCAATAGGTGTAAACATTTAAACATAACTAAAACAATAAATTTAAATTTAAGACACGACATTTCCCTCACAATCTTACATAGTCCAAGTTAAAAAGTTGTCGTGGTAATGAACAAAGTAACCATTCGAACTTAGTATAGTGTGTAACCTTCATAATAGTACCTCTTACATTGATACTACCTTATAGACTTACAATTGCCAAGGTAACCATTCGAACTTAGTATAGTGTGTAACCTTCATAATAGTACCCCTTACATTGTTAGTACCTTATAGACTTACATTTGCCAAGGTAGCAATACCTTAAAGATTAGTATTCCTATGTTGATAAAAAAAGGAACGTGCAAGAGTAGTTTTTTTCTTTTAAACGGAAAACCGTGTTGTTTTAATAGCCAAGTTACATGGGCTATCAACTCCTAACTCAGTTAGGAGAGATAATAAAAAGTGTTTTCTCTTTTCTAAGATCATATCTAAGTATATATTATAAAGGTAGAATTTTAACTTATCCATGTGTTGAAGATAATAAAGTGTTAGAAAATTTTGTACTCTCTTTTCTAAGATCATATTTAAGTATATATTATAAAGGTAGAATTTTAACTTATCCATGTGTAACCATATATATATATATATGGAAATTTGGGTCTGTTATAAGATGTCATTTAATTGTGTTTTATCTTTCCCAATAAAAACATAATTGATTTTCTCACCTTTTAACTTTTTTTTCCTTTTAAGTAAAGTCATGTTCATATTCTTTTAATGAATGCATTTTAATTTTAAGACTTTTAAAGATTATATTATTATTTTTTTAAATATTAAAGAACTATTTTATGGAAAAAATTTAATAATATCTTTTGATCCCATTCCATGAGATTTTCAAAAACTATATTATTTTTTTTGAAAAATATTAAAGAATTATTTAGAGAAAAAAATTAAATAATATCTTTTGAATTCTAATTTGAGATTGATATTAAAAAATTTCTTATCAATTTTTTTTTTTTTAATGAAAAGACTATTTTAAAGTTCTCTCATATGTAGGACTATATCTTTCTATTTTTAATTGTGATGAAAATAATTGAATTATGTAATGGATGTGAGATTTATATTATGTGTTTTGTGATTCTTATTTATGTATAATATTTTTGCAAATATTATATTTTATGAGTGAATATTCATGGTTCATTTCTCATTAATTATTTAATACATGTATTTTATTTTTAGTCAACATCAATCTTGGTTTATTTGATTCATAAAGATTTGGAATGTTTTATTCAACACTTTTTTTATTTTTTCAACTCATTGGCATTCTCAACGTTATAATGACATTCTCACTCTATCGAGTGAGATTTCTTAGATTAAAATATGAAAAATAGTCATATTAATTGCAAGATATTGATGAATAAATGTACATGAGATTGATTACATTATTAATTGTAGATGCTCAAGATATTGATGAATAAATGTACATGAGATTGATTACATGATTAATTGTAGATGCTCCTAACAAGTTTCTTGATTGACAATAAATTTAATGATACATTGATGTGGGTATCGTCAACACGACTCTTAGACTCCATATTGACTAGTGGAGTAGTTCATAACCAATGATTTGGTTTATGTAATTGTATTGATTTATATCATTACTCATAAAGAAATGTGTTATTGGATTCAAGAATAGGGATATTGCTTGATGATATGACTCACAAAGATGTAATGGAGTTGTATAGGGTCATACCAATACTATGGGGACATGTGGAATATTGTCCATGATTAGCATTTTCATAATGGTCAGAGTTGAAAAGTGTGGGGCACTTTTGCTCAAATGCATGATGTTGTGAAGGTAGGTTATAGACTGAGCCACTCACGAGGTAAAATGAGGGGTGTCCAATAAGGTTGAGGACTTATTCCTCTCGCCATTAAGGGAAACAACATAGTTAAAAAGTCTATGTAGGTTTGTTCACTTTCCTTGTAGTAGAAAAGTATATCCTGAAAGGAAGGGTGTGAATAGAACCCTTATAATTTTTATAAAAATCCAGACAACTGAATAAAAATATAAGTGAAATTTATATAAAGACAAGGTACATGTAAAAGTACTAAAAAATTAACATTTACTAAAATACTAAATTAAATCATGCCTTAAAAAAAGTAAAGATTTATTAAAAGAGTAAATTATTTAATTAATTAAATGAGAAAGAATAATTTTTAAAATGAAAAAAAGGGTAATGGAAAGAGTTAACTTAACATCCTTTTAACTTAAGCGAAATAAAAATAGAACATTTACTAAAATATTAAATTAAATCATATTTTAGAAAAAACAAATCTTTAACTTAACATCCTTTTAACTTAAGCGAGATAAAAATAGAACATTTACTAAAATATTAAATTAAATCATATTTTAGAAAAGATAAAGATTTATTAGAAGAGTAAATTATTTAATTAATTAAATGAGAAATAAATAATTTCTAAAATGGAACAAAGGGTACATAGAAAGAGTTAACTAAACATCCTTTTAACTTAAACGGATAGTAAAAATATTTACTTGAGATTAATGAGGATATTTAGGGAACACCTAGAAGTTGTATGAGGGGAATCTAATTTGGGTGAGAGAAAATGGGTTAAAATAACTTTAGGTGTCAATTCTCCATTCGAAAATAATTTAAAGATTCTCAATTCGAAAATAATTTATGAAATTTCTCAATTCGAAAATAGGTTTCAAGATGTTAAAGATTCTCCATTCGAAAATAATTTATGAAATTTGTTAGCGTGACCGTAGAATAAATATTACAATCTCCATTGAAGTTGAACGAAATTTTTAATCTAAGGTGACAGTGCTTAATCTATAGATCTCCGCATAAGTTGATATATAAATGCTTTAAGTGAAGAACGGTAGGCCAACTGAAATTGTAGCCTATATATGTGTGTGTTATTTTAATATTTAAATGCTTCAAGTGAAGAACTGTAGGCCAACTGAAATTGTAACCTCCTGAAGAACACCGGATAATTCCAGTCGACTTCTCTTATAAGTCATCGAATGAAAAATTCAGAAATGCTGGTTTTCAGTATAATTTAGCGTTATTTAAACATTAAATTGTTTTGAGTTGAATTAGATTGAATAAATTTTTAGTAAAATCAATTATTTTTTTTAATTCAAATTATATTATTGAATACATAAATAAATTTTACAACATGAAAAAAACCCTATCCTAATAGAAGAATCACTAATCAAATTTATATAATTACCATATTTAATTAATCAGATTAGATAACTATAGCTACTGGGATCGGTTCTCATAGTCCATGAAGAATTGAGGAGTGTAAGGAACTTAGAACTCGAGAAGGTATTGATTGTATTGACTCAAACTTTAACGATAACGATAACAAAGTCTCTGTGAACTTGGAGTCGCCGATACGGTTGCAACTACAGCAACTTAATCCTTTAATTTTAGAATTTAATTATTTTTTACGGATAGTGGATTTCTTGACTATTTGAACTTGTGAGTACGAGTCCGGAGGATTCGATACTCAAATCTGTCAATATTTGATTTTAAGTAGTGTTGACAGTAGTTCTACGAAGGATTCGAATTTCTGGTCAATTTTTGTGTGCTGACTATGCAGTATTAGTATTACCTCTTCGATTATTAAATGTTAATAATAATGCTTGTTATATATATTCATCTTTAGATATTCTAATGAGCATGGCTGATTTAAGTATTCTTTATTTAATTTCATTCGATATCCTCCTATATTTATGTCCTATTAGAAATGATTAATGACAGTTTTGTTTATATTACACTTTGATTTTAAAAGAAGAACCGTATATTTTAATATAGGATGGAATATTTTGTTGAGATACATAAGTTATTAATGATATTTTGTTGTATATTTATATTTATTATTTCAATATATCTTTTTTTTTTTTTTTATTCTTTAATATATCTTTTTTTTTTTTTTTCTTTTCAATAGAGATTGTACTCACCTCTTACCAACTCTGCTTAGATCTATATCTATTGAAATGGATACATTTAATGATTTTTTAATTAGAAATTTTAATTTGATGATGTATTCTTAAATTTAATATTGATAATTTTTCATTCATTAATTTATTTACTTTTTCACAATTATTTAATTATTTAAAAAAATTACTTTGTAGTCATTTGATTGTCACCTCTATGTAATTAACAAAATTAATCCACATTAAACATTTACTTCATAATTAACCATTTACCTTTTACAACCTTGAGATTTACATTTCCAACACATTTAACCATATCTCCCATACAACGACACACTGCAACTCTCATATTGACAGAGTGTAACAATTTACCTCATAATTAACCATTTCCCTTTTACAACCTCATTTTACATTTCCACCACATTTAACCATATCTTTGTGTTAACTAATCCGACGGTTGTGTTGTTCATTTAACTTCTCAAACTATTTTGACTGTCCGCGTAACTGTAATTGTTTGCAATTGTCCACCTCTATACATAAATAATGTATCTGCTTTTAATTAATAGATTAATCTCTATGTTCTCTGTGTTCTGTGTTAACCGTGGAGTTTTATTTGGCCTGTGTACAGTGATATCAGAGCCACGGTTTAAAAGAAAAAAGAAACTCCATGCTATTTTTTGTGCCTATGTGAGAGGGCATGAAACATTGGCGAAACAACTCCAGATTCGAGAGGAGCCACCTATGTACAACTATGACATTCTAGAGTTGAAAACTTGGTCAAAAATCACTATAGAAGGGTCCCGAGCTCGAACCGTTGAGTTGCGAAGTAAAGACCCCATTGTGGCAACATTTCATACATCTGTCCTATGCACTGATTAAAGCCGATTGTGTAGTTGCAGTGAAGTGTAGTTGCAGTGAAGGGACAGCGAGTGCCCGACAACCCTCCAACACTTGTGTACGGGATCCGCTGTGAGCAATGTACAAAAAAACTAAGGTCGTATGTGTGGTTGTTGTGAGATTATTATTTTTTCTCTTTGCAAGTGGAATTTAATTTATACAGTTTACAATGCATTCCTTAATATCGATTGTGAGAGTAGTTCTCTTGAGACAAGAAAATTACCAAGAATGGTTTCAGAAAATACAAAATACTCTTATTTTTATTGATTTATGGGAGGAAATTTGTGAAGGCAAGGATGACAATGACCCAAAGAACCTACAAATGCAAGACAACTTGCAATTTGGAAGAGTAAAGATAAAAAGGCTTATGCTTTAATTTCTTCCTTAGTCATTGAAGAGGTAAGTAGACATATTCTTTCCAGCACCACAACGTTTAAAGGAATACATAAATTAAAAGATCTTTATGAATCTCATTCATAAATGGAAATTATATAATTGTTGATGAAGTTGTTTAATCTCGAACTGAAAGATAATAATCCCATGAAGTTAGCTTCCGAAATTAAAGATCGTTTTCATGATATTGACTCAACTTGTGTCAAAGTTGATTTACAACTCATTGCATTTATTAAAGCCCTATGTCCTACCTCTTCACACTACTTAGAGTCTCTTCAAGCTAGTGGACATATGAAAGCCATGAAATTTGATACTCTTGTAGACAAAATTATTGAAAGAGAGAAATATTTTGGGAAAAAGGAATTTTTTTCCACTTCCACAGTTGAGACTTTGTGTCTTGCAAAGAAAGAGAAGAAACCTAGAGGAGATTTTGCTAGATTTGACATTAGTAACAAAGGTCGTGGTAGGAGACCATTTAGAGGTAGGGGGTTTCATTATCATCAAGGAGACAGACAACAAAAACATTTTCGGGATGATAAACAATCTCTTAAGTGCTATAGGTGTGGTAAAGTGGTTCATACCTCTTCTCATTGTCGCACTCCTTAGGAAATGATTAGTGATAAGAAAGAACAATAGCTTCCAGACAAAGGAAAACCACCTGAATCATCCCACTATATTGTTGCACATTGTAATCTTAGTATCAGTGAAGTTTTTAGCACTTCTTTTGCTTCTTGGGAAGACACTTGGATTTTAGATACTGGAGCCACTTGCCATATGACCTTCAGAAGAAATTTTTTTGAGACATTCAGTAATCAAATTGATGGAACAATTTATTTTGCTACTAAGTCCCAGTTAAAGCCTTCAGGAATTGGATCTATTCGACTTCGCCTACTAGGATTTGCTGATTATATTTTACATGATATTCTTTACATTCCTCAATTAAAAAGAAATATTATGTCTCTCATACATATCAAGAAACAAGGACATTCTATACATATGCTTGATGGTATAATTGAAATAAGAAAAGTATATGATCATGTGATTGTTATGACTGGTGTTGAAGAAGACAAAATTTTAAAACTTAAAGGGACATCCTCTTTTCAATCTAATTCAGCTCTTTTGGCTCAACATAGTGATAACTTGTATTCCAACTTATTGTGGCATGCTCGTTTTGGTCATATTAATTATGATAGTATTTGGATTATGAAACAACAAGGTATTCAAGGGCTTCATACTATTCCAAGAAATCTTTCTCTATGTAATGCTTATATTTTAGGCAAGCATTGTAAACGACCTTTTTATGGATCTACTTCCCGAGCTTCCAGGAAGTTAGGTCTCATACATTCTGATTTATGTGGGCCCATGCCTGTTCAATATGCAAATGAAAATAAATATCTGCTGACTTTTATTGATGACTACACGAGGATGTGTTGGGTTTATTTGTTGAAAGAGAAATCTCAGGTTTTTGCAACTTTTAAGAATTTTCATTTATGGATTATAAATGAAACTCAACTTAATATTGGTACTCTACGATTAGATAATGGTGGTGAATACACCTCTAATGCATTTGAAAAGTACTTACAGGATAATGGTATTAAACACGAGACCATTGCCCCTTATACTCCACAACAGAGCGGTGTAGCAGAGCACATGAACAAAAATTTGCTTAATATGGTAAGGTCAATGATGTTTTTTCAGAATGTCAGGTTGATGTTTTGGGGAGAAGAAATACTTTGTGCCATTTATATTCTCAATCATTGTCCTTCTACTTCCACCAATAATAAGTCCCCTTATGAATTGTGGTATAATCGTCTTCTTGTTGTTCAACATTTCATAGCTTTTGGTTCTCCATGCTATGCTTTAATTCCTAAATAACAACGCAAAAAATTGGGTGCAAGAAGTCGCAAATGTCTTTTCTTGGGGTATTCTAATATCTCCAGATCTTATCAATTATATGATGAGGAAAACAAGAAATTTCTTGTTTCAAGAGATGTTGTTTTTCTCGAATTTGCTAAAGATGCTTCTACTATTGATAGGAAACTCAATCATTTGGATAGATTCTCTTCCAAGAAATTTGACTATGAATGGGATAATGATCTTCCACATCTTGAAGGGGGGATTCATATTCTAGACTAGACTATGCATTTTCTTTCATCAACACTAGAGAATGAGACCACATCAAAGAATGAAGAAAAATTAGTTGATAGCAGTGTTTTTTATGACAATCATGTTCCTATAGAACAATTGGTTGATAATAATGTTCCTACTGAGGAAACATTGGAGGCTAATAATGGTCCTAAAGAACCTATTTCAAAGACTCTTGAAACTCAACAAACATTGTAGCAATTAGTATGCAAATCAACATGAACCAAGACAATGCCAAAAAGGTATAATGAATTTGAGTTAAACTTTTATGTTGTTAATGAACCTACTACTTTTGAAGAAGCCACTAGTTGTAATGAATGGAAATATGAAATGCAGAAAGAGTATGATGATCTTATTAAAAATGGCATTTGGAGGTTGGTGGATCCTCCTATTGGCATCAAAACAATTGATAGTAAGTGGGTTTATAAAACTAAGTATAAAGATGATGGTTCTCTTGAAAAGCACAAAGAAATAATTGTAGCAGAGGGGTATGCACAAAAATAAGGTATTGATCATACATAAACATTTTCTCCTACAACGAAATGGGGCACTATTAGAAGTTTATTTTCTCTTGCAGCTCAAAAAGGATGGAAAATACATCACATGGATGTAAAAATTGCCTTCTTAAATGGAGATTTAAAAGAAGATGTCTATATGTTGGAGCCAGAGGGTTTTTGTGTTAAAGGAAAAGAGCATAAAGTAATAAAATTGATAAAATCATTGTATGGTTTAAAACAAGCACCTCGTGCTTGGTATGAAAAGTTAATTGAACATCTTCTCAAGTTGAATTATAAGGATTTCAATCTAGATGATGCAACTTTATTTGTTAATAAAGTTGGAAGATTAGTTGTATATATTTTTGTTTATGTAGATGATTTGATTATCACAGGAAATAATGATGATTATATAGCATCTATTAAAAAGGAGTTTTAAAAGGTTTTCGATATGACAGATTTGGGATTACTACATTTATTATCTAGAAATCGAAGTAGATAAAAAATCGAAGCACATTTTTGTTTCTGAGAAGAAATATATTGGAGAAATATTGAGAAAATTTGAGATGAAGGACTGTAATGTAACAACCCCTATTTGTTACGACTACAGTGAAGAAAAAGTGCAATTTTTTTTTTATAGGCAAGAAGGCAAAGACGACAAGAGTTCAACCACACAACCTGACGATGAACCCATGCATGTAGATCAAGAAACAGACAACAACGTCTCAACCCATTAAACAATGATCAATTGTGTGAACATGCGTAAATCAAAATATAGAAACGATTACCCACCCGACATAAACATGACAACTCATGCAAGCTAAGGATGACATCATAATCCGGACAAAATGAATTTGACTATGAGTAACTAGAATCTTTATGGCGTGCAACCAATCACATGTAGTCATTACACCCCAAAAACCAACAAAACACTTATAACAATCAACAACACCCACAACGGGAAGCACAGACTCTGGCCAATTTATCATTCGCCTCTATCCAATAGGGTGTGCCATGATCCCCTAGTCAGGGATCATGCCGTCCCCAGGTGATAGGCATGGAAATAATCATGGCGCAACCTAACCTATCTGGACCATGGACTCAAGAAAAACCAACGTGCTAGGGGCCGAACTAACTAACAAGAAGACTACGCCTACGCCCTCAAGTAACCAGTTGACAAGACGCAAGATGATGTTATTCAATTAAAAATGTGCAAGCTATTACACATCTTCGCCAACAAACAAAAACCATTATTGGTTAAGAAAGATGCCTAAGTGTTGGGGAGTGAACTATCATCAAATTACTATGGTCATAAATGTTATCATAAGGTAAATTAAAACCAACGCTTAACAAATCAATAAGATGACTATCAATTACTTACTGACCATTTATAAGTGAACTAATAATCTACGCTTCTCATAAAATAATCGACTTTGCGGCCTAATTTTAACAAGTCTAATTTAATCAATATTAAATCTATATGTATAATCAATGTCATAATAACAGAGCTAGTCTGAATGCACTGTTGCCTTGCAAATAACATTATTCACAAGTCTGGTTAACTATAACGACCAGTATAAATTAATCACTTAAACGATGTTACCGGTCTAAATCAACAGCCTTAACAATATATAATACCATTGAAAAAATTCACAAGATTAACAAAAGTTAACTACGGTGCCCAATACATTGTGGTCTCTAGATAATTCAATGGATAAACTATTTGTAATTAAAATGATATCGCTTGATCAATAACCACAATGATTGAGAAATAATATCACGGGGTAATAACATTTTTCTTTCCATAATATTTACCATGCTATCCATGATGAGACTATTAACAATAAATTAAGCACTTATTTAAAAACTATCATCAATATTCAAAATGCTAGCAACAAAATTTGGAATGATATCATCAATATCTAAAATGCTAAGCTATTCAACACTATCCACAATATTTATGATGTTGTCTACAACAATTAACCCGCTATCTACCACATCTAGATGTTATCAACAATAAGTTGAATTCTCAGTCATGCCCGACCACCCACACGTAGTAATTACACACAGTTATCAATAACTCTCTATCAACATCTATTTAGAGTAATCACTAGAACACAGTAACTGTTGTCCCACAAATTATGAGAATCTCTACAAAATCAGACACTCTATCATATCTATTAAAAATTATGGCATACATATTAAAGGGTTTTTGTCAAAAGAGATATCTATAAAACAAGATCACGGTCTGTTTAATATTCTTGTGGGGGACATTAACTCATGTCATGGAATCAATATAAAACTGCCCTCAACCATCCATTGCGAATGAAAAGGTGTGGCATATCTGGGTAATGAAAATATAATTATATTATTGTTGACTATGAAATTCTGTGTGGATAAACAATTGAAACTATGCCTAACATCCACCAAATAAAAACAAATCGCTTTTCATTTGAAAGGAATGTTGACTGTGAAGTCGATGTCCAGTAGGACATAATTCAAATGCAGTCTATCAATGGGGGCAAGGTTGTTGAAAAAAAGGAAAATAAAATCGTTGTGATGTACCCTTACAATGCCCAGACATTAAGAACAAACGGCCAGGAACATAAACGTTGTGGTTTATCATTGTGGGCACTCTGAAACTAAAACATAACACCCAGGCCCAAAATCATTATGGTCTAACACCAAATCGTGGTCAATAAAAAGGGAAATAAATCGTTGATTTTAACTTCATGTTGGTTGGGTTAATTTTCCATTATTGTAATATATACTACAGAGAGAAAAAAATGCAAGCCAAGTGTGTGAAAAATGCAGGGCAAAATTTGCCCTTAAAACCAATTAAAATGCATAGGAAAATCACAGTCCAATAGTTAAAAATAAAACACAGTTCTATTGTTGAGTTGTTAAAGAAAATCGTAGTCCAAATAGTTAAAAAAAATGCCTTGAAATTGTACTCAACAGGGTAAGGGATGAAGTTTCGAGTCAAAGGAATAGTAACCAAATTGTAGCATAAGATTCACCATGAATAAGGGTAACGAGCAGTCTGAAAAAGGTGACGATTGAAGAGTATCCCAAGTAATATCTCCAGCCATTACACCCAAAAAAACGCAGTCCAAAATACTTTATAAATTGTCATTCGAGTCAAAATTAAAGTGTAGAGGTAAAATAGCAGACCATAGATGTAGAAATGTAAGGTAAAATTTGCATAGTAAAGGCAGACCATATGTATAAAAACCACATAGTAAATTCGCCTGGAAAAACATTAAAAACGCAGACTTAAATCATTTCCAGGAAGGGTATTAAAAACGCAGAGTGACTTTGCCAGGGAACGCATCAATGCAAAGATCAAATGTAGAGGATAGTTAGTGGTTCATTGAGGGAAAGGATAAACAATAACATAGGTAATCAATCACAACAAGGTCCAAGACAATCACTCAACCAGGAACAATCAACAAGGGTAGATCGCTGGGAAACTATACTTCGCTCATCATCCACGCACAAAAAAGCAAGGCATTAGGATCTATAGGTCTATTAACATTGAAGTGACGACCGCCGATCTGGCTCCTGGACGATTGCTAAGGCATGGACTAATGATCTAGGGATGATGACGAAGTAAAAATCACAACTCTTCACAACAAATCAATAAAACCAATAGGACATTCACAACATTCAGGGATCGATTTCCAAGGGAATCAAGTCAAGCAACGAGTTTAAGGCTATGGAGAATTTAAGTTCTCGATTAAAATGCTAATTCAAACACTTTTTGCACAATTAAAAGTACATAAATGAAATCATAAGGTCAATAGTAATCTACCATGCAGAATAAAAGCATGTGTACCGTAGCCCAAGGTGACAACTCTGAGTCGTTGTCCTGTGTGCTCCGTGCATCTCCCATTTTCCAACCGATGAGACTTCACTGGTACCTTCCGCCAATGCTAGGGGTACTTTTCTTCCCCCTTATCCCCCCCAGCCGCAAAGGGGCCACACACACTAAACCACAGAACAACTAACTCCCAGCTTGCCTTGCAAGGCTGAGCTACCAATCCTCACCGAGCTGGTTATCCCACCTCCCACAAGATAACTCAGTCAAGTCTAAAAATCTGCAGTGTAACGTTGCAAAACAAAGAAGAGATCCATCCTCCTCCTCCCTCCCTCCTTTATATAGAGTTTCTAAGTTATTTATTTCCCAATTTCCCATTTAATTTATTGTTCAATAATTAAATTCAAAAAAATCCTCCCCGTACATGTGCTACCCATCCCCTTCGTTGCACGAGAAATTAATTTCATTAATTATTTAATGACTCCTATTTCCCTCACCCACCTAAAAGCATTCCTAGAATCTCTCCTAGTTGTCCCCATATTCCCTTACACACTTTAATGACTTACCCCCTTGCTAATTTACTAGTTGAGTTCAATTTAGAAAGTTCTAAAAGGAAAGATTCCTTACTAAGTTAGTCATTCTGCTTTTTCCTTATGTTTCCCTTTCTCTTTATGTTTCCCCCTTTTCCCCTTAGTTTCCTAATTCTTTTAAATTTCCCCATTTCCCTTTTTATCTAAAACTCAAATTAGCAAGTGTAGAAAATTACTTTTTTCACCTTTTTCTTTTTAATTAATAAATTTTTAGTTAGTATAACTAACAAAACAATTATTTTCCTTTTTTTTTAAAATGTAATCCCCCAAAGTAATTTGATTGTTATAAATTAATTAATTGGCTTACCCCCTTCTCCTCACATGTTTAAAGATGATTATTAGTATTATTATTTTTTACCACAAATATCACTTAGACCTAGATTTTATTTTCCTAGGTTGGACGACATTTTATTAGGGAAATTGTTTTTAAATATTTCTTAACACCTTATTTGTTCTAAGACCATCTAGGTTTATTCAGTTATTAGTTAACAACGCGATGTGCCCTTCAGGATGCACTAGCTGCTCCAAGGGTGTCACTCGCCTCATTTTGTTTCCCTTGCACGACGTGCCCTTCAGGACACACTACATGCTCCAAGGGTGCCACTCGCCTCTTGACTAACTTGGTAGACATAAAAAAATCCTGGAGTCAATACCGCACTAGGTGATCCTGTGGGAGAATGATGGCCTCTAAGGAATAAGACCCCTGCCTTATTGCGTGCCCCTTAGAATCATCGTGAGCAGATGTCGCAGTCTGCCCTCATGGCATCGTGGGTCTTCTTGAACTATGTAATCATTAACCTATAGTTTGAGCCACAACGGGAGTGCTAGTAGGATTTGGCAGGGTTGTTGTCCACAGCTCTCCCTCAACGTATTTGGTTATTGTGCGTGACCCCTCTACTCCACATGTGAATGTGGTCGGCAAGCTATCGTTAGCCTGCATCATCAATGAATCATGTCAGAAATAAAATCCATAATCATAACATCTAATAAGATGCACATAGGTCATATATAAAACAATCAAACCCCAATTGTTCACTCTCTGACTCTGTCCAAATTCCAAGGGTTTCATCGATGCCTCTCCATCCTCGAGGTCCAAAATCCTACACACTCAGGAGAACCAAGTCAATAGCACCTGTCTATGTCAATACAAAAAAATAACATATAATCACATCCATATGACTCATAATCATAATCAACGACAAATAGTATAATAATCTGGATCACTTGCAAGAAAGTGTCCTGAAAGAATAAGTTCGCTCAGTGAGCACAAGAGAGGGATGTTACATGTAATCATGTTTCTACTCCAATGGAACAAAGTCTAAAGCTTACTTCAAATGAAGGTAGTGCATTTGAAGATCCAACAAAGTACATACAACTTGTTGGAAGTTTAATTTATCTTATTACTACTCGTCTTGACATAACTTTTATTGTAGGAATACTTTTGAGGTTTATGCATCAACCCTGTGAAGGTCATTGGACAATAGGGAAACAAGTGCTCAAACATTTAAAAGGCACTCAATCATATGGCATCAAATATTCTAAAGTTTCAGACTTCCATCTCATTGGTTATTCAGATTTTGACTTTGACGGGGATAAAGAGCATGCGGTGTCTACTTCAGGTTATTCGATGAATCTTGGATCAACAACCATCATTTGGAGATCACAAAAGAAATCAGTTCCTGTTGATTCTACAACTGAAGCTGAATACATTGCAGCAACTCAAGCCACAAAAAATGTCATTTGGCTTCGGAAAATTCTTGAAGACTTCGACGCCTGTCTTTGTAGACAATACTTTTGCACATACAATTGGCCAAAAATTCTAAATTCCATGATTGAACCAAACATATCAACACCAAATATAATTTGATTCGACATCATGTTGAGGCCAAAACCATTCATCTCAATCATTGTTCCACTTTAGAGCAAATTGCGGACATCTTTACTAAAGATTTGGGTCAAGAGAAATTTGAAAACTTTCGAATGATGCTCGGGATGACAAATGTCCCTTCGGATTAAGGGGGGAATGTTAACTAATCTGATGGTTATGTTGTTCGTTCAACTTCTCAAACTATCCTCACTATCCGCGTAACTGTAATTGTCTGCAACTGTCTGCCTCTATACATAAATAATGTATCCGCTTTTAATTAATAAGATTGATCTGTGTGTTTTGTGTTAACTGTGGAGTTTTATTTGTCCTGTGTACACTCCCATACAGCTACATACTGCAGCTGTCATATTGACCGGGTGCTTCATTTTGTATATGTACATGGTAATGAAGCATGCCAAGCGAAGTATTTTCTGGCCGCTCATATTATTAGTGCATTCACCCTTCAATAAAATAATTTTCTTAGTATATTATAGAAGATTCAAAAAGATTGAAAATTCTATAGGGTTTCAAATTGATTAGGGGACAATGGTGATTAGGGCAAGGCAAGGGAGAAAAGTTTGGCAACACGCCATCAATTAGGAGCTATGTCAAAATAGAATGGAATCATACTCTTTATGTAGCAGAATGTTCTTGTTGTCATGGCAATTGGTTGTTTGGCTTGCAAGTTCATTACACCAAAGGTATTCACAAGCCTTCTTCATGTTCTCTATCAGATCAAATTGTATTCATGCATGGAAATTGATTAAGTATATATATATTGTGGTTATAAAAGGCCACAGGTATTCACAAGCCTTCTTCATGTTCTCTATCAGATCAAATTGTATTCTTGTATGGAAATTGATTTTGTGGTTATAAAAGGAAACCTTGATTTTGAAGTTGTTCCAGTAGCTTAATCCAAATCTCGGGTTGTTTGAGGAACTGTATCAAACACAACTAAATCTCACTTTGTTTTTTAATGAAGGATCTCCAACAATTTCTAAGAATATTAATAAAGAAAAAGGGAAAAGGTTAGAATGAAATCCAATTGGCCGCTGAATTGGACGCCAAAGTCCACAAATCTCAATCCCAACAAGCCATTGCATGTAAACATAGAATCTGTTTTGCTAACTCTTGAAATTTTTCGAGGTCCCTTTCATTGGCGTTGTACTTTCATTTTTCAGAAATTTTGACATTTTGCATGTATTTGTGGACAGGCAGTTCATAGGGCCAAAATCTTAGTTATCTACTATGGTTCTTAAGGAGTGTTGTTCTTTGATCTTCAATTGAATGAAGAATATAAATACTCTAGAATGTATGAT
This sequence comes from Picea sitchensis, assembly GCA_010110895.2. Classification (NCBI taxonomy): domain Eukaryota; kingdom Viridiplantae; phylum Streptophyta; class Pinopsida; order Pinales; family Pinaceae; genus Picea; species Picea sitchensis. The sequence goes on along the minus strand of SNQJ01S0002957.1, from coordinate 407,427 downwards.
TTGGACATAGAAAAGAGATGAATGATCTATAAATATTAACTTAACTTGGAATGTATGATTTGGACATAGCAAAGAGATGAATGATCTATAAATATTAACCCTGTTGCATAGTGGGCATGTTGGATGTATTGGTCTATTTATTTTCTCTTATAATGTGATCAACTATTTAACCACTATACAACATTATGAATTCATACAATACCACTGTTGTCTTTAGCCATTATATGATATGATATAATATATTGTTCCTCCTACTGTCAGCGAATGAATAGAATTATAAAATGAGAGCTCTAAACTCCTACTGTCAGCGAATGAATAGAATTATAAAATGAGAGCTCTAAAAATTTAGTCGTTGTGAAACAGGAGAGATATGTGCATGTTACTTCAGCGTGCATGAGGATGGACTTTAAATATCCTCCTAATGCCCTCACCTCCACACACGAACTACTGAATATAACTCCGTAATTTAATCTCTATAATTAATGGACAACAACCAAAACAATGTCGATGAAGTTTAAACTAGAGATGCCGGTAATGGAAAATTGTGGATTGCCATTCCCATGATAGATTAGCAATAAATTTTAATCTAACGGAAATGGAGAATTACATCTTTCCCATTCCGGTGTATGCAGAGTTGTATGAATTGTATCTAAATCTCAAGTTTATGTGATTGGTAGATAATTGCAAGGGAATGCAAAAGAATCCAATAACACCTAGGGATGATAATGTTCTGAGTTATAGTTCATGATTATTAAATGTAGAATTTGAACCTAGTTGTTTCTAAAGCATGCGATACTTTGGAGATTTTAACAACATAACAGGACAAGCATCTAGATGGGTGGTGAACTAGTTCTTTTTAACGCGCAAAGATTGTTAAATATTGGATACATGTTTTCTGCTTCATTACCATGTTAGGTAGTCAGTACAGAAAACATTGCAAAGTTATGGAGATTAATTTATGCAAGATAAATTTTATAATTAAGAGGGATTGGCTTAATGTATTCACAATTTTTTTTCTATTCTAAGAAAATGGTGTTAAATTGGAAGTGGAGAAAATTTTATAATTAAGAGGGATTGGCTTTATGTATTCACAATTTTTATTTTTTTAATTTTAATAAAATGGTGTTAAATTGGAAGTGGAGAAAGTCAAAATGATAAACCAAAATTTAATTTTAAAAGTTTTGTGGTTTGATTTTTACAATCCATCTACCAAAATTTTAAAATACATGTAGTTTCCTAAAGTTAAAAATACATGCTTTAAATGTAATTTTTGATTTTGTTTAAAGATATAGAAAGTATTAAAATATTTGTTATTAACATTAAAATTATATTTGTTTTAGTAATACATGCTTTAAATGTAATTTTAGATCTTTGTTTCTGTTTAATTTTTACAAAGCTGATCCATTCAGAATTAAAAATATATGCTTCTAAATTAAAAATACATGCTTTAAATGTAATTTTGGATTTTGTTGAAGTATATAGAAAGTATTAAAATATTTTATTATTAATATTAAAATTATATTTGTTTTAGTAATACATGTTAAATGTAATTTTAGATTTTGTTGAAGGATAAGAAAGCATTAAAAAATATTTATTATTAACATTAAAATTATATTGTTTTAGTGAATATTTTAGTTGATTGTGAGTTACATAAATTTATTTTACAATTCTATAAAATTGTGGAGGTTTATTTCATTTAAAGTTTGTTTAATTAGATTCAAAGGCATATATCTATTGGAAATGTGGGTGTATTTAATCTTCTTTTAATTATAAATTCCTTCAATTTTATAGTTACCAATTGAAGATGCTGGGCATATTTTTAGTGGTTGTTCCAAACTAATGAATAAAATGTCATATTTATATCTTTCTTGCATTTTTTAGGTTCATATGATATAATGTGAATTCTGTCATGGATTCTGGCAACCATCTAATTGCAGCGTTCAAATGATTAACAAACTTAATTCCAACCATTTCATATGGTGTAATGTGAATTCTGTCATGAATTATGGCAACCGCATAGATTTTGGCAATGCAAAAAAAACCAAAAAAGAATATTTGCAATGTTTCAATTAAGATTTTCTTTAACTACGCGGCGGATTTTTACTGCATTGGAAATTTTACCAAGCGTTCACCAGCTACTAGTTTGAGATGTGCCAATTTAACTAATTTTAAGGCACATTATAGTTGTTTTTATTTAGTTCTTCGTGTTTATGACACCGTCTTTGTAGTTTACATGCCTTTTGTCCCTCACCTATCTTTAAGGATATCTTTTTCTTTATAATGTGTGATTTGTAATTTATTAAGTTCTTAAAATTACATTATTGTAAATCTAATGAGCTTACCACTTTCCTCCTTTCGTCCAAATAATAATAATGAATTTATTTTGTAATTTTGCATCAATGGAGAACAATTTAATTTAATAAACTCATGAAAAAGAATCTCTTTGTAACGAGGGCTTTCTTTTCCTTCAATGCATAACAATATCAAATAAATCACAGAAATGTCTCATCACTTTCATCCTAACATTAACGGGAATAGATGGAAACGGGCCAAACAACAATATGAATTTAGATTGATTTGGAATTCTAACTAAAATTGAGGTAAAGTTCCATAAAAGGATGATAATGAAACATTATTAATTTGTTATTAATATTATTATTAATAATAGTTTATTAATAACTATAATAAAAGATTTTATTAAATTTATTCTAAAGTTTTATCAATATTTTATTAATTTGTTATTATTAATGATAATTAGAATTTTTAATAACATCATTAACTAAATATTATTAATACTTTATTATTATTATATATAATATATTTATACTTCTTAATTAATAATTATAATAACAATGAACTATATTATTAGTTATTATTAATATACATAATTAATTATATTATACCAGGGATACTTTAAGGATATGTATGTATATCATAAATACATATCTTTATGTAATAATTATTAATTAATATTAATAATTAATAAAATCTACAATAAGATCTCTAATAAAGAAGGTTTTGTCTTGTGATCAATTTGGAACAAAAAGTCAAAGTCATACCCTATAGGCATAGGAGGTAGAAAAAATATTTCTCCTCACACTCAACTTCATAAAATCAATTCTAAGAAGATGTATATTGCAATTTTCTATATTGCACCTATTAATTCTACTTTTTAGAAGAAAAATAATATAGATAGAGATTGTCCCTATATTAATTTAGAACAAGATATTTATAGTTTGAGAAATGCGGGAAATATCCTCTTTCTATGAGACTTTAATGTAAGTCTGCAACTAACCAAGCTATTCATTCAAGTAATGATTCGAGCCATAATCTTTTATGGCTAGATGAGGACCTTATAATTGCAACAGAAAAATACTCTTCTAGCAGATTCAACCATTTGTCTACAACATCTACATCTATCTTACCTTCAAATATGAGAATATCAAAGTTTATTTGTACCTTGAAAGGGGCGGCACCTCTGTTCAAAGAATATGTGTCGCCTGTTGGTAGTCGCCGAAGGATTTGCACAAAACTATCCATCATTTCATTCCTCTGTTGCTAAGCCCTAAATAGTGGTTCATTACCCCTTAATTGGGGAATATTATATTAGTAATCTTATTTTATTTATGTCGGCTTTAGGCCACTAGTTGTAATTATACCTGCTAGTCTCCTATATATATCAAGGAGACATTTTCATTTTGAATCATCTTGAATTGTACATTTATGTGGGCATAAGGAGGTTTCCCTCTCGAAGAGGCTTATTATCTGAATTTATATCTTTTTCAAGGCATTGAGTACTTATTCTAAGGTTGAGTACATATGGTATCAGAGCTCAAGGTCTTGGGGTTTCGCTGCTACATCTGAGACACCTTGACATTTTCTCTATAACTTGTTTTCTACAACGTTTCAGAAGGAACGGCTTGGAGGGTATTTAGCAGAGGGATGAAGGTAAGTTGGGTTAAAATTTCACCTCCTGAGGCCTTACACTTTCGGAGATACAACATGTACAATATAGGGCTATGGAATCATCCTGAACCAAGACATTGCAGAATTTTCGCTATAATTTTTTTTCTATAATGTTTTAGACCATGAACTCTAGGGGATATTCACAGAAATTAGTAAGGTATCCGTGGTAGAAATTTAATCTTTTGGGTCATCTTACATTTGTATATACAAACTATGGAAGAAAGGGTATTTGACTAGTCCTATTGACTAGTCGCAAGAAGGTGTTCCAGGTAAAATAATAATAACTTCTTCCTAGAGTATCCAAATTGAGTGAGACTAGTTTCGTTGGATAGTGGACAGTCTTTAGTATTTCTGGTATGAGTTTCAAAATTGTGTATCAATTATTTTGTGCGGGGCACTCTATACAAGTGAGATCTCCTAAAAAGGACAAAAATCAACAAGTTGTGGGGAAGTTACCGTAAATTCCACTTGACACATCCAATTTTGATCAGACCTGTGACATTGCAGAGAAGAAATATCATAAAAATACAAAAAATAAATTTGCATACCCAGAAGGGCCAAAAACTTGGAGATACAGTAGAAGAAATATTGTCTAGCAGAACCACCTCAAAATCAAGGTACAAAAGTGATACTTTGCCAACATGCCACCCAAAAAGGGAAATTCTACACCAAATAAGCCACCAGACAATCCTACTTGGACTCTTGATGAAGGTGAAGAAATGCATAGGGACATAAATTATTTACAAAAGAAGATAGTAACAAAAGATGAACTATAAGAGATGGAAGCTAAGTTGGAGGCAAAGATGGATGGTTTCATAGAAGGATTGAAAAATTTCGTAATAGAGAGGACACCTGAAAGTGAAAATGTATCCCATGAAATTCATGATGAGGACACAAGGAAGGTGAATCAAGAATGGAGAAACTCTAACTTTGGGTTGAAGACCAACCAGGTTCCTAATATCTATATGAGGAAATTTGATGGCAAGGGCCCTATCACATGGATATTTCAAATGGAGCAATTCTTTGATCTACATAATGTGCCACATACACAAAAGGTATGAATTGCTTCTTTATATTTAGAACCCAATCAATTTGTATGGTATATATGGTTGTGTTCTTGCAAATCACTCATTACTTAGACAATTTTCACAGAAGAAATGATAGCACACTATGAGGATACAAGGAGCAATACCTTCTTTAGCCAATTGATAAATCTCAAGCAAAAGGGATCAGTTATAGAGAACATTGAGAACTTCCAAAGATTGAATATAAAGGTAACATATATTTCAGATGAGCACTTGATTGATGTATTCATAGGAACTTTAAGAGATAACATTCAACATGAGGTTCGCCTTTGGGAACCCAAATCATTGGAGAATGCATTTAGGGTGGCAAGAAATGTTGAAAGTAAAAATATGGCTATGGGTACTAGAAGGACCAATCCTAACATCTATAGAGAGAATAATGCTCCTTCTTATAAAACACCTCAACCTACAAGGTTGACACCTCAACAATTGGAGGAAAGAAAAGAAAAAGGTTTGTGCTTTAACTATGACAGCAAGTACAATAAGGGACATAAGTGTGGTGAGAAGAAATTATTCTACATAGATTGTGAAGAGGAAGAAGAACAAGAACATGAACATGAACCATCTCAAGATGGAAACATAGAATCAATTTCATTTGAAAATTTGACTCCCACGATATCGTGTAATGCATTGGCTAGAATTAGCACTCCTCAAACCCTCAAAATCGAAGGATATATCAAAAAGAAAAAGGTAACAGTCCTAATTGATTCTGGCAGTACTCATAATTTTGTTCACTATAAATTAGCCAAAGATCTCAATTTCTTTGTATATCCAACACCAGAGTTTCAAGTAATGATTGTCGATGGAGGAACTATCAATTGCTCAGGAAAATGCAATAAGATAAATCTTACTATGGGGGAATATGTAATGAATATTCCAATGATTTCTATACCCATGGGTGGTGCTGATGTTGTACTAGGAATCCAATGGTTACAATAATTAGGAACAATGGCTTTTAATTTTCAAGAAATTTTCATGAAATTTTCATTGGAAGGAAAAGAAATTGAGTTAGGAGGTATCACAGGGAAACCTGGTAAGGTGATAAGCTCTAATGGCATGACAAAATTATTGAAAAAGGGGAATCAAGGTATTATTTCACAACTATGCTCACTAGATGTTCAAACATCTAAGACATCTATTCCTCTAGATCTCCAAGGGATCATTGATAAGCATTCCAATGTATTTGAAGATATTCCCAAAGGTCTTCCACCCACTCAAAATCATGATCATGATATTCACCTAATTCCTAGGAGTGTTCATCCTAACATCAGGCCATACAGATACCCTTATGCCCAGAAGAGTGAAATTGAGCACATGGTTGAAGAAATGTTAGAGGCTGGCATTATTGGACCTAGCCAAAGTTCTTACTCTACACCGGTGGTAATGGTATTCAATAAAGATGGCTCATGGCGTATGTGTCCAGATTATAGAGAGCTCAACAAGATCACTATTAAAGATAATTTTCCCATTCCCGTCATTGATGAATTGTTAGATGAACTACATGGAGCAGTCTATTTCATAAAGTTGTATCTTCTTTCAGGGCATCATCAGATTATAATGAAGGAAGAAAATATCCCAAAAACAACATTCCAAACTCATGAAGGCCATTATGAATTTTTGGTCATGCCTTTTGGCCTTACAAATGCACCTTCCACATTCCAAGGGTTGATGAATTCCATTTTCAATCCCTTCCTGTGAAAATTTGTGTTAGTATTTTTTGATGATATACTAATCCATAGCAAGTCTTTGGAGGATCATGTGCAACATGTTGGCAAGGTGGTACAACTACTAAAGGAGCAACAACTATATGACAAACCATCCAAATTTTTCTTTGGAGTGAAGGAGGTAGAGTATTTGGGTCATATTGTATCTCATGAAGGTGTCAAGGTAGACCCTAACAAGATTAATGCCATGATGGACTGGTTGATTCCCAAAACATTAAAGAATCTTAGAGGATTTTTGGGTTTGACAGGTTACTAATGCAAGTTTGTGTGACACTATGGAAGAATAGAAGCACGTTTAACGACACTAACTAAGAAGGATGCATTTTCATGGAATCGAGAGGCAACTAAATATTTTGAACAACTTAAAGAGGTGATGTGAAAATCTCCTGTCTTGACCACTCCATACATCACAAAAACATTTATTTTGGAATGTGATGCGTTGGGAAATGGAATTGGTGTTGTCCTAATGCAAGAAGGAAGGCCCCTGGATTTTGAAAGTCGACCACTCAAGGGAAATGACTTACACAAACCCATTTATGAGAAAGAAATGATCACAATACTACATGCATTGAAGAAATGGCGTCCTTACCTAATAGGTAAGCACTTCAAGGTCAAAACAGATCATGATAGTCTTAAATACTTCTTGGAGAAAAGGCTATCTTCAGAAGAACAACAAAAATGGGTAACCAAGATATTGGGTTATGATTTTGAAATCGTCTGTAAAAAAGGGAAGCAAAATGTTGTGGAAGATGCACTCTCAAGGAAGGATGAAGATGTTGAGGCCTTTCTCTGTGCTATCTTGGTCATCCAACCTAATTGGATAATAAAATCAAGGGATGAATGGAAGAATGATGAAAAAGTGTGGACTCTCATTCAAAGGATGCAGCAGGATTCCAATACATCAAATACATTTACATGGAAAAATGATTCACTATGGTACAAAGACCGCTTATATTTATGTAAGAAATCCCAAATCAAACAAAAGGTACTATTGGAATTGCACACCTCTCCAGTAGGAGGGAACTTGGGATTTTTAAAAACCTACCATAGGGTCAAGATTTTTTTTTTGGGGATGGCCTTAAAAATGATGTTCAAAGGTTTGTGGTAGAATGTTTGGTTTGCCAACAAAATAAGGTGGAAACAATTAATACTTGAGGTCTTTTACAACCATTAGACATCCCAAGTTAGTGTTGGGAGGAGCTTTCCATGGATTTCATCACAGAGTTACTGAAGTCTGAAGGAAAGAGTGTCATCATGGTGATTGTTGATAGATTGACCAAGTATGCACACTTTTGTGCACTCTCGCATCCCTTCAAATATAGTATAGTTTCCATTGCATTCATAGAGATAGTTCAAAAGCTACATGGCAGCCCAAAGATTATTGTAAGTGACAGAGATCCCATCTTCACTAGACATTTTTGGACAGAATTATTTTCTTATTTGGGTACTCAATTGGCTCATAGCTCATCCTATCATCCTCAATTTGATGGACAAACTGAGATAGTGAAAAACAATTTGGAAGGATACCTTCATTTATTTGTCTCTGATAAGAAAACACAATGGTTCAAATGGTTACCCTTGGCAGAATGGTGGTATAACACTTCCTTTCATACTGCAACAAAAATAATACCATTTATGGTACTTTATGGATACCACCCTCCTTCCATCACTTATTCTCTAAAAGAAAAATCTAAGGTTCAAGCAGTGGAAGATCACATTGAGCATCAACAACAAGTTCTCCAAATATTAAAGGACAACCTGACCATGGCACAGAATCGTATGAAACAACAAGAAGATCAACATCGTAGTGAAAGAAGTTTTGAAGTAGGGGATTGGGTGTTTTTAAGACTACAACCATATAAACAGATGTCCCTCAAGCAAGCCAAGAAGGATAATAAATTATCACCAAAGTACTATGGTCCTTATAAGATGTTGCAAAATATTGGTACTATGGCATACAAATTGGAGTTGCCTGCATCTTCATGAGTACACCCAGTTTTCCATGTTTCGTGCATAAATAAAGTTATAGGTGACAAGATCCTAGTTCAAACTATATTGCCAGAACTTGACGAGGAAGGAAAAACCATATTGGAGCCTGAAGCCATCACTGACACAAGAATTCTCTAGCTGAGGAATAGATCCATTTCATAGTATCTCATTAAATGGAGGAAACTATCGACTAAAGATTCCACTTGAGAAGATGAGTATTTTATATAGAAGAATCCATAGTTACTCAAGCGTTGTAGACAACACTTGTCTCAAGGGGAGGGGCATGTTAAGCCCTAAATAGTGGCTCATTACCCCATAATTAGGGAATATTATATTAGTAATGTTATTTTATTTACGTCGGATTTAGGCCATTAGTTGTAATTATACCTCCTAGTCTCCTATATATATCAAGGAGACATTTTCATTTTGAATCATCTTGAATTGTACTTTTATGTGGGCATAAGGATTTTTCCCCCTTGAAGAGGCTTATTATCTGAATTTATCTCTTTTTCAATGCGTTGAGTACTTATTCTGAGGTTTTTCTATGCTATATTGATATTTTGTTCTTAACATCTATTGTGTGAGGACTTCGTCAAGAAACATTTTGAAAGGATCCCATATCACGCCATCCTTCTTTTCTCCAACCATGATAAGTCACTTGGGAATGCTAGAGATTTTTTCCTTAAGAGAAACAAGCTCGAGACCCAATTATTTGTACCCTGACATCGTCGGGGGCATGCATTATACCACTGATCCGGATTTTATGCGCAAAATAAAATGAAGAATACTCTGATACCATTGATCCAGATTTTATGAGAAAAAAAAATGAATACATATTATTATTATTCTTAACACAAAAACACAAAGAAAAAAGAGATACAGTAAAATCTATTTCTATTCAATAAGAAAATGTGTTGAAACTTTAAAATGAAGCCAAAAACAAGGTTGCTAGAATGGTGGTGGCTTATCCTTGAGAAGAGATGTGACGCATGCGCTCATTCGCAAGAAGGTAGTTACATTGAGGCTCTCCAAGACTTTTTTACAATAAACATGAATTCTAAAACCCTAAACATCCAAAAACCTAACCCTGGGAGATGAAGTGCCAAAAGTCATGTGGGCTTCGTTGGGGTAAGTTACTACATCAACCTCCCGGGGTCGTAACTTTTTCATACGATCTTTGTTTTAGGTGCATGATAATTTGTTGGAAAGGTTTATATGAGGACTACACATGTTTCCATCAGACTCTAACTCAATCGATATTTGAACTGTGGAGATCCATAAAAACGTTGTTTAGGGCCTCAAAATAGCCCCGAAAGTCAGGGACCCAAAAACTAGGAAAAAACTTCCAAAATGAGCCAGTTAGAATAGGTGGGAGGCCACTGACATCCATATGGATCATTTTTTTTATAAGAACGTTATTTCCAAGTTTAAGAACATTGAAGGCAGTTTGAAAGATGTTAACTATAATATTGGAGCCAAGCAAGGTTGTCCCTTGCCTCCTACCCTTTTTGGCATTTACATTGAAAATATTGAAGATTCTTTGGAACAGTAATGTTGTTCCATCCCTAATATCACTATTACATTCATCAATGTTCTTCTTTATGTTGATGATATTGTTTGTATGGCGAGGAGTCCCCACGATCATGGAAAGAAACTAAAAATCATTAAGGATTTTTGCTCCAATATGGATATGATTGTTTATACTAACAAGACTAAAGTCATGATCATTAAATCCAATAATACCACTTATGATATATTTTTATATGACAACAATAACTTGGAGGAATTGACTTCATACAAATATATTCACCACAAGATTAACTTGAATTATAGCATTGAGAAAAGGATTATTGGAGGATCGAAAGCTTATTATGGGCTTGAAAACAATTGTAAATCAGTCAATCTTTGGATATGGGATAAGAAGAAACTCCTCTTTGAGACTCTAGTTACACCTTTTATTCTATATGTATGTGAAGTTTTGGGATGCAGTATCACTTGAGAATTTTAGAGAAAGATAGAGATAATACAAAAGAATTTTATAACCTATAATCTCAAAATTAAAGGAAATACCCCCTATTCCATCCTCCTCTTAGAGGCAAGCCTTTCCCCATTGAGAGAACAATTATAACTAGATACCTAATGTATAAGAAATAGTTAAACAACATGGAAGAAAAGAGTCTTCCTAAAATTGCTTCAAACTCAAGCTGTAACCACCTTCGACTCAAGCACGGGTGGCATAAAGATGCCCAGCCTTCACTAAGCCATTATGGAATCATGGAAGAGACAATTTTTCTATTAAGTGTCTGAATAGTCTGAAAATATACTTCAGAAATAAACCAATAATAAACACCAAACCATTTACCAAAACACTGAACACAAGAATGTAGACAAAACCATTGAGGTAGGGTAACACCATATATTATTCCTTATGGAAGGAATGTACTCCTCAAGCAATATTTGCTTGTACAATAGAAATAATATTCGATGTGTCTCATTACATTTCTTACACTTCTTTATATAGTTCTCTCTATCTTTTAGGAACCTTCTAGAGAGCCTTCTCAAATTTATTACATTTAACTACCATAGTGGGCCTTTATTAATATAGTGGACATAGTCCACCTTTTACTGAATAACCACATTCTCATATATTAAATCACTTCCACTAATAATGCATAACCACATTTCCATTTGATACCTCCCTAGGTACCCCATAGTACATCCCTAGGTATACTACATTCCATCCCCCTTCACATGTTTCATCCTTGAAACATGAGAAGAAATCATACAATAATATCGGCTAAGCAATGTAGCCAAATGGTGCCAACTACAACCATCCATCCATCCCAATGGAAGTCAAACATGATGTCCATTTTCTACCTTGTCACCCTAAGCTTGCTCTACATCATGTCAGGGTTGTCATGGGATTTGTTTTGTAGCCTAAGCTCTTCTCATAGTGTCGATAGTCCTCCATGCACCTCTTGATCGGTTTCCTGTCGGGTGCCCTGTTGGGGCATAAATGTGTTTATGCACGTGCCATTTCCTTGATGAATGTTGTTTCTCTATATGATGTCGATGGTGATATACAACAACTGTAGGAATATGTTCATTTTTCTTCAAATCTGCAACACTTTGTGCCTTTTAGTCAATGACATCCTTAGCTTCATGATTGTGTCCTTTTTGTAGTTTTTCTTCATCTCCTTCTGTAGAATCTGCCTCCGATTCAACTTTGGACTCAACAATAACTTTTTTGTTGGTCATCATGGGCCCATCTTTTTTACTAAGAGACACATCCTGCAATGTTATTTTCTTTTTCTTGTACAAAATTTTTAGAAGCTTCTTTTTCGCATTAATATTAACTATACCAATTGATTCTATCCAACAATATCCCAAAACAATATCTTCATCGGCCATATTTATAGCATGAAAATTAGAATGAAACACATATTTGTCCATGGAGATCTTCAAATCTTTAAAAATTTGAACATTTTCACCCTCAACCTGTCTGCTGTGAATATTCTCTGCAAGAACTTGCAATCTATTAACCCACTGAATATTGATAAAAAAATTGTTGGCAATTAGGTTTAATAGAAACAATGACATTTTCTTTATGAATACAACCATGAACTTGTAATATAGATTTTTCACATGAAAATAAACTCTTGGTGATGTATGTATCCTTACTCTTTGTATTAGACAAATTTTCTAAAAGCAATTTTTCAAATGCTTCCTCAGAAAGTGACATCCACTCAGAATGGTGAAATTATTGCCACCATATGAGAGCATTATCTTTGAAACTTGAGTTTACAAAATTTTCCACTTCCATTTCCATAATGACTTGTGAGATTGTATAAATTCTTCAATACTAGGACCATCATCCCTTCCAGTAAAAAATAGCATACTTGGAATAAATATTCAACAAAAACTAAAGTTAAAAATAACTTACTGCAGAAAATCGCGGGTTTTTCCAAAAAAAAACCATGCAAAACTGTTGAATTTAAAATGCTCATAACATTACTTATCAGACTTCGTTTCGATTAATGTTTTTTTTTTTAATTGGGTAATTTTCTGAGAGGAATTCAAATACCAAATTTGTTTCATCCAATTATTCTAAAATTTTTTAATATCTGAACCTGAAGTGCACCGCCCTCTTTTGTTTTTCTAGAAAAAATCTGCAAAAAGAGGCAAAAAATTATCCCCTTCTTTGGCCAAGGAAAGTGCTCTAATACCAATTGTTAAGTGACTGAATCATCTGCAAATATACTTCATAAATAAACCAATAATAAACACCAAAACATTGAACACAAGAATGTAGACAAAACCCTTGAGGTAGGGTAACACCATATATTATTCCTTATGGAAGGAATGTACTCCTCAAGCAATCCTTGCTTGTATGAGAAAAATAATATTCACTATGTCTCATTACATTTATTACACTTATTTATATACCTCTCTCTATATCTTAGGAACCTTCCAGAGAGTCTTCTCAAATTTATTACATTTAACTACCATAGTGGGCCTTTATTAATATAGTAGACCTAGTCTACCTTACATTCAATGACCACATTCTCATATATTAAATCACTTCCACTAATAATGTATAACCACATTCCCATTGGATACCTTCATAGGTACCCCATAGTTCATCGCTAGGTATACTACATTTGTTGAATAAGGATGTTATTAAAAATATTGTTCAACTAAAATTCAAAGAGAAAATGTGGTGTGATAGAGAGATACAGGAAAAAACAAAATTAAGGTATTATAAGGAGGTAATCAACTCTAATCTAGAATATCAAAATTATTTCTCCATTTTGGTAAGTGTAAAGAAAAAAAATGAGCATTGCTAAGATAAAAACAAATTATCATGAACTCCATAGTGAAAGTGGGTGTTGGTAAATTCCTAAAACGTTGTGGGATAAAAGACTGTGTCACCTTTGTGACACTAAGAGGGTTGAAGATGAAAAACGTTTTCTCTTATATTGTCTATCCTATACCTAGATCATATCTCAATTTCAAAACATTTTTCGCACTACCAACATTCCTAACCTTTTATGTCAACAAAACTATGGTGATCTTGGAAAGCATTTGTCAATCTTTTTCGATCACATAAACACAATTCTAAACAATTGCAAGTAATGTCTTACCCTCTTAAGGTCTCATTTACTAATTTGGTCTTAGTGATAGTTAATCATCATCATCATCATCATCATTAATATTATATTAAGGTCAATGGTTATTAGGGTTAGGGATATTAACATTAATAGAGTTATAGTTATGGTTAATAGGGTTAATTAGTATATTTATTATTAATATACATGGGGTATTAGTTATTATTATATAATAATAATAATAATAACTATTAATAATGTCAATAATATTTCTTTAATAACCACATTAATACATAATAATAAATTATTTATATTAATTTATTAATTCTTCATTATTAGTCATAATAATATTTATTGAAAGTATTATTAATGTTTTATTGTTATTATACCTAATACATAAATAATAATAATAATAATAATAACTATATTATTATTTATTTTATTTTTTTGTTTTCTAGTTTGTCTGTGACTTGCGAGACTAGCCTATGGCTGAGAAACCGTGACTTAGAGGAATCTAAGCTGTCAAAATCACCTCAGGATTGCACCCGTCCTGAGACACACCAACCCTTAACATGGCTAGATATTTTGTGGCCGCGGGGTTTCGAAATGGTGAGTTTAACATCACAGAGTGTCTTAACAACACACTCTGTCACCGACTGTCCTACACCTAGGGGATTAAATTGAAGGACATCGGGGTGGGATTTGATCCACTTATGTGTGCACGGGTCACAATATCATTTTTAATATAATATCTCTGGGTGAAACCACACATTCGACGACTACCTCAAGGTGCCCCCATGGCTTTAGGTTAGGCCCTCATGGGATGTGAACCTTGGTCGACGGTGAAAAAATCCTCGCTTTACACCATTGGATCGAACCCCTTTGGGATTTAAATTGAAGGACATGGGGGTGGGATTTGATCCACTTATGTGTGCATGGGTCATGATATCATTTTTAATATAATATCTCTGGGTGTAACCACATGTTTGACCACTGCCTCAAGGTGGTCCCATGGATTTAGTTTAGGCCCTCATGGGAATTTAACATCTCCCAACGGTGAAAAAATTCTTGCTTTCCTCCATTGGATCCAACCCCTTTGGGCCTTTTAAAATATTGAAGGCCATGGGGGTGGACTTTGATCCACTTATGTGTAAACAGGTCATGATATCTCTGGGTGCAACCACACATTCAAACACTACCTCAAGGTGCCCCCATAGCTTCAGGTTAGTCCCTCACGGGAATTGAACCTTGCCCAATGGTGAAAAAATCCTCGCTTTCCACCATTGGATCCCACCCCTTTGGGCATATTATTATTTATTATTAATATACATAATTAGTTATATTATACAAGGGGTACTTTAAGGATATGTGTATATTGTACATACATACCCTTTATACAATAATTATTAATTAATATGAATAATTAACCATGTCAACAATAATGTATTAATAATATATTAAGTTCAATGGTTATTAGGGTTATGGTTATTAAGGTCAATGGCTATTAGGGTTATCACCATTATAGGACTTGTGTCTATTTTAATGGTTTGAGAATATGACTCAATGTTTGTGTGGATTTTTTTTTTCACTATATGGATTTTAATGAAAGCTATATATCTCTCTCTATGTGTGCGTGTGTGTGGATTTTGTATGGATTTGAATTAAATTTTTCTATGGGTGGGATAGTTTCTTTTTTCCTAGTCCTGAAAATAAAATCAATGAAAAATATATAAAAATTATATGTGGATGTATAATGGTCATAGTTTGTATCATGGTGCAATGTATAAACTCTATGATCCATGTGTGGTATACTGAAATGTCCTTATAGCAATGATCAATCATCATCAAATTTCAAGGTGATGTTTTTTTAATGTCCTTAGAATAAGTATAAATAGTCATCTTCAAAGTATAAAAGAGGTTGACTTCCTTTAAATTTTCTTAGAACAAATATACATTATCATATGTAATGTATAAATCAAGTATATTTGTTATGAATGTCCTTGGAATAGTATAACTCATCATCTGTGAAGTTCCAAATGATTTGTTATCAATGTTCTTATAACACGTATAAATTATTAAATGATTTTATATCAATGTCCTTAGAACCAATATAAATCAAGTAGAATTACAATCAATGTCCTTAGAAAAAGTATAATTTAACATCTACAAGTTTGAAGATTATTTGGTATCAATTTCTTTAGAACAAGTAAAAGTGATCATCTGTAAAGTTAAATATGATTTGATATAAATTTTCTTAGAAGAAGCATGATTCTAAGTTTCCTTCTATGTAATAAATCACATCAATTCAAAGTTCCTATATTTGTAACAAATAAAACACTTTGTTATATTTTTTTCAAAAATATGGCGAAAACTTCATTTTCGTAATGTTTTGAACATAAAAGAACCTTTTCATGTGACAAATATAACCCACATTGCAATCTGACAATCAAAATAAAATGTTGCAATATGATGAACAGAGTAATGTTGAAGTGTGACAAACATATCGCTATTGTCGCAATGTGATGAACATCGTCCCACCATCGTAATATGATGAACATATTCATACTATCGCAATGTGAAAAACATAGTAGCGTCACATTTTGACAAGCATGTTAATGTCACAATGTTACAAACATAAATCTATCATTGCAATGTGACATACTTATCCCTCTTGTCAGAATGTGACAAACATTTATTATTGCTGAAATCTAACGAATATAGGTTCTTCATCGCAATGTGATGAACATTGTCTCCTTTTCACAATGTGACATAAATATCCTAACATAATAATGTGAGAAACATTTCCAAATTTTGGAAGGTGACAAACATAACCCATGGTCGCAATGGGATGTACACAACCTAATGTCACAATGTGATAAACATAGCCCAAGATTAGAGTGAGACGACCATTTCCCGACGTCGCAATGTGACAAACATAAACCACTATCAAAATGGGACAATCTTATTCCAATGCCATAATGTTATAAACAAAAACCCTACATTGCAATGTGATGACCATAACCTTATGATGTCATGTGACAAACAAAACTTAATGTCACCATCTAACAAAGAAAATATGATCATCATTGCAATGCAATAGTGTCATAGTAAACAATGGTTAACCATAATTAACTTGGTCCAACATGGCTAACCAATAATCAACATTGTCCAAATGTCGCAATGTGTCAAACATTTCCTAATGTCACAATCTGAAGAACATATACAGACATCGTAATGTGACGAATATATCCCTTTCATCGCAATGTCAGGAACATAAATGGTTGTTTCAATGTGACAGACATAGCCTTGTCATCGCAATGTGATGAACATATCCTTGTGATTCAATGTGACTTGCATATATTTTCGTTGCATTGTGACAAATATTTTCAAACATCACAATGGGATGAACACAACCCATTGTCGCAATGTGATGTACTCAAACCAATGTGGTAATGTGAAAAACATAGACCAACATTGCAATGAGAAGAAAATTTCCCAACGTCACAATGTAACAAACATAACTCACTGTCATATTATGACAAACATTTTCCAACTCCAGAATGTGACAAACAAAAATACTTCGTCATAAATTGATGACCATAACCTTATGATGTCAAGTGACGAACAAAATTTGATGTCACAATGGGATAAACAAAACTTGTGTTAGTCATGGACATAGTCAACCATAATAAACCTCGATCAACCATATTAAACTATGGTCATTGTTAACCACATTCAACCATGGTGAAGTACAACCATGATCGACCATAGTCAACCCTTTCTTTCCAACGTAAAAGGTTGTAACGAACCGCATCATTACGACCACATGCGATGCAACAAGTGTAATTTTTTTTTGTTTTTGAGCAGGAAGGTAACAACGACAACTGTTAATCATTGTAACTTGACCGCGAACACTACGCACGCAATCTGGGCAGCAGGAAACAAGACAACACCAAAAACAAGAAATTTTAGAGTGACCAAGAAAAAGAAATCAAAGATTCAATGCTTTGCATGGCACCCTGAAAACAACAATGAACGATCATCAGTCGCCTTTCACTGCGCAAACCAGATAACTATAAACATTTAGACATTACTTCAATCAACCTTAATTTACAAGAGTACAAGGGAGATGGCAACACAATCTAACTAGCAATAACAAACTTGAGGTGCAATTCTATTTAATTTCTAGGTGCACTACCTTCACCAATCAGTCCAACACAACAAATTCCACGATAAGTAGCCAGAACCCTCTCGACGAGAAAGAAACTGATATTAAACTTTACAATAGGTACAACCTCAAATAAACAAAAATATCATCCACAAGGGAGGCGCATGATCCTATGTCAGGTTCCATATGCATTTATTGATCAACGCACGCAATGACCCAGTTATAAGGTGCCATGTCTCCACAATGCGACCAAGGCGCTAGGGACCCACGTGCAAATGAAAAATTTTAAACCTCCCCATGGAAGGAAAACAATCAATCCAAAGTAACAATATTGATGTCACACGTATGTAGAACCCTCTCAACAATGTTATATTAGAAGTAGAGGCTAAATTACTTTTCTTAGACTCCAACTAAGTATTTTTTTATCAATTAGTTTACCTTTTATTTATTGTTTCATTACTTTATATGTGATCTATTTTTATTACCTTGTCATTGTTTTCCTTTACGATTTCAATATGTTACCTTGGTTTGTTGAGTAAATAAATTATTTCATTGCACAATAGTTCTTTCCTACATCTCGTTAATTCACCACAAAATGTTTCTTAGCATGCTCCTTTTCCCTTTAAAATTTTAATTTGATGTCTTAAGTTTGTAACTTAGAATTTTAAATTTTACTTTGCATTTTTCAATTAAAAATAAAATTTGCAAAATTCTAACTTGCCTTGCATACGTGGAACAATGCAGATAATAGAAGATCAAGTGCATGTAAACTATTTTGAGTTGTATCTCAATACTATCCTTTCCCCTGGACAAAACAATGTGAGGATATATGGGAATTAAGGTTTACACATCTTGTGTATAAATGTTGTGTAAAACCATTGACTGTATACAAAACGTTGCGTAAAAACATTGTGTAAAAATGTTGTGTAAAATGTTGTATGTAATTCATCATTATAAAAAAAAAAGGGTGTCATACCCATCCATAGTTACAATGCAATCATAAATTCATTGTCTGTCAGTGATATCATGGTCTAACAATCTATGTCTAACAATGATAGTTGTGTAAGAATCCAATAACATATAAGATAATAATATGTCTTAACGTTGTCTTTAATTCTGTAGCTTGATATTTACGTCTTTAAATCTATAGCAATGATATCGATGTATTTAAATCTATAGCATGGATATCGTTGTCCTTCCAAAACACAAAGATAGTGTGATAATTCTGTCTATTCAAAAAACATGGAGGTAATGTTGTCTATCAAAAATGCAGTGATAATGTTGTCTATCCAAACACAGAGATAATGTTGGGTAAAAAGGATGAATCGTTGTGTTAAAGAAAAATGAAATCGCTATGTTAAAATCATTTAAAAAGGGAGATAACAACTCTATCAAACGAATTCTCCACCAGGTAAAATCACTGTGGTAAATGCATGTAAAAAGGATATATGAACTCTATGAAAACAAAATTTATGCCAGGTAAAATCACTGTGGTAAATGCATGTAAAAAGGAGATATGAACTTTATCAAAACGAAATTATTCTAGGTAAAATTGCTATGGTAAATGCATGTAAAAAGGGAGAGAAAAACTCTATCAAACAAAATCTCTTCCAGGTAACATCATTAGGGTATATTCTTAATAAATATATATTAAAAACATTGTTACAGTATATAAAATCGTAGTCTCTATGTATTACAATATAAGTCACTAGATTTGAAAGACACAATCAATACATTACATCGCAGACAATACATGTAAATCGCAGTCAAAATACAAAACCAAGGACTAGGATTCATCATTAAAATCACAGCGATGATACCAAACAAGTGTTGGGATTTATCAATAAAATCACAGAGGTTATACCAATCAAGAACTGAGTAATATGCCAAGAAATCACAGAGATAAAGTGGAGAGATAATCAAACAAAATCCCAGAGACTAATCGATTAGATATGAATCAACAAAAACACAGAGATACTCTGCACAAGAAGGCGCAAGACTAATCATTTGACAATGGATCAATCAAAACACACAGATACTCATTCATAAGAAGGCACAAGGAATTGAGATTAATCATAAGAGAAAAATGGAGAGATAAGTAAGGGTTTGATAATTGAGCGAAATTTATCCTTCACTTATTATCCATGCATAGGAAAGAAGGTCATTTGAATCTATAGGTCTTTAAACACTGGAGTGACGACCGTCGAATTGTCTCCTGGACAACTACTAAGGCACGGACTAATAACTAAAGGGAAAAGGGACGAAAGATAAAAACATATTTTTTTCTTCGTAATAATCAATAAAAACAAATGCAGAGAAGTCATGGAAATAAGATTTTGGGTTCACCAAGGGAAATCAATTAAAATACAACGAGCATATGGCTAGGATGACTTTAAGTTCTTGATCATCAAACGTTGAATAAAAAATAATATTTAACAGAATAGAAGTACAGTATTGAAGGTGTAGGAACAATATTAAACTACCATTAAAAAATATACACATGCGTACCGTAGCCAAATGAGAAATCTCTGAGTCGTTGTCCTGCGCGCGCTCAACCCAATTCTCGCTTTTCGATCGATGTGACCTCACTGGTACCTCCCAGCAAACGCTAGGGGTACTCTTCTTCCCCCTGAGCCCCCTGAGATGCAAAGGGGCCACAAACACAATACCAAATAATTCTAGCACCCTACTCTCCTCTAAAGGTTGTGCTACCACTCGTTACCCGAGTTGGGTATCCCAACTCCCACAAGAGAAAGTTCAGTCAAGGTAAAATTTCAGCAACGTAACTTTACACAAAAAGATATGATACATACTTCTCCTCCTCCACCCTTTTTATAGATTTTTTAAGTAATTAGTTTCCAAATTTCTCATTAAATTCCTTTTATAGTTAATTAATTTCGAAAATCTCCCCCGTACACATTCACCCATCCCCTAGTTGCACCAGAAAATCAATTTTATTAATTAATTAAATATTCCTATTTCCCTCACCCACCTAAAAGTCTTCCTAAAAATTCTCCTTGGTGTCCCAATATTCCCTTACTAATCTTAAATGACTTATGCCTTACTTAATTCCTAATGGAGTTCATAAATAGCAAGTTCCCAAGGCAAGATTCCTTACTAAGTTAGGCATTCAACTTTTTCTTTATGTTTCCCTATTTCTTTAAGTTTCGTATTTCTTTTAAGTTTCCCTCTTTTCCCTTTTAAACTAAAAATGAATTTAGCAAGTGTAGATAAAACAACCATTTACCCTTTTTCCTCTTTAATTAAAAAATAATTTAGCAAGTGTAGATAAAACAACCATTTACCCTCTTTTCTTATTAACTAAAAATTAAATTACCAAATGTAGATATTAACAACATTTCCCTTTTAAAATTTTTAATCCTCCATTATAATTTTGACTTTAATAAATAAATTTGAATTTCTTACCCCACTTCTTGTTACATGTTTATTTATTATTATTATTATTTGACCACATGTTCTACTTAGACCTAGGTTTTAATTTCACTAGGTTGGGCGACATTTTTATTAGGGAAAATTGTTTTTAAATCTTAATTATCACGTCATTCATTTTAAGGCCGACTAAGTTTATTCACTTACTAGATAAAATCACGACGTGCCCTTGAGGATGCATTACGTTCTCCAAGGGTTCCACTCACCTATTTATGTTTTCCTTGTGTGACCTCCCCTTCAAGACGCACTATGTGCTCCAAGGGTGCCACTTCCCTATTGACGAACTTTGGTAGATGTCAAACCCTTGGAGTCAATACTCCGCCAAGTGATCTTGTTGGAGACAAAGTACCTCTAAGGAATAATTCCCCTTTATTATTGTGTGCCCTTTAGAATAATCATGAGCGAATATCATAGTCTTCCCTCACGGCATCATGGGTCTTCTCAAACTAGGTAATCATTAACCTATAGTTTGAGCCACAACAGGAGTGATAATAGGCTATGGCAGGGATGCTACCACACCTCTCCCTCAATGTCTCTGGTTTTCCTATGTGACCCCTCTACTCCACATGTGAGTCTGGTCGGAAAGCTATCGTCAGCCTACATCCATCAATGAATCATCTCAAAAATAATAACCAATCATCATAACATCAAATCATATAAACATATGTCACATCAACAACATTCAATTGCAACATTCCACTCCATGACTTGATCCGGATTCCAAGGGGTTTCGTCGATGCCTTTGCATCCTCAATGTCCAGAGTCCTGCACACTCAGGAGAACCCAATCAATAGCACCTGTCTATGTAAGTACAAAAAAAAAACATATCATCATATCCATAATATCCCATAATCATAATCCAACAACCAATAGTATAATAATTGGGATCACTTGCAAGCATATGTCCTCAAAGAATAAGTTCACTCAGTGCACACAAGAGAAATATGTTACATACACCCTCTCTTGGTTTAAACTTCGTCCTGAAGTTTCACAGTATATAAGTGTTGAAATAAAGTGTATCACAGTATCATAAGTCTATCTATCAAACAAAAATGGAAACTACTGATGCATATCATATGTGTCATCTTAGGTTGTCGAGTGCAGACTATAGTTGTCCCATTGAACTTTGACCTGATGTATTGTTCAATTCCATAGCTATCGAATGTGATGGTCCAGGATGAGGATTAGCTCCTCTGTGAGCTCACCCTCATCAGATAATTGTAAGGTACTCAAGTCAATAACATGTGTAGGATCACTAACATAATCTCTCAAAACATATACATGAAATACATCGTGCATATGCCTCAAAGAGTCATGCAACTCTAGTCGATAGGCCACGGGCCCTTTCCTTTCCACAATCTTGAATGTTACCATGAACCTAGGAGACATTTTAGCACCCCTTCCAAACTTGATTGAAATTTTATGCGGTTTCACCCACAAGAAGACTAGATCACCAACTTCGTAACTACAGTCGAAACGATGTGCATCGACATAAATCTTATGATAATATTGCACTTCCTTAATACTTTGTATTATTGTTTGCATTTGATATTCCATTTCTTGGATTTCTTCTGGTCCAACCAGGACCCTATCCTCAAGACGATCCCAAATCAAAGGCGTATGACATGGTCGCCCATTAAGAAACTCGAAAGGCACCATCTTAATGATGCTTTGATAATTGTTGTTATATGTTAATTGTACTAGTGGCAAGAATTATTCCCAGTTCTCATGTTGGTCCATCACGTACATACGTAACATGTCCTCCAAGATTTGGTTTGTTCATTCACTCTTCCCATCTATCTCTGGGTGATACGCCATCCTCGATTAGATATAATCCTCTTAGGTATGCCATACAACCTCACAATCTCCCTGATGAAAACTCTAGCTATATCAGGTGTGTGATATGTCATACACACTGGAATAAAATGAGCACTCTTCATCAGAGTGTTGACTACCACAAAAATTGAGTCATGTCTCCTTGCCATCAGTGGAAATCCAACAATCAAATCCATTGAATGACCTCCCATTTTGATTTTGGAATTGCTGACATTATAGACATCTTGCCACGTAGTTGACTATGTTTGGCTCCATTCCTTTCTAGAAGAATAAGGGTTTAAGGTCTGCCCTCATCTTCATGACTCCTGGGTGAGCCATGTACATGGCTCTGTGAGCCTCATTTATGATCAAAATCCTCAAATCATCGTTGGGCGATACATAAATTCAATTTTTAAATCTCATAATTTCGTCGTTGTCAAACGTAAATCCTTCAACCTTGGTACCATCATTGTGTTATGTTTGATAACGTACTTAGCATCCTTATACCAGTCATCATCATGATGTAAAGTTAGAATGTTTTCACATAGATTCATCAGAAGAGGTATCACTGAAAATATGCGTGGTATCCAACTCAACACATCTGCCACTCTATTCACTATACCTTTTATTTAAGTAATCTCGAAATCATACTCATTAAGCAATTTCGACCAACACCATTGTTGTGTGTTCAAGTCACTTTGAGTAAATATATGTTGTAGTCCACAATAGTCTATTTTTAGTTTGAATTTCCATCCAATAAGGTAGTGTCTCCAAACTCTCAAGGCATATACAATGGCTAACAACTCCAAATCATGTGTTGCATAGTTCTCCTCATGCCTTCTCAAATTTCTCAATATGTAAGTGATCACTTGACCGTATTGCATCAAGACTCTGCATAAGCCTTCCTTGGATGTGTCAGTGCATACCAAGAATCCCGCAACCATGTTAGGGACCTTTAGTATTGGTGTTGTCATCAACAACTCCTTGATCCTATGAAATTCCTCCTCGCATTTCTCGGTCCAAACAAACTTCTAGTTCTTCTTCGGCAATTCCATAATCGGATTTGCTATCTTCGAAAAACCCTCAACAAACCGTCGATAATATCCCACTAAAACCATGAAGCTACGCACTTAGGATAAATTCGTCGACGTAGGCTATTCCATAATAGCCTCGACCTTTTTTGGATCCATGACAATAACTTCATCGGAGATGACATGCCTTAGGTAGTGAATATTCAATTGATAAAATGAGCATTTAGACAATTTCCCATACAATTTGTTCTCTCGCAGAAACTGTAGTACTAAGTGCAAGTGCTCGTCGTGATCCTCCATCGTTTGAGAGTAAATCAACATATCATCAATGAATACTTGGACGAACTTTTCCAAGTATTTGCAGAACACCCCTTTCATCAAACTCATAATACCCCTGGGGCGTTCGTCAGTCCAAACGGTAAAACAATAAATTCGTAATGTCCAAACCTCATATTAAAGGAGTTCTTAGGGATGTCATCCCCCTGATCCATAATTGGTGATACCCTGATCTCAAGTCGATCTTTGAAAACTCTGTCATGCCTTTTATCTGATCAAACAGATCATCAATCCTTGGCGACAAATATTAATTCTTGATCGTTGCCTTGTTCAATTGAAAATAGTCAATGCAGAGTCTCCATGACCCATCCTTCTTTCGTATGAAAATGATAGGTGCACCCCACAGTGACACACTTGGACGTATAAGTCCTAGGTCCAACAACTCCTTCAGTTGAATTTTCAACTCCTGTAACTCCGAGGTCGACATATGATAAGGCATTCTTGCTATTGATTCAGTCCCCGGTTTTAGTTCTATGGTAATTTCCAACTCCCTCTCTAGTGGCATCTGAGGTAAATCATTAGTGAAGACATCTGCAAACTCTCTCACCATCGAAATGTGTTGTAGAACTTCCGCTACTCCCTTCTCATTTAACACAATGATCACATAAATCTTACATCCCTTGCGCATGCTCTTTCGTAGCTGCAAGGAAGAGATGAACCTTAGGGAAAATCCCTAGTTCCGACCTACAATCACGCATCTCTGTCCCTCATCATCGAAAAAGATCAATCGTTTCATCTTATGATTGAGTATTGCCTCATGTGATTCCAAGCAGTCCATATTGATCACGATGTCATAACATCCTAAGATCATGATGTACAGGTTGGCCCTAGTGACAAAATCTCCCAGGTTAAGGTTACAGCTGATAACCTTCCCACCAACCTTATGTTTGCCTACTGAATCCATTTATACAAAGAAAAACTAATGTTTGACTTCCTTTACCTTAATTTTGTTTAGTGCTTCCCCATAAATAAAACTCTCTGTAGAACCGAGATCTATCAAAATACTAAAGGACTGGTCAGCGAAAGTACCTAACGTCTCGAGCACAGTTGATTGGTGCTTTGCCTAGCGATTATTCACCGTTGCATGAATCTGATGGGCCTTGTCCAAATCTCCTACGGTAGTGGGTCTGGCTGATCCAAATACTCTAGTCCTATCCATTGGGTATTAGCACTAGTAATGTGGCTCCCCACATGTCCAAAACCCTTTCTTCGATCCAGTAATCTTGGTATCCAAAGTAGAAGATGATGGCCCACCAGCCTGGAATCCTTGTATGTTCTGTTGAATAGGCCTAAATTGTTGTTGTTGAGGTCGACGTTGGTGCTGGTGTTGTGGTCCTTGGTAAGGAGTCCATTGCTGAGGCGTTGGTCGTCGAGTTGTAGTGAAAGTGGATCCTCTCTGGAAACCACGATATCCTGGTGAATGCCTAGCTAGTATCTGATGTTGTTGCACACTAGATGACACCTGCCCTGCTGGTCTCGGTGGATTCATGCTCTGAACCCCATTGATAAGATTCTCCTATGCTATGAGATCCTTCTGGATGACATCATGCAAGGTATGAGGCATCAGAATCCTAACCTTAGCATGAATTCTGAAATTAATACCAAACAAGAACCTGTTGACCTCACGTTTCTTGGTATTCATGTGCAGATCATACCGAAGTAGCTCCATAAAACGTGCCTCATACTTGAGAACCATATGATCGTCTTATCATAAGGCGTTGAACTTGTTTTTCTGACGCTTAGTGAATTCTTCCCATATATACCTCTCTTTGAATTGTTACTTGAACAACTCCCATGACACGTATTTGACAACCATGTTCAAATGCGACAGGAGCATATTTCGTCATAGAAGATCTCTCCCCTTCAGTTGAAGATCTCTCCCCTTCATAATCGTGAAGCATAAAGAAAAATTCCTTTCTTTCCATTCATGCCTCGACGAATGAATTGTCTGCAACACTCTTATACTTGAGAACTCATCCCTCTTGATTTCTTGGTAAATTATAATGGTATTAGCGGGGGCACATTGCAGATCCTCAGGGGTACAGCCTCCCTGGCCTCATCTCAATACATATGGTGAATCAAGGCCTCTGAAATTCCCTGGAAGGACCTTTTCATACCATCACCACCCCTTACATCAATTGAATCCAACCCAAGGACTTATTATTCCCGTGGAGGTTAGAGTCTTAGGGCGCGTGAACTTATGGAGGCGTCGCCCCTCCTTCCATGGCACCACGTTACATACCTCTGTGGCGTCCTCTAATCAAGATCACTGCATGGACACATTAAAGTTTTAATTAGCGCTAGGTTATTACTCAAGGTTTTACTGTAGTAGAAAACACGGTGATCCATAGTTGCATGGTTGAACCCGCTCTGATACCATATGTAGCGACCCCTGTTGTTACAACCACATGCAACACAACAAGTGCAATTTTTTTTTTGAGAAGCAAGGCAAGAATGACAATAGTTAATCATCGCAACTTGACGATGAACACCACACATGCAATCCAGGAAGCAGGAAACAAGACGACACCAGAAGCATGAACTTTTAAAGAGAGCGAGAAAAGGAAATCAAAGATTCAATGCTTTTCATGGTGCCCCAAAAACAACAACGATCGATCATTAGTGGCCTTTCACCGTGCAAATTAGATAACTCTAAAAATTTAGACATTACTTCAACCTTAATTTAGAAACACGCAAGGGAGATGAAAACACAATCTAGCTAGAAATAACAAACTTGAGGCACAATTCTATTTAACTTCCAGGCATGCTACCTTCATCAATCATTCCAACACAACAACTTCCACGATAAGTATCTAGAACCATCTCGATGAACTAGAGACCTCTATTAAATGTTACAATAGGTACAACCTCAAACAAACAACAACCTAATCCACAAGGGAGGCGCATGATCCAAAGTCAGGTTCCATATGCATTTATTGATCAACGCGTGCAATGACCCAATTGTAAGGTGCCATGTCTCCACAATGTGACTAAGGCGCTAGGGACCCATGCGCAAATGAAAACTTCTCAACCTCCCCATGGCAGGACAACAATCAATCCAAAGTAAAATTATTGACATCACACGTAGCTAGAACCCTCTCAATAATGCTATATTAGAAGTAGAGGCTAAATTACTTTGGTTAGACTCCAACTCAGTAATTTTTATCAATTGTTTTACCTTTTATTTACCGTGTCATTACTTTCTATGTGATCTATTTTTATTACCTTGTCATTGTTCCCCTTTACGATGTCAATATGTTACCTTGGTTTGTTGAGTAAATGAATTACTTCATTGTGGAATAGTTCTTTTCTACATCTCGTTAATTCACCACATAATGTTTCTTGCCACTCTTTTTCCCTTTAAATATTTAATCTGATGTCTTAATTTTGTAACTTAGAATTTTAAATTTTATTTCGCATTTTTCAATTAAAAATAAAATTTGCAAAACTCTAACTTTCCTTCCATACATGGAACAATGCAGATAACAGAAGATCAAGTGAATGTAAACTATCTTGAGTTGCATATCAATACTATCCTTTACCTTGGATGAAACGGTGTGAGGATAAATGGGAATTAAGGTTTACACATATTGTGTATAAACGGTGTCTAAAACCGCTGACTGTATACAAAATGTTGTGTAAAAATGTTGTGTAAAACATTGTTTGTAATTCATAATTATAAAAAACAATGTTGTCATACCCAACCACAAGTACAATGTATTCATAAATTCGTTGTCTGTCAATGATATCATGGTCTAACAATCTATGTCTACCAATGATAGTTGTGTAAGAATCCAATAAGATATAAGATAACAATATGTCTTATCGTTGTCTTTAATTCTATAGATTGATATTGTTGTCTTTAAATCTATAGTAGTGATATCGATGTATTTAAATCTATAGAATGGATATCGTTGTCCTTCCAAAATGTAGAGATAATGTGATAATGATGTCTATTCAAAAAACATAGAGGTAATTTTGTCTATCCAAAACGCAGAGATAATGCTGTCTATCCAAACATAGAGATAATGTTGGGTAAAAAGGATGAATCATTGTGTTAAAGAAAAATCAAATATCTATGTTAAAGGAATTTAAAAGGGAAGATAACAACTCTATCAAATGAATTCTCTGCCAGGTAAAATCGTTGTGGTAAATGCATGTAAAAAGGAGATATGAACTCTATCAAAACAAAATTTCTGCCACATAAAAATCACTGTGGTAAATGCATGTAAAAAGGAGAAATGAACTCTATCAAAATGAAATTATGCCAGGTAAAATCATTGTGGTAAATGCATGTAAAAAGGGAGAGAAAAAATCTATCAAACAAACTCTCTTCCAAGTAACATCATTGGGGTAAATTCGTAATCAATATATATTAAAAACGTTGTTACAGTATATAAAATCGCAGTCACTATGTATTACAATAGAAGTCACTACATATTAAAGACAGAGTCAATACATTACATCAAAGTCAATACATGTAAATCGTAGTCAAAATACCAAACCAAGCACTGGGATTCATCATTAAAATCACAGAGATGATACCAAACAAGTGTTGGGATTTATCAATAAAATCACATAGTTTATACCAATCAAGTGCTAGGTAATATGCCAATAAATCACAAAGATAAAGCACAGAGATAATCAAACAAAATCGCAGAGACTAATCGATCAGAGATTAATCAACAAAAACGTAGAGATACTTAGCACGAAAAGGTGCAAGACTAATCATTCGGTAATGCATCAATCAAAATGCATAGATACTCATTCATAAGAAGGAGCAAGGAATTGAGATTAATCATAAGAGAAAAATGAAGAGATATGTAAGGGTTTGATAATTGGGAGAAATTTATCCTTCACTTATTATCCATGCACAGGGAATAAAGCCATTTGAATCTATAGGTCTTTAAACACCGGACTAACGACCGTCGAATCGACTCCTGGCCGATTGCTTAGGAACAAACTAATAACTAAAGGGATAAGGGAAGAAATATAAAAACACATTTTTTTCTTCGTAATCAATAAAAAAAACCATAGAAGAGTCATTGCAATCAGAGTTTGGGTGCACCAAGGGAAATCAATTCAAATACAATGAGCATAAGGCTAGAATGACTTTAAGTTATTGATCATAAAACGTTGAATAAAACATAATATTTAACCCAATAGAAATACAATACTAAAGGTGCAGGAACAATATTAAACTATGATTCAAAAATATACACATGTGTACCATAGCCAAATGTGAAAGATCTGATTCATTGTCCCACATGCACTCTGCCCAATTCCCTCTTGTCAATCAGTGTGACCTCACCAGTACCTCCCAACCAACGCTATGGGTAATCTTCTTCCCTCTGAGCCACCCAAGCCAAAAATGTTCCACACACACAATACCAGAGAATGATAGCACCCATCTCACCTCGCAAGGTCGAGCTACCACTCATTACTCGAGTTGGGTATCCCAACTCCCACAAGATAAAGTTTAGTCAAGGTAACATTTCAACAGTGTAACGTTATGCAAAAAGATCTGATCCATACTCCTCCTCCTCCTCCATCCTTTTTATAGAGTTTTTAAGTAATTGGTTTCCCAATTTCTCATTAAATTCCTTTTTCAATTAATTAATTTTGAAAAACCTCTCCCGCACACATGTCATCCATCCACTAGTTGCACCAAAAAATCAATTTTATTAATTAATTAAATATTCCTATTTCCCTTAGGCTGGGAACGCAAATTATAGAGAGGTGAAACAGAGTCGCTCTGCTTTTAGGGTTCACCCTCGAAACTAGCCTCCCTCTTTTCTACTGTCGTGGCCATGGAGGTCAAGAGAGGGGGGCTCTCATCCCCCTCCTATAGTGTTGTCACTGCCAAGGAGCACAACTCCAACCACTTCAAATGACTGACCTTCGAACTCCCGAAGGGAATGCAACAAATAATGTGGGAGGAAGAAATGTCGAAGGAAAAACCAATGGAAATCGACCCAGAAGTCAGTCACCCAAAAACATCTCATACTTAGGAACCCAACAAATGCATCCTGCAAGACCCGATCTATCCCAAATATATCATCATCTCTCCAATAATAGAAGATCAAAAACAATACATGAGGGATTTTTCCCTGATAGGGAAATTCCTGGGATTATGGCCTGTTATAGCAAGATTTGCCTCACCATTGTTATCTTGCATAGAGGGCCTTTTTCCATTTCCCTATGCAGACTTATCATCCCTTTTTGATAAATCCAGAGCTAAAAATAAACATTTTTCCACATATACGCACCCTATCATCTATACAGTAAGCGTATACACAGGTTGCTCCACTACACCCTGTGTACATCGAGATTTGTGCCAGAAAATACAAGAATCGAGTTGGGTTTCCATATCATGAAAAGAGATCTTTG
Organism: Picea sitchensis; assembly: GCA_010110895.2. Classification (NCBI taxonomy): domain Eukaryota; kingdom Viridiplantae; phylum Streptophyta; class Pinopsida; order Pinales; family Pinaceae; genus Picea; species Picea sitchensis. Next base: position 376,365 of record SNQJ01S0002957.1, on the reverse strand, counting down.
ATCCTTGGCCTTCCATATACTAGAAACATTATGAATCGACCCTTCAGCTTCATTTTGAAGGCTATAAGAGCACAATTTTGAGGTATGGAAAAGAGGAGAAAGTATTTAACTTTGACAGAAAAGTGACTCTGGAGAAATTACTTCATATTGAGTCTGGATCCCTTTTTCCCTCAAGTCTGAACACAATGTTCATCCCCCAAAATATTTCCCTATTTTTGAGAGTACCTCAGTGTCTCTCTCTTTTGAGCTTACCTTTGGTGGAGGATTGAAGTGGTGGAGACCCAGTTGGAAGGAACTTGGTTCCTTGGTTTCGAACCGTGCTGACATAGAAGTCTGTAATGTTGACACTTCTGTTGGTCAATTATTAATAGAAATACTCCTTTCTCGTCCTATTGGTATCGTGAAAATATATGATTATTATCCATGGGCATGTTTGTAATGTTTATTAATGGATTGTGCTATCTCATGTGCTAACCACTTTACATTATCACTATATGCTTTCTTTGCTTGTTCGTTGAGAACTTATTGCAGGTACAAAGATTTGGGTCGAAGTGCTCAACGGTGAAACATCATCAAACGTTGGACCAAGGTAGGCCTCTTTCTTATATTGCACATTAGTTTATATAGCATACAATGTAATTGAGTTAATTTATGCAGTCATACTTGTCTGTTGTTGTTTACCCTTGGCCATAGAGAGTTTTTCTCTTGTAACAGAAATGGTGACTCGACTGGGGAGAGATCTTACTTCTAAGGGTTGAAGTACTTTTTATTCTTGCATTTCTCTTTTTTCTTTGTGTTTCTTGTCGTATCACTACTTGGCAGATTTTGTTCACTCTAAGTCTGAGATTTCAACCTTTTTTCCCTTGCCTGTCCTTGTTTTAAATCTTGTACACTCCTTTTGCCTTGAAAGACGCATACACACGCATTATGCCTCTCTACAAGATGCGTATATACACACTCTTCTCCTTAACAGTCACGTATAACACTTTTCCTTGCTTGTTTTCTTGGTTTAGTGACTACTGGGTGAGTTTGGATGTTTGTTGAGCCTTCTTAGGTCTTTGTAGTGTTTGTTGAGCTTCTCTGGGTTGACAGGAAGCTTGTTGGGTGTTGAATTTATGGGTGTAGTCTTTCTCATTGTTTTTCATTTTTTGGTTTGTCCTTGAACCCTGGGCCGTTTGTTTGGTTGCATGGTATTCTCCTCAAGTTATTTTGTTTATACACAGTAGAATTTATATATCAAGTTGTTTTTCAGTCCATGCATTTTCTCTTTAATATATTGAAAATACAAAAAAACAGGCATTTTGCATTGGTTAACATTTTTGTCTTTGAACCTTTATCATTATCTTAGTAAATTTAGCAAAATATTGCATTCTACTTCTGAATTGCAGAGTTGAAATTGAAAATTGCACTGTTTTAATTAACATATCATTCATTGAAAAGTTAAAGGTAGACTTTGCATTATATTCATATTTATATTTTGCAGAGTCATAACATCATGAGTTTCTCCTCCATACCCTTTTGAGTAAACACGGCCAATATAATTTACGCTTTAAACTAAAATTGATTAGTCACGATTTTATTTTTTAGGGTGCACAAACTAGCCTATGATTTAGTGCCTTGGAATAGGATTTTGTGAGTAAACTTATCCAAGGAAATTAAATCAACATATGTGTCTGAGACAGGGAGTTGAGAAGTCCATTGTATAATTGGTAATACCAGGAGGCTCCGCTCACACTAGAGTTAATCACAAGGTCGTGCAAAGTTAGTTGAAGGGATAACCCATGGATACTTGCCTAGTGTCATAGATATTTCTATGGATTTATTCGTATTTGGGGATATTACTAGTACCCATACCTCTGTGAGAGGCGGTGCTTTAAAGGTTTCGGGATTTTCTACCCTGCCCATATGGTAATCCAGACTTATGAATGCTCCCATGTGCATCGATTATACTATGGTTTATTAGTTTCTTGACTTAAGTATCTCATATGTTACTTGCATGGGTTATTATTCTTGTATCCTTGGTCAGATAGAGGTCAGACAACACACAACCTTTATGGAGGATTACCTCTCTGGGGGGATCTAACCGACTAGTTGTTAAGCCCACGAGGGCCTCTATAATTGATTATGTTACGTCCAAACTTTAGCAGCGTGTCTCAGGTCCCTCTTAGACGAGGCATACATTCTTTAGTGAGGAAGGCCACTCAACCAATTTAACCCGTTTGCATGCATATTGGTCATTTGACTTTTTGGTATGCTCTTTGACTACTAGTTGACCTCAGGAGTCTATTTTAGGTTTTTTCATCATGGAAAGTGGAGTTTCTTTTGCTCCCTCATTTACTGCTACCCACCCCATGATGCCTTCTCATTTCATGGGGACGGATCCTTCCACTTTTTACAATGGTGTGCAGAACTACAACACTCAGTTTGTGCCTTGGGTCTCTAGTCATTTTTCTATTGATATGTCTTCACCCGTGCAATCCTCTCCCTAGTCCACATATATGAATCCTAGCATGGGATATGGGGGCATCATGGCTCCGATGCCTACTCTTTCATTTGATATGAGTCGTGTCCCCATGGGAGGTTGCAACCTCCCCCCTTGTGAATCTCATGCTAACTATGATATTCCAGGAACCATTTCTCAGATAGGTTCCTTTCCCACTTATTATGCACCACTCGTGCATTTGTCGCCCACCATGTCAGTGCCTTGAAACATTTTTCCCATGACTGGACCTCAGATTCCTCTGGGTATTTCATACAGAGAAAACCAATTTTACGGTTCAGGCTACCCTATTTACGAGACCCCTTCACAAGGGGGAAACATATATCATCACTCGAATAATTCTTATTCGACCTTGGTCCCTTCGCAAACCTCAGTGATGATGCTCGTCCAAACTTCCTCAGAACATTTTAGTGCAAGCTATCACCCTTCTAGGCAGGGACAGGGAGTACATCAGGATCCTTCTTGATTTGTAATGTTTCAAAATCAATCTTTCATCATATCTTGGATTCAAATGCCGCCATCTATCGCTATCCTAGTCACTGCCAGTCACACTGGTGCTCCATCCCCAACCTCTGCCAATCATGTCGGAGATGGGTCAACAATTTCTACAAATTATGTCGACAACCCGTGCCCAACCTCTACTAATTATGTTGGGGGCACCATCCTTTTCACTCCAAATAATAGCCATTTCATGTCTCCAGCCTCTATTCATCATTTAGGAGACGACTCTATTTTCCCTGATAATCACATCGAGAAGCCTAGACGTCTCAGACGTAATCCTAAATTCCTTTGCAGGACTTGTGAAGGAAATCACTTTACTCGTTTGTGTTCGGTTAATGTCGAGATACCATAAGTGCGGGGCTCACCCAAGAGCCCTTCATATTCTGAGACATCCTCAACTTCTCCTCACACTACTTCTACGTTGATCACCTCGGTGGTCCCACCACTGAAATCCCCTCCTGACCTCGCCTCCTTCTTCGAAAGTGAAGCATCTCTCACCCCTGTTACTATGTTTCCTCTTTAACCTATAATTGAAGAAGTGGCCACACCAATGCAATCTCTGGTCAACCCTAGTCTCCTTGAAGAGAGTGATGTGCCTCTTAGTCATGTCATCAACATTCATAACCCTACTCCTTATGAACGAGAGTGATTTATTATTCCCCTAAAATCTCTCTCTCCAAGTCTCGACAATGTTCCCTTCAATTGGGATGACTTGATGGGTAATCCCATACCCCCACATATGTCTTTTCCATTAAGAGACATTGTTCGAACCATCATGGAAACTGTATCCTCCATCAACAGTTTATCCTCCTTGACTTGGGGAACTTTGGGTTTTCCCAAGCTTTTGTCAGGGATCCATGAGATATTGACTTTCTGCAGAAGATCGAGATGGGAGCCTTGGCCTCTCCCTTTACATGTTGACTAAGACAACAAAAAGGAGTCTTAGTTAAGATTTTTTTGAATCGTCTAAAAACCAAAAAGATTTCCGAGTGATTTGTCCCTTTCACACTCATTAAACTGGATTTGAAAGGTCATGAGTCTTAGTTAAGATATTTTCTGACTCGTTATCAAAAATGGAAAATGTTGCTGAGTGAACTTGTCTTTTTCACACTCGTAAATTGGATTTGAAAAAATGTCTATTTGGCACAAGTTTACCCCTTTTTCACACCAAGTAGACTACAAGACATAAAAAAAGGATATTTTTTGGTGTTAAGTTGTGATTGCATCTCATGCCCTCGCTTGCAGTATTGAGCCTTTAGTCAATTCTCACTTTGCGTTATAAACCGTTGCCTAAGCAGTTTTGAATACTCAACCAAGAAAAGCCTTGTTTATATCCTTCACAATTTGACACCCTATACCCTGGAGGAAACATCACCTTGAGTGTTCATATCCTGCATGCATTTACTTGCATTAAGAATAGGTACATTCGACTGTTGGAACTAGTTTTCCTTATTTGCAACACTCATTTCCTCCATTGTATCATAGCAGTCATTTGTTATGAAAAAATAAAAAAATACGGGTGGAAAGGGAATATTATATATTAATTGTCAGCAGTCGTGTCACCTTTGAATAGAGAACAAAATTATTGAGCCCTTGTGTCATCATAATTTTGGGTTTTCGCATGGCCTTAGGAAGTTGATCTTGTTACAGAGTTTTCTCTACTGGCTATTTACTCTTCCAGTCCCTATAGAGAATGTTATTGATGCCTCCTACATATAATAGTCACATCATTGAGTCTATGCTGCCAGAGTCTCACGACATGTCTCATGCATGTCGACCATACCATCAGTTTGTCTCAGAATAACATGATACTATGGTCTTATCATGCACCCTGGCCCTACTTGCATGATCGGTAGGCCACCTTGAACCCAGCAATCAACATTTCATCATTGCTCGTTGACTGGGTGGTTTCCCTTGTGTTCGACGACAAGACATCTATTCACACTTTTGGATTTGTGCAGTAGCTTGGATTCCATTAGCCTTATTGATGGCTTCCTTGCCTTTGTCAACAGTTTTCATCATTGGTTGCTATTCAAAGGGTCTTTTTCGTGTACCTCTTGCATTTGATACACGGAAAAGACACACAGGGTCGTTGGTTCATGAACATGTTCTTCATTCGATCTCCAACAAATCATGAAGCCCCTGCTTTGTTCCTCATGCTGACTAATGAGATATTCCTTAATGCTCTCCTTTGAATGAGTCTCTTTCCATCAACTTCAGCTCATTTATTCTGGATATGAGACCTGGAGTTTTATGAGTACCTTGAGGCTTGCAGTCATTAGTGGCTTGCAGTAATTAGTGGAGTACAGATGGGAATACATCAATGTCTCCTGATCAATGTATTTCTCAAGTGTTCGACACCGACTCCTTTATTCACACTTGTAGGAATGTACTCGGTGCCTTGATACCTACTTTCATTATTGATAGGTTGTCTTCCATTTGTTAACAGTATACCTCAATGACCGGTAATCAAATGATGTCTCATTATGTTCGAACTCAACTCCTTTATTCACATGATGTAGACTTGCACCCTTAGCGAATAGTGTAGAAGACTTGAAGACATCAGTATGTCATCGTAGCTTTCCTAAGTTGTTGCTTCCCTTTCATTGGCCAACACTTGTTTGACTTTAGTGATCATGGGAGATCAGATTGTACTCCAAGGTATACAGACATATTCAAATTTATTTTGCGACTGGATTCACTGGGCCTTGTTCGGGACTATGAAAGCCTTTGGCATATAACCGCAATTGTATCCTCCTATTCATGGCCACAGACACTTATTTGGTATATTTTCCGCATGGATCTTCATTGTATTCTTGGTAGTCATGTATGCAAAGTCAGTATGTAATGTAATGAGAAATTAAGTTCGTCCAACTGGTTCTCTACCACTCCACTCCTAGGTTATTTATAATGTATTTTGGCCATCGCAGATACTCCTCTGATCTCACACATTAGGGGGTATCTGTTATAGCAATATTTGCCTCACCATTGCTATCTTTCACATAGGGCCTTTTTCCATTTCCCTATGTAGACTTATCATCCCTTTTTTATAAATCCAAAGCTAAAAATAAATATTTTTCCACATATGTGCACCCTATTAGCTATACAACAAGTGTATATGCAAGTTGCTCCACTACAGCCTGTGTACATCAGGATTTGTGTTAGAAAATACAAAAATGGAGTTAGGTTTCCATGTCACGACAAGAGATCTTTGATCCTTGGCCTTCCATCTACCAGAAACATTTCGATTCGGCCCTTCAGTTGCATTTTGAAGGCTATAAGAGCGCAAGTTCGAGCTATGGAAAAGAGGAGAAAGCATTCAACTTTGAGAGAAAAGTTTCTCTAGAGAAATTACTTCATATTGAATCTGCATCCCTTTGTCCCTCAAGTCTGAACATAGTGTTCATCCCCCAAGCTCTTTCCCTATTGTTGAAAGTACCTCATTGTCTCTCTCTTTTGAGCTTTCCTTTGGTGGATGATTGAAGTGGTGGAGACCCGGTTGGAAGGAACTTGGTTCCTTTGTTTCGAACCATGCCAAAACAGAAGTATGTAATTTCGACACTTCTGTTGATCAATTATTAATATAAATACTTCTTTCCCCTTCTATTAGTATCGTGCAAATATATGATTATTATCCACGGCCATGCTTGTAATGTTTATTAATGGATTATGCTATCTTATGTGCTAACCCATTTACATTATCACTATATACTTGCTTTTCCTATTCGTTGAGAACTTATTGCAGGTACAAAGCTTTGGGTCTAAGTGCTCAAGGGTGGAACATCATCAAATGTTTGATCGAGGTAGGCCTCCTTCTTATCTTGCACATTAGTTTATATAACATACAATGGAATTGAGTTGATTTCTACAGTCATACATGTCTGTTGTGGTTTACCCTTGGCCATAGAGAGTTTTTCCCTTGTAACATGGCCTTCAGGAAAAGACCTTGTCAAATGTAATCAACACTGGTGAAAACCCAAGGGTCACTATGACCTCCAACTTTCATCAAAAGGCTTATTTACAACCATACTACACAACCTGGAGGATAGAAATTGAATCTTGGAAGGAGGGTCGTATTTCTATAACTCGATAGGAGTTTTTCTCTGTTTCTGGACATGGATATTTAGCCCGAAAAGGGAAGACTTCACCCACGCTCTAGTTTGGCTGAGGATATATTCTCTCCCATAGAAATTTTTGCTGGAATAGATCCTCGCAGGAATTGGTAACACCATTGGTATCTACAACAAATCCTCGGAGGCAACAAGACAATGAAGGTACACTTCTTATGCCCACATTTATGTCTATTTTAATATTTCAAAACCCTTCCCCAGTGCCATCACCCTGGATTATCAAGATGATGAATGGTCCCAAACCCTATATTATGAGAACATCCCCTTTCAATGTCACAAATTCCATGATCATGGGCATCTCTTCCGTGATTTCCCTTTAAGTAACCCTACCAAACCTTCTCTGGAAGATCCTGACAAATCCAAGGACGATTTCACCCAGGTAACGGGTCAACGTAGACATCAAGACAATAAATAAACCCCCAATCCCCCCCCTCCCCAAACCCCCAACCAAGAAATCCTTTAAATCCCTTCAAACCCCCTCGGATACCCCATCCTCTCCAACCAACCCCCTGACAACTCCTGCGATTGATCAAAACTCTGCCAATCTTGACCCCCCTGCCCTAACTTCCTCGCAACCACCAATCAAGGATACCTCCATTCCTGCGAATCTTGGCCCAGAAATGGGAGATCCATACATGGACCTAGAGGATAAAGAGCTAGCATGTATAGATATGGTGCATCTGGAGAAAGCCTACTACAAGCAGTAACTGTATACCATACCAGTTGATCAGCTACTCAAAGTACACAAAGTCTTTTTCAATTCTTTGCCAGGAGGATCAACCCGAGCCAATACAAATCTTGGAATACAAAATAGAACCTCAAAGGAACAACACAATCCCACAAAAGATGAGAAAAAGAGGCGCATAAAACCAAAACACCAACTTATTCAAGATGTCGGTAACTTTCTCATCAACTCAGGTCAAATTCATTTGATCTTAGACAACTTCCCTCCCCTTCAACCCCCATCATCCTCATGAATATGCTATCTTGGGATACAAGGGGCCTCAACGCAAAAAGAAAACAAGGTTTCCTCAAAGAAAGAATCAAGAAGGAACAACCATATATACTTCTTCTGCAGGAAACAAAGTGTGCAGGAGAGGAAGCACATTCTACTCTTCAAAAATGTTGGAAGCAAGCCCGACATGTGGAAGTGGATGCCAGGGGGCAGTTGGGGTCCTAACAATGCTCTTGAATCCAACCATAGTTCTACCTGAATCCAAGCAAGACCAGAGTAATCAAGTTCTTCAAGGTGGTGAATCACAGCCTCCTTTCGCCTTATTGGCTCGAACAAACAAGGCTACATCACAAACGTCTATGGACCCCCTAGACCAAGAGACAAGGAATCCTTCCTCCAACACTTGGACTGGATAGCCAACCACATAGGCTCCCAAATATGGATCCTCGGGGGATACTTCAATATGATCACAAGTCTGGAGGAAAAAAAAGGGGGCACACGCACTTTGGGAAATGACAGTGTGCTTTTCAATTGCACCATTGGCCTTCTGAAACTCATTGACTTAGAAATAGGAAATGGGCCTTTCACATGGTCCAATAGACACTCAGGAGGCCAACATGTCTCCAATAGACTGGACCGTTTACTCCTCTTAGAATCCTTAACGATGTATGACCTTGCTTGGAATGCCACGGTCATCGACACCCCAACATCGGATCATTGGCCAATACCACTGACTGTCAACATTAATGGTACCCCAGGAAAAAAACCGTTTTGCTTTGAAAAATGTTGGTTGACACACCCAAATTTACAAGAAAACATCAAGTAATGATGGGAAGAAGAGGCCATCAAAACAGGGACCCCGATGTATCAATTCCAACAAAGGATAAAAAACCTCAAACAACATCTAAAATCTTGGAATAAATCCACCTCTGGCTACATCTTTCAAGCACAGGAAAGCCTCAATCATCAAATGCAAATAATTCAATAGCATATCCACTCACAAGGCCTTACAAAATCCCTAAATAAGTGGGAGACTCTTATAAACAACCATATCACATAAAGAAGAGCATAGGAAGAGATACTCTCGAGACAAAAATCCCGCATCCAATGGCTAAAAGAGGGGGAACAAAATACCTTTTTTTCCACAAATCCATGGTTCAACAGCGCCAAACAAATTGGATCACTCACCTAGTCTCAGAGCAAGGAACATAGATTCAATAACATGCTGACATAGAAAAGGAAATGATCTCTTACTACATAAATATTCTAACGGAACCCCCAACAGATCGCTCACAGGCTATCGAATCTATCCTCAAGAACATTGACAATGGGGGTCACCAAAGAGAAAAACAAGGAACTCATGAGATCGATCACTCAGGAGGAGGTCAATCAATATCTTAAGGACACCCCTCTGGGCAAAGCCCTTGGGTCAGATGGATTCACTTCTGATTTCTTCCACTACTATTGGGGCATCATCCACGAAGATGTTTGGGAAATCATCGAGGACTCCAAAAGATCTGGGAAGCTCGTTCAAGCCCTCAATTGGACCTTTCTCACCCTAATACCCAAATAAAACAACACTACTTGTCCCTTGCACTTCTAACCCATTTCCCTCTGCAATGTCATCTACAAACTCCTATCAAATATAATTGCAACCCGCCTTAAGCCTATTCTACCATTCTTAATCTCCCCGGAACAATCCAGTTATGTGGAGGGAAGACAAATCCTGGACATTATAATCCTGGCTCGCGAAGTAATCCAATCGCTACACTCAACCAAAACTCAAGGTATGCTCCTAAAAACGGATCTCTCTAAATCCTTTGATAACTTAAGCTGGAGCTATTTAAGATCAACTCTCCTCGCCTTTGGCTTTGATCCCATTTGGGTCTCCTGGATTGTCAAACTTACCTCTTTAGCCTTATTTTCCATCCTCATTAATGGTGTTGCCTCAAAATTTTTCTCCCCCTCAAGAGGAATAAGTCAAGGGGAGGCGCTCTCGCCCTTCCCTTTCATCCTTATGGAAGAAGGGTTGAGTCACACTATCAAAGAAGACATAAGGGATAACTCCTTCTCTATCCTCACCCCCCATGGGATCTCTCCCCCCATCTCTCGCAACCAATTCATGAACGATATAATTCTAATGGGAATGTCTATAGCTACATAATCCCTACATTTCAAATCTATCATTTACCTCTTCTGCGAGGCTTCGGGCATGGAGGTGAATTTTACCAAATCCAAAGTCTTCTTCTTCAACACGCCTTTTGAGATCCAAAACCCCCTCACTCAAACCCTTGGTTTTACTCGTAGTGTTCTCCCTTCCATCTACCTGGGCATCCCCCTCATTGATAACCCACTAAGAAATGCATTCTAGGACTCCTTGTTGTCCATCTTTCAAAAGATAATTTCCCTTTGGACCTTTCACTCCCTCAATTTGTTGGGTCGCCTCATCCTCCTCAAATCAGTCCTTTAGGCCCTCCCTGTCTACACTTTCTCTGCATTAGCGGCCCCAAATCTCATCCTGAACACCTTAATAACTATTCAATGAAACTTTCTCTGGAAGGGAAACAAAGAAAGGAGAAAAATAACCCTGGTAAGCTAGCAAAAAGTCTGTAATCCAAAGAAATCATAGGCCTTGGCCTCAGAGACCCAACAATTATCAACAAGTTCCTCAGTGCTAAAATTTGGTGGAGATGGTTAGTGAGACCCCAATACCTTTGGGTGTGTATTTGGAGGAAAAAATACAGTCCCACAATCCCATAAAGAGAGCTCATCAGGTGGAGTGGTCAAATCCCAGGTTCGCTCATCCGGAATGTGGCTAGGAATAATTGGGGTCTCATCACATACCACTCTTTATGGGAACTAAAAAGTGGGTCTTCGACTCTCTTTTGGAGTGAATCTTGTCAATAAATCCCAGCTCTAAATACAAATATGAATCTCAGTGACTTCATCCCCTTCACAACTGTAGCAGGACTCCACAAAGTGGCAGATTTCTGGAACCCAAATGTCCCAAGGGAAATTTGGTGCACCTGGAAAAATTCCCACAAGAACCTTAATATTCTCCCAGAGCTAAATCTCCATCCTCTGCAAAAGAATATTGATTGAGGGAAAATATTAAGTCAATAAGGGGAGAACATCCTCAGATGGGGACACTCCACCACAGGTACCTTTAACATTCAAGAAGCTTACCACCTAAAATAAGGTCACAAAACCTTACCTTGGGAAGAGGTTTGGGGAAAGACTTTGGACACAAAATTCTCGCCGAAAATCAACACGTTCCTCTTTCTAGTGGCGCACAACAACATTCTCACCTGGGACAAATTAAGGAAAAGGGGTTTCATTGGTCCTTCCTGGTGTCATTTATGCGTCTTAGAGGAGGAAAATCAAAATCATCTCCTAAATTTGTGCACCTATAGTTCATGCATCTGGGATCACAACACCATCCTTATGAGAACCGTGGACAAGAACCACATAGGTCTTCAAGAAACTATCGTAGGATGGTGAATATTGACCTTTCAATCCCCCATCCTCAATAGAATCTGGGAGTTCTTACCAGGTTTCATTCTTTGGAAAATCTGGAAAGAGAGGAACAAACAAATATTTAAATTGGTTACCAGGGCCTGGCAAGAAGTGTGGATGACAATCCACACCAACATCAACGAAACAATCTCTTTGCATCTGTGGACGAAACATAATCTAAATGGTCCACAGAATGAGCATCACATCCTAAGCGTGTGGCTATTGAACCTCCATCGCATCCCCAACAGGCCTGTTGCAACTGTCAGTCATTATATTATCCCCACTCAATGGGAATCTCGACCTACAAGCTGGTACAAAATTAATTTTGATGGGGCCTCCAAAGGGAATCTGGGACCCGCAAGCTATGGAGCAGTCATCTAAAATGGTAAAGGGGAAATCCTCCATATTATGGAAGGAAACATTGGGCACAACACCAACAACTCTATGGAAATATGGGGCCTCCTTTGTGGTCTACAAGTGACTACATAGCAAGCGATATTCCCCATCATCACAGAAGGTGACTCACAAATTGTTATAAATATCCTCTCACATCTTCTCAATGGGGCAGACCTAGAGAAAATATCTTCAAGTTGGAGACTCATGAATAGGATTTTCATAATGAAATCTACCCTCCAGACTCAACGGGTAATCCTGCCCTCCCATGTAAGAATAATGGAAAATCAAGGTGTTGACTTGCTGGAAAATTTCGGTGTCGAGTTGGAGAAAGGAGTATTTAGTTTCTCCCCCTCCACCAATCCCTACCATCCCATATTCATCGCATGCAGGAACATAGCCCACACCAAGGATCGACCGCTATATGGGGTGATTCCGAGCCAATGACGTGATCACACCAAGAGGAGGCCACCTAGCTAGGAAGCTAGCCACCTGGCGTCCGATCAAATCTGTCACCCCACTCCAGTCACCTCATGGGTTTAAAACTTTCGTCGCCACCCTCCACTCTTGATTTGAAACCAGCAGGCCACACAAATTGGAAGCTCTAGGACATGGGAGTCTTCATGGCGTCGTGCAGGATGCTTCCTCGGTCACATCTGCTCCAGACTGACTCTTCTGATCCTAAAGGTACTCTCATCCTCATTCTCCCCCTCACAGTTTGTTGGACCACACCTCCCTAGTTCACCTCTTCTTTAGGCTCGCGAACATTCTCTAGTGTGACCTCCACTCGAACTCAAGCTCATGCTTTCACTTCCCCTCTCCTAAATTTTTGACCCTCAGCATCTTCCCTCCTAGAGAACCTCTAGCTCTCGTCATGCCCTGACTCAAAGGCAAGGCCAAATGAGGTGTTTCCTTATATGCGGCTAGGGGAAGGAAGCCACCCACCCAAGACCCTCCTCCTGAAGCTAAATTCCTCCCAGTCTTGGCTTTACGTTTGCACCGCCCACACGACCACTCCATGAGCACACCCGACCTCTCCTCTCTCAAACCCCTACACCCCCGCCCCCCCCAGCCACTCCGCGAGCACACCCCTGACCTCTCCCCTCTCTCAAACCCCTACACCTATAGGTTTGAGTGGCTTTATAACCTTGGAAACTCATTGGATTTTTCACCACCATCCTCCTGCCCCCCTCGACGACCTCCTCTTCCTCCCTCTCCCTTTCGTCACCCCACCACCACCTCAGGTCCCGCCTTCTCTACTTCCTCCTCTTCTGATTCTTTGTTGTCCACCCAGCCCCTCCCCTTTTTTGACACATGTGATGATCGAACAATCATCATGGATACATTGAGGGACCTCAAAAAGGACCAGGGGGAGGTCAAGTAAGTTATGCTCGACATGAAGAATAGGAATGCAGAACGCTGGAGGCGAGTAGACACCCTAATGTCCTTCCTTTAGGACCTTCAAAAAGCTATAACAAACCGTGATAAGGGAAAAGAACAAATGCTCCAAGTCTACAACAGGCCACAGATGAAACTAGGTTTTTAAATGATTTCTTTTTTCAGGTTTTGGTCTCCTCTCATTTCTTAGCATCCATGGAAGGATGGCCTTTGTTTTTCTTTAAGTTTAAATTTAACCATCAACACCTTACCCTGCATGGCTATGAAGCTTTTTTGTTTTTGCATGGCACGATTTTTTTCTTGGACAAATGGCAATGGTGGTTTCCCAGAAGGGAACCCTTTCCACCTAGGACTATGGACAAATGGTAGTGGTGGTTTCCCAGAAGGGAACCACTGCCATGTTTGAAATTGATCTACAGACAACTGTATCTTTTTTTACAGGATTTAATACAAACTCCAACTTATAAAAAAAAAATATTCCTATTTCCCTCGCCCACCTAAAATCCTTCTTAAAATTGCTCCTTGGTGTCCCAATATTCCCTTACAAATCTTAAATGACTTACGCATTACTTAATTCCTAGTTGAGTTCATAAATAGCAAGTTCCCAAGGCAAGATTCCTTACTAAGTTATACATTCAACTTTTTCTTTATGTTTCCTATTTCTTTTAAGTTTCCCTCTTTTTTCCTTTTTAACTAAAAACCAATTTAGCAATTGTAGATAAAACAACCATTTACCCTTTTTCCTCTTTAATTAAAAATTAATTTAGCAAGTGTAGATAAAAAAACATTTACGCTCTTTTCTTTTTAACTAAAAATTAAATTAGCAAATGTAGATAAAAACAACCATTTCCCTTTTTAAAATTTTAATCCTCCATTATAATTTTGAATTTAATAAATAAATTTGAATTTCTTACCTCCCTTCTTGTTATATGTTTATTTATTATTTTATTTTTTTTACCACATGTTCTACTTAGACCTAGGTTTTAATTTCACTAGGTTGGGAAACATTTTTATTAGGGAAAATTGTTTTTAAATATTACTTATCACATCATTAATTTTAAGGCCGAATAGGTTTATTCACATACCGGTTAAAATCACGACATGCCCTTCAGGATGCACTATGTGCTCCAAGGGTGCCACTCGCCTCTTTTCATTTTCCTTATGTGATGTGCCCTTCAGGACGAACTACGTGCTCCAAGGGTTCCACTCACCTCTTAACTAACTTTGGTAGACGTCAAACCCCTGGAGTTAATACTCCTCCAGGTGATATTATGGGAGACTAAGGGCCTCTAATGAATAAGGCCCCTTCCTTATTGCGCACCCCCTAGTACCATCGTGAACGACTATCACAGTTTTCCCTCACAACATCGTGCATCTTCTCGAACTAGGTAATTGTTAACCTACAGTTCGAGCCACGTCAAGAATGCTAATAGGCTATGGCAGGGCTACTGCCACACCTCTCCCTCAATGTCTCTAGTTATCTTGCATGACCCCTCTACTCCACATGCGAGTTTGGTCGGCAAGCTATTGTCAGCCTGAATCGATCAATGAATCATGTCAGTAATAATAATCAATCATCATAACATCAAATAATATGAACATATGTCACATCAACAACATTCAACCCAATAGTCCACTCCTTGACTCAATCCGAAGTCCAAGGGGTTTCATCGATGCCTCTGTGTCCTCAATGTCCAAAGTCCTGCACACTCGAGAGAACCTCATCAATAGCACATGTCTATGTAAGTACAAAAAAATAACATATCATCATATCCATAATATCTCATAATCATAATCAAACGTCCAATAGTATAATAATCTGGATCACTTGCAAGAAAGTTTCCTCAAAGAATAAGTTCGCTCAGTGTGCGCAAGAGCGAGATGTTACAAAGGTCAAGAGTAAAGCTAATCGTTTGTTGTAATTTTCTAGAAATTTTCATCTGTGGGTTTATGTTCCATTGTTAATTTCTAATGCTAAGAAGGAAAATAAGCCCTATTTTATTGTAATTCAAAGTTTTATCTAATGTTTTGTGGTTGATTTAAGGTGTTTACTAATTCTATAAAATAAATCATTGCAATAAAAATCACAATTGGTGAAACCCTAAAAGGTGTTTCCTAACCCTAACCTAGATTATATTTCACTTGTAGATTTTGTATCGAACATATCTAACACATTATGATCATGAAATTCATCTCCTAAGCTATTCGTTGTTGTTATATATCGTTTTAGAATTTTTTGGTGAAACCCTAAGGGCATTCACAAACTATTTTTGCAAGCTTGATCTAATTTCATTGTTATTATTCATTTGTATTTGAATTTAATCATTCATGAATTTTTTTCATCTTTATTCAATTCTCTAGTTAAATTAGCCAAGGTTCATCATTCTAGGTTCTTTTAGGCATTATTGGGGTACTTTTCGTGACCCAAAATATGCATTTTTTGTGTTTTTTTAATCATAAATAATGTTCTAGAACTGCTAGAAAATGGAATTATTTTCTAGTTTACAACACACAATCAAGATAAAACTCATGTATATCCTCCACCCTTGATTTGTACGATTAGATATCACTCTTGAGTGATTAAAGGTAAATTTTCTCTTCATTTAGAGAGTGATTTCTTAGTGCTAATTTACACTTATACTGTAACATTTTTATTTAAAATATAAAAACTTTTATAATTATCTCCTAACCATATATTATATTATATTATTTATTTCCCTAATGTTTGCTTGAATATCCTAAAGACATTTTTCTAGTAAGGCACTGGTTTATTTAAAATGTATTGAGGTGTGTAGTTAGAAGTGACTTGTACTATACAGGTCATTTATAAGTATTGGAATACACCTCATATATTAAAGAATATCACCTAAAATGAAGGGCATATTGTGCTAATTTTATAATGATGCATTCCCTTTGTTGTTTGTATCTCCAATAGCACCGTCAAAAAGGCTGCTAGTGCGGGAAACAACACTACCTTTAAGCATCGTCTAACAAATATCCAACAAATGGTTCCTCCACTACAAAATGGAATATAATATTTAAATAGGGGATTCCTTCAACATAATCCAATTTTCCATCTAATGAATAGAGATGACATTCACTATTGTAATAGGCCATTGGAAAACGACTATTGCTTAGGGTGCAAGTGAAATAAATTTCTTTCCCCTTGACCTTGATTCTATAAGAATTCTTCTTGGTCATTTAGTTCTTAGGATGGAGTTCTAGGTGAATCATCCAACATTTTTTCTTATAATGTCTAGTCAATATGTAGTTCTAGAAATAGTTCATGCATGGGTTATGTGGCTTCCTAGAATGCCAACATTTTCTAGTCTTATGACCCCTTCTCTTGCAATAGAGACATATCGAAGATACTATGACATATATTTTTAGTGTATGATGATGATGTCCATCATGGTTTATTGGTATTCCAATATTTATAGTATATTTGGATGGTGGAATCATATATTGTTTTCCCTCTTCAAAGCCTCTACAAGAAAATTTGAGCGACTCATTGCACACTCATTTTCTATCTTATTTTTCCTCCATGGGAATTTCTTATTTTTCTATTCCTCTTTCTCTGATGAAGGTTATTTTAGATGAAATTGTGTTAGATTCTTGTGAATTAAATCCTATTCCTTCATTCCTAGTCCTTTGTTGAGCTACAATAAGGATCATAATCTGTTAGCCTTCCTTTCCTAGACCTTGGTTGTCATAGCCCATTTTCCTCATGAGATTCAAACCAATGCCTCTAGTGTTCTTTTCAAATTGAACGAAGGTATTTAGAGTAAGGGTATTGGAAGGTGATTTTATCATGCTTGAGTCTATCATCGTGTTGTCTTATACAGTGGGAAAAAATGAGGCTTTATTGGTCTCTTGGATAGCTACTGGTAAATTATTAAATGCCTCTTCCTTCATTTCCAAATCATGGTATAATTCATAAATCACTTTAACAAACCTCTCATCTTACCAATTATCCACCCGAGTGAATTTCTCCACCAATTGCAAGAGAGCACATTTTCTCTTGTCTAATTCTTCTGTCATGGTAATGAAGGAGTCTTGGAATTTGGAATTTTTTTTTATAGCTCATCCACTTTTTGTCTCTAATGATGACCTTTCTCTTAGATTTTCCTATGTAACTGTCTCAAATCTTCTAACTTCTCCCTCTTCAAGGATTTTCCCATAACAATAATTCAAGGTCTCTAATGAACTTACTATGATACCATATTATTTGCAAACAATAGGGCTATGTTCTATCTCTTTCACCACATAGATACTCTATAGAATAAAATTAAATGAGGTCTCCATTATAAAAAAATAGGTGGAGACGATGCATCGTCAATTATTGTTTTTTAACTAGTTACAATGCTTAGTTCAAAAATCCAATAAACAAAATATGGGCTAGGTGAATGTCAACCAATGGAAATAAAATTTACTATTATATTTTATATTTGGTTCACTCCTCAAGTGCTTGCAATCCTAATTTCACACAATATTCTACAACTCTATTAATGCCAAAATGAAGGAAGAATCTATGATATTCTTTCAATGTGAAAACATAGCAGTTGATTAACCATAAATTTTCCTATCAGAAAAAAAGAATCCTCAAGGAGAGGGGAATGACCCAGGAAAGAAAAAAAACACCCAACAATGTTAAAAACGCCCAATAATGCATTGGACTCAATTAAACCAATTTGGAAAACTTCTATGGAATTGCAATAACTATGAGATGATATCCATTGATCTTCAATACTTAAGTATAATGGACGAAGGAGAATAGAGAGTTGTTGGAATATACTAATGGAAATTGGTTTCTAAGTAAATTAAGTTAATTACAAGATGGAACTCTTCATCATAATCATATGTTCCACTAGACATAATAATACATAATAAATGACAACGATAATCTCACCTAGAGCACTCTACATAACATTAAAAAACATACAAAGATATTGATATGTTCTTGGAAACCCAAATAGGTACAAAACTATGTTGAATGTGGATTTTATTAAGAAGGAAATTTATTAGAAAAGGATGATCTATAAATAGATTTAGTGTATTGTTATTCACTAGCATAAAATTTACAGATGGACATGGCTCAACAACAATATCCACTCATGATGAGGCATACTCAATGAATTCTTCTCCTTCGATCATCAAGATAATTTATTCCTTGAGCTCTCATCTCTTCTACTTCCCTTATTAATTTTCTCATCGTTGTTCCTTCCAATGCTCATTTTCATCATAGCCTTCATTTTTTAATGGGTGTCATTGAATGCCAGCCATCACAATGATTTTTTTCAACTTTCATGAGAATTTTGAACATGTTCTCACCTTTGCCAAAAATAATTAAATTCTTATTACAAAGCTTACAAAGATTTTTTTTAGTGAGGATCCAATTCAGATCAATAAGGCCCACTCAATGATGTACATGGAACCCTTCCTCTCATGATATATAATTTTTGTAGTGGTTTCTAGTTAGCCTTATCACTATTATTCTATTATGTATTATTTATACAAGTGGTTCATAGTTTTTGTATCATTTTTTGTGCAATTCATATAAGTGGATTCAATTGCTTCATGTCATTTCATTGTTGTAGGATTACATTTGGTTTTTGTAGTAATCTCAACTATTTTATTCCAACATGCTTATTTACTTTATGACATTTGATCCTCAACTGATTTGATTATGCACATTCACTTTCTCCTTACTGTACTAGAAGTGATACTTCAAAACATATTAATAACAAAGAAAATATTTAAATGTTGGTCATAAATAAAATATTTCAATTTCACCTTAAACAAAATATCTCTCTATCTATCTATTTCTTAGGAGTCAAATCTTTGCACATAGGGGAATTTTGTTTTGGATTTCTATATATATATATATATATATATATATATATATAGACTGGTAACTCCTTCCATGTTTAACATGGAGAATTTCACATGTGGCCTAAGTACATCTTAACTCTCTAGACCAGAGTAATCAAGTTCTTCAAGGTGGTGAAAACTTCTTTTAGATTAAAAAAATTTGAGAAAATGTTTTTATTTCTATAGATTTGATCCCTATTGTAGCATGAACATGATATATATGGAGTTAAGATGAATCTACGATGGTATGAAACTCAATGCCTCATTTTATACTAGTTGAAATCCCTTCAAAACCATTATATTTATTTACAAGATCTTACTTTATCAATATGTAAAAACATTAACACTTTGTAATTCTTATTAACTAGCATACCCCCTAAGCGGGAGAATGTGAGTGTCGAAGTAATGGTTTCTTTTTATATTAACGGTATTTGATGATGCACTGAAATAGACCGTTAAAGCTTATGTGAGTAGATGTGGAAGAAAGAAAAAAAAAATGAGCTTTAAAGAAATGTGTACAAATTGCAAGTGTAACCTTGACCTTATGTTATGTTTTTTTCACCTTAAATCAATGTAAAACAATTATATGAAGGCTATAGTGGTATATAAAGAAATGTACGAAATAGGAAAAGTGAGTTGAAAAAATTTAAGGAATAAAAAAGAACATGAAAATGTGTGCTAAATATAGTAAGAAACAAGAAGCATCCATGACATATGAAAGACAAGGATATGGAGTATATTTAGTCATATGAGAAGAGTAAGAATGGGTTACAACGTGAAATCATATCATCTTTCTTCTACTTGCTTTCTTAGTGGAACAGGTGCATTATTTGAGAAGGCATTGTAAGAAACGAGATACATCCATGAGGATATGAAGGAAACAGAGATGGAGTACATATCACAAAGTTATGGATAGACTTGTTGGTTTGAGAAGAGTATAAATGGGTTATAATGTCAAAGCTGTAACGAACCCCGTTGTTATGACAACAAGCCACGCATAACAAGTGCAATATTTTTTTTTTTCAAACAGGAATGTAACAAAGACAAACAATTAATCAACACAACTCGACGACGAACACAACATTCACAATTAAGGCAATATACAACATAACTACCTAGCATACTAGTACATCATGCAACTAGATACCACACAAGACAACGAATCTGACGAAAAATGTAAAGGACTACCCGCCCATCCTACCTTGTAAGGTTAGGACCTCCATGACACATAAGTAATGCTCAAGCCCAGGTTCCCATCAATTTTGACCATTTAAGGTCTCAAGGCTGGGGATTGTTCTAAGGAACAAGGAGGTGTCTACATCCCACTAACAACATCAATTCCAACTAACTATGCTAAATAAACAACATCAATGATAATTAATTTCATCAATCCAACAATCCTAATCCACAATTAAACATGGCGCGCGAGTAATAATTCACATAACACATCATAGACCACATTAAATCCAAGCCGCAAAACCAATTATCAGTTATATTCGTGGCATGAATCCCAATCACAAATGTAGTCATCTCTCTCATAATAAATTTGCATTTCACGCAAGAAGACTAATAACTAAAACCATCATTCATGACATTAAATTCCATTCATGCGAGAAATCCAATATCTAAACATCATACATTACATTATAAATTTCACTGTGCACAAGAAGTCTAATTACTCAACTAGTCACACATCACATTATAGAATTGCGTGTGAGAAGTCTATTCAATTAATCCATCATTTATACATCAACAATTCAAGACTCAAAAATATTTAACATTTCACTAATATGTAGGCTGAACAAATTGTTTTCCAATCACTTCCAACACATGTCACTTTAAATATTCTCAATTCCCAATGTTAGATGCCAAAAGCATATTCCTTTCTAAAAATATAGAATAGTCATAGAAAAATTCCTCTAATTTACTATTTACTACAACTTGACAAACTTCTTGAAACAATTTAATCTTATTTCACTAATATGTAGGTTAAACAAATTGTTTTCCAATCACTTCCAACACATGTCACTTTAAATATTCCCAATTCCCAATGTTAAATGCCAAAAGCATATTCCTTTCTAAAAAATATAAAATAGTCATAAAAAAATTCCTCTAATTTACCATTTACTGCAACTTGACAAACTTCTTGAATCAATTTAATCTTTAAAATTAAGAATTCTACAAAATTGAAGAATGCATTATGATGATCATAATGTGAACCTAATCCGACCATAAACTTATAGCCCCTAGAAACAGATATATTTTCTATTTATATTAATATATAAAAACCACTTTCCTTTCTCCAAATCGTACTTTGTGTAACTAAGAATGTTTCAAATAAAGAAGGATTCATATCATGAAATTTGTGAATATAATTGAACCACTTATCCATATGGACAAAACACTTAGAAATTGAATCAATATGTTGTGCTTCTTCATCTTCAAACTAATTTTGCGTGGATATAGTTAGTTCAATTCATATTTGTTCTTTAATATATACATAGAGACCTAAAACTATATTAATATTATAATTTTAATATAAACGTATAATAATAGTGCAATCTTTAGTGTAAAAAGAAACTTTCTATTTATCATGGTTTTTACATTTGACGAACTTTTTAAGAGCACAACATTATTTTAATATTAATAATAAAATATCTACTCATGAAATAACTTATTATATTCATGATGTTTTTTTTTTAATTTGTCTAATAATTTGAGACACATTCGATCACAACCTATCTAGCGTTTAATTTGCATTTCGTGTTTCCATTTGCGTTGTCATAATCTCTACAATCACACGTTAATTATTAAGTTGTTGTAAAACAATTAAACTAATAAAAGGGGAATTTGCAATAATCAACAATGAAACAAGGTAACTATTTTCTGCCTTAACTCCGTGATTGTAAAAAGTAATTATCGATAACATCAATTGTAAGAACGGGAACATCCACCAGTAACTGATTTTTCCCGCGTACCTTAATTAACTGGATTCAACGATTGTACAACATGGTTGACAAATGTGTGGTGACAGCACGAAGAATAGGGTGAAAACTATCTCGACGCTTCAATCGATTTCTCTATTTTATAATATTTTGAATTTGAATAAGTTCTCCATTCTTAAATATTCCCTATTGTTTTCCAAATAATGGGTTATAACTCATGGCGACCCAATCTCCATTTTGGACGCTGAGCCAACTATCATATCAACCAAACGCAACCCGAGAACTAAGTACCACTCACCGAAGGCAGTTCACAATTCATCATACAACTGAACCCATACCAAGGACCGAGAGCCCATCTACAAATAATTGTACTGACAGGGAGTATGAGAATATTTACGACCTTTGATATAGCGAAGGAAGTATTCTGATACAGTGGACACATAACAGATACGTTCCATAATGTTATGGAAATGGAAAACAATTTGTCTCTACCCTTGATAATAATCATACAACTATGGACGCCATCTGGGTTCCCTTGCCCATGTGATGTGGCTCATCGCAATAGAACATTACATGGAATGGTGCCAGAATGAAATTCCTCATTGAATAAGGTGAACAAATTTTTGGTGTCTCGGTTAATGGGCGTCCAAGGGATATAGTATTACCTTTCGATTATCTGGTAAAGGTAAGGATGTTGATATGGTTTATCTCCAGGTGGGAACTCGTGGTAGTAAGGATATATTGCTGGCGAATAACCTACTAACGTTGTATTGGAAAGAAAAGACGGGGTTGCAGTCAAGATATAATCGTTTCAGCAAAAACTTGGTGGCCTACGCATACCGCAACCCTGGGTAAAAGGGAACGAGTAACGTGGCGTTGGGTTCTTGGATAGCTTCAACCCTTTTAATAAATTTTACAAAGGGAAGG
This sequence comes from Picea sitchensis, assembly GCA_010110895.2. NCBI lineage: Eukaryota > Viridiplantae > Streptophyta > Pinopsida > Pinales > Pinaceae > Picea > Picea sitchensis. The sequence goes on along the minus strand of SNQJ01S0002957.1, from coordinate 353,229 downwards.
GTCCACGTGAGTCGTGGTTGTACAGGAATTTTTCTACCCTTTGTAAGGAACCAATAAAATAACTCAATGCTAACTGGAAACAGAGGAAGGATCTTCGATTTACCACATTTCTATTGCAGTAACCATTCCTCAATACTCAAACAAAATAAACTTTACAACATAAAAATCCCCTCAACAATTGGAAGATTGGTTGTTGTCATTGATGTCAATCCTAGTCATGGGTTTTGGACTGCAAGATTGATGAAGGTATTTGGACATGAATGAAAATGCACATGCAGATACAACACCCATGGATGGATAGTATACTTCATGTTGTTTCCAGTGATATGTGATGTGGCACATCACGTGGATCCTCATGGCTGAAGAGAAATGAATTTTTGAAGATGACAAAGTGAATTGAAGAAGGAAGTACATGTAGGCCCTGAAGGTAATTAAAGAAAACAATTACAAAATAAGAAAGTGTCAGGTCAGCCCTTGTTAAGCCCTAATATTGGCTCATTACCACTTAATTGGGGCATATTAGATTAGTAATGTTATTTTATTTATGTCGGCTTTAGGCCATTATTTGTGATTTAGATTAGTAATGTTATTTTATTTATGTCGGCTTTAGGCCATTA